>CAOLHI010000969.1:0-464141 GCA_948474755.1 Ctenosaura bakeri
CCCCAGGATTCCAGAGGATGTTGAAAGTGGAATCATCGCGCTATAACAGGCTAGTGCGGAAATGGCCTGTGTGTGTTTTCCCTCTGGAGGTGGGGGTGGGCGTACAAAAGGCTCGGTTGCCTTTCAACCCACGGCTCCTATTGGTTAGCCTTGTTTTCCCAGCCAGCTATTTTGAAATCGCTTCCCACCCAAGTCGCATTCATGAAAAACAGCAGCAAAGCCACTCACGGTTAGTCCCCAAAGATCAGGAAGCGCCTTTATCCCTTTTTCGGGAAGGGACGGACAGGAATCGTTTCTCAGCTTTGCACGGAAAAAAAAACAACTATGAGGACTTCTCAATGGCTCAGGCCAGGTAGAGCCAACCAGGAGGTGTGGCTTGAAAGGTCTTCCTTGTTTGTCTCAGGATGAAAAGAAAGTTTGTAAAACAAACTGCAGCTAACCAGAATGGCTTGAAGATGGTTTATTTCATAATTCGGACAGTTCAGAACTCCACAGGGAGAGTCTGGTTCATGCAGAGGCTCGGTTCTAGGATAAAACACAATCCTTTTATGGGCAGAAAAGATATGAGAATGGGAGAGGAGAGTCATTGCATTCAAATGTTTCAGTCCTCACTTGGGTTGCCAGACTGAAAACTGGAGAAGGCTCCTGCACCTTTAATAGGTGTGCAGAAGAGGGAATTTCAGCATTTTACTTGGTTGCAGGACAAGCAACACCTGCTCAACACCTCATCTACATCACCATTAAAAGTACAGGAGCTCTCTCTTGTTTTCAGTCTGGCAACCTATTGAATAATCAGAGTTCCTATTATCCAGGCATTCCCTCTTGCAGATACTCCACTCTATTGCAGCCTTTGAGCTTCCATTTTTCTTCTCTGCTATGGTTATTGAACATGGTCAGATCTCACTATACTATTTTGGAGTTTGATAGAGTGGGGTTTTTCCCTTTAGGCATTTTAAAAAGGCTCTTTAAAAATGGAAATGTCAGGGTTCAACTAGCATGCTGATACTCTTTTCTTCTTTTTCAGTGGTCTTATAATAAGAGGGTCCTTTATAGGGTTATCACAAGTTGAAATCAACTTCATGCAGATGACAACACTTTTTGGCTCTGTATGTGTCAGTACTTTCTACCTAGAAGCCAATTTAGTGTTGGACTACAATCTTAGAGACCAGGGTTTGATTCCCTGCTTGCCCACTGAAACCCACTGGGTGACCTTGAGTGCATGCTCTCGGTCCCCAGAAAACCTTGTGAAAAGTTTGCCTTAAGGTCACAATAAGTTGGAAACAATGTGAAAGCACACAACAACAACAATACTAGGATGTGACACTCCTAGGTTCTGCCCTCCACTTGACTTGAGATGGACAATCTGCAGCAGTAACATGAGCTGTTCACTTCACATGCATCATTATATGTGCAAGTCCACACACCATTTTAGCTTAGCTTGGCTGCTGTGTGTGGTTACAGATAGAAATTTGAAGCCAAATAATTCATTGGTTAGTTCACATCCATATGTGAAATTCAGGCTCTACCTTTCTCTTCTTCTTATTTTTTCTTTTAACAATCACATCCAACTTTTTCTCCAAATCAGTAAAAGCAGTACACATGCTTTTTCTCCCTTTCCAATTTTATCTTTTCAACAACCCTGCAGACTAAAAGAGGTTAACTGGCCAAAGGTATAACTGCCCCTTGTTAAGTGTAAGGTCATTTCAGATTATTTTAAAGGAGTGTTTTTAAAAAGATTTTATCCATGTATTGTTTTAAATGCCTTTATCCATTCTGTATCACTCTGGAAGCATTGGTGGGCTGAGAGGCAATACCTACTTGTCTTAAATCAATAAATAAAATAAATTATGGTTTAAGCACCATAGGAGTTACACCTGGTAGGTCACTTCTCAATGATTCTTAAAAGCAGAGTAAGAGCTACTTATAATCTAAAACATGGATGGATAACTGTAGTCTTCCACATACTGATCCATGACCTTTAGATAGACTGGTTAGGGATGAAGTGATTTACAGTCAACCTACCACACACTTGCCCACCCCTAAACTCTAGCCTACAATTCTCTTAATCCTTGATTCTCTTTAGCTCTGTCTGGGACTTTTAGGAACTGAAGGCCCAAACACAAAGTTTTCCATTCTACTTCTTGAGACTTATTTTTTGCAGGTGCCACATATGCTTTCAGTGATACCCTAAATGTACCAGAGTCAGCCTGGGCATCTCCATTTAAAAGTGGCTATATGCAAAGCAGTGGGAAACCCCTTTTTTTCTGAGATCTGGACAGCCATTGTCAGTCTGAACTGAGCAGGGGTGAGCAACTGTGACCCTCCAGATGTTATTGTCTTTGTAACTTCCATAATCCTTCACTATAGGTTGCTGTGGTTAAGACTGAAGATTGCTGAAGAACAACAGCTTCTAGACACTCACAGTTGCCCACCCCTGGAGTAGATAGTACTAGTCTACATGGAGTAATAGTTTCACCTGGGAAAAGGATTCTAGGAACTCAATGTGCTTTGGGCTTCATGGTCCATAGGCATCCACATCCGTTCTCAGTCTACTTCTTTCCTGCTTGGATTGTTCAGTCCTCAGTCTTGTTAGGAGCCACACAGTGGTTTTGCTGTAGTCCTACAATTTGCTCAGGTGTTTGATACTCAATGCATGAAAGGCAGGAATGTCTAAGATACTCTTGGTCCCCTAAATGAATGACGGGCCACTCCTCCAGCTGACATGTGAATGCCTTCCATTATGAAGGAAGAGTTGTCTATATATTTATTTACTTCTATGTGGGATCATGAAAGCTGTAGTCAAAGATATCTGGAAGGTATCAGGCTGAGGAAGGCTGCTTAGACCAACACTCTAATCACTACACTACATTGTCTTTAACCTGTTTTTTGAACTGTAAAAGCTTTGGTATCACAACCCTTGGACCTTCTTACCATCTAGAACATATATGGCCCTCTAGATATCATCACACTGTAATATCCATCAGCTGTAGCCATAGTTAATGGTGAGGAATGTTGGAAACTGCAATCTGACAGTGTCTGGAGCACTACACTTTGTCCACCCCATATTAACTGCTGCTATCCCTAGGACCTGGACAAAAGTTTTTTTTAAAAAAAAAATCAGCCAAATAGATGGTTCCTGAGATACAGCAGTTGTGGCGAGAACCTGCAAAAATTCCCTCTTTTACAAAATTTGAATGGATCAGGAGTCCTGTCCTCTTTGTACCTGTAACTTAATTTCTAAGACCTTTTCCACACAACACTCTTATAGTGTGATTATTCCACTTTCAACCTCTTAGGGAATCCTGGGGTTTGCAGCTTCAAGAGGGGCCAGGCTGCCCTTCTCCAAGCTGCAAACCCCAGGATTCCCTAGGAGGTTGAAAGTGGAATAATCACGCTGTAAGAGTGTTGTGCGGAAAAGGCCTAAGACTATAGATTAAGACAAGCTGGAGCCCTAAGATATAGCAAATATACACTTATTCAGCTACTTTTAAATTGTCCCAGTTTCTTCCTCCTTCTCTCACTTTCCTTCTTTGGCTTCAGCTTACCTCAGTTGCTGCCAGTTGAGCGCACAGTACAAAGGTAGTTTGTACTCAGTTCAGTTTTGAGGGGAGAAAGGTGGTAGAATCTTGCCCTTTGCAGTAAGTTCAGCTAAAAGCAAACTCCTTCAGCCTCTCCTAGCTTATCTATTCTTGCTTGTTAATAACTTTTTTCCATTTTGACCTGACTCTGATGTTTCTTTCCCCAACATGTCCTGGTTTTTAATCTGTGAAATGTTAGAGGATATGCACTCCCAACAGACCAACCCTGTAGTACATACTACGTACATACTAACATTCTAAATTACATACTAAGTTCTGGGACTGTATCTGGTGAGATCACATCTGATATGGTGCTGCTCTTCTTCCTTCCTAGTCAGCAAGGCAGAGCTGCTCCAAACTGGGCCCCACACACTCTTGTCTTGCTCTAATAGAGGTGGGAGTAGGAAGAACTGAGTAACAGCTGTAGTCACAACAGACAAATCCTGGACTGAGGCCAATTTACAGTGTGCCAAACATTTCGGGGTCAGCTGTTGGGAACATGACTTATGCCCACTGTTTGAAAGAGTGGGTGCCAGCTGTACAGATTGGCCTCAGAATGTTTAGTACACAGCAAAATGGCCTCAGTTAGCATCCGTTGCAATTGAGATGGACACCTGCTCTTCTTACTCTTGGCTCTAAAAGAGGAGCATATAAGATTCACCTCTGCTCTTGTGAGAGGAGGTTCTCTCTTATGATTTCTGGCCTTTCGTGAGATAGGTTCTCCTCTCATGAGATCTGAGGTATGCTTTACAAAGACTTGCCTCATATGGACTGGTCATTCTTGAGCTGGCTGGGCAATGGAGAGAAGGTTGTCCCACATCAGGATCAGAAAAATGTGGCACCCCAAGGGAGGTGGGACAGAGAGAAGGGCCTCTCTAGAAAATCTAAAGGCATGTCAGTGTTCATATAGGGAGATTGGCATCTTCCTTTTATTGAGTGAAGCCTTTGGGATCCAAACGATTTTATCCAGTTTGTACATGTGCAAGGTTTTAACAATATTTACTAGATATTTTTATGCTATAAATTATTTGTCACTGCTTCATATCTTGAATTGTTTTAAATTGTTTAAGCTGATTTTTTTGTATTTTGCCTTAAGATCCAGCCAGCATGGTATAGCAGCTTAAGTCTTGGACTAGGACTCTAGGAGGCCATACCCTTGCTTGGCCATGGAAACCCACCTTGAGCAAAACACACTTTCCTAATCTCGGAGGAAGGCAAAGGCAAACTCCCTCTGAGCAAATCTTGCCAAGAAAATTGCATGATAGGTTCACCTTAGGTTTTCCAGAAGTGGGAAGTTGCTTAAGACAACAATAAACTGTGAGATCCTTGAATATAGGGTGGGACAAAAATATTAGCTTATGATTATCTGGGATAATATGCAGCATACTGGTTGATGTAGGCGTACATAAGAGTTAAATGCAGTAAGCAATACTTCATGAACTATGGGGAGTCTCTCTGAGTCAGTCTTATTGAAAATAGTGAAACTTCTAAGCAAACTGTGTGCCAAAACAGGTAAGTACTTTCCAGGATCAGTGGGATTCATTTTGACTCAGATTTGTTGAGAACAATAGTGGGCAAAGTGTGTCTCAGGGGCTGTTTTTGTGGACCCCAGGAAGCCATTTTTTTTGTTCCAAAATGTCCCCAAATGACCTCTAGGTGGAGTGGAGAGCATTTCCACCACACTTGGAGGCCCCTGGACCTCCCCAAGTCAAAATAAATTTTTGCAAAAGTTTCATTTTTTCTCTCTTCAAAATGCCCCCTACGGTGCAAGAGAGGCCCAAAATATGGTAAGAATGCTCCCATGTCCCCTCCAAGGAGGCCCTCCAAGGAGCTGTGATGACAGTAATGTGGTCTGTCCTTCCACATTTATTCACTCCTTGTTTAGAATTTGTGGACAAGTTTAATAACATGAGAAGAAGAGTCCATACATCCCATTTTTAGACAATTCTCTCAAGTTAGTGTGTGCACGTATGTGTGTGTTTGGAGGAAATCTGAAGCCCTAAATGCTTTCTAGACCCTTTTTCCAGCCCAGTCGCGTGCATGATTACTCAGAAGTCAGTCACACTGTTTTCACTGGGGTTTATTCTTAGAGAAATGTGGAGGGGGGCTTTAGTGTTATAGTCTGATTTTGCATTTTCTTCTACAGACAAGAAAAAGAACATACCATGAAATATTCAGTTAAAGTCAGTTATGGGGAGAGTATTGTGAACATTTTATTGATCATCCTATTCTCTCTTTCTCTTCCACGTCGTCGTCGTCCTCCTCCTCCTCCTCCTCCTCTTCTTCTTCTTCTTCTTCTTCTTCTTCTTTTTTTGATGTATATAAAGGGAGTTAAGGTGGAAAGTGCTCTAAAATGCTCTTTTGTAACCTGCTCCACACTTCCCATAATTCCTCTGTTGCTCTGCAGCTTTGAGGAGGCAGGGGGAAAACCAGTTAAAAATGCTGTTTTCATTGCCTGGTACTCAATTCCCTGTCTCTTTCTTCCTTTCTCACAGATGCATGGCAGCTCTGCCTGAGGCACACCTCATACACATTAAAAAAAAATCCCGTGTAGGACAAGATCCCAATGCAGTTATCTTGTTCAGAACGTTGCCTTTCATTTTAGTGGCTCATACAATTGGTGTATAGAAAAACCACCTACTCTTTCTCCTTTCTCCAGCTTTCCTCAAGTCTGACTGACATAGGGAGATCCTAGAATAAATTCTGATCCTATTTAACTCTGACTAAATGAAAAGTAGCCTGCCTTTGGGCAAATGGTTTGTTTATTTTGGAGGATGCAAGGAACTAGGTGAAACCTTTTCCTGGCGAAGAATGTTCTTGATTAACTTTTCCCAAGTGGGTCTTCCCTCAGATGTATTGGACTACAGCTCCCATAGTCCCCAGCCAAATGAAAATGGGCTATTAAAAAGAAGTTCTTAAACAGTGGTGTAGATCTGAGTCTCATCAGCCTCCTTCTCCTTCTAAAATACCAGTGTAGTGTTATGGCTAACAGTGTAATCATTTACGTAGAAATAAGTCCAATGAAATTTAACTTGAGCTTTTCTAATTGGGACAGAATGGGATAGATTCCGAAGAAACTCACAGCATCATCCTGTGCAAGTTTCATCAGAAATAGGCCCCACTGACTTCAGTGAGATCAATTTGCCAGTAAATATGTGTAGGATTAGCACTGGGTATGAATCATGAAGTTCTGGGTTGAAATCTTATATCTGCCATCAACTCAATAATGATTTTGGGTAAGCCATTCTCTCTCAGCCTGAGTTGTCCTATGTGCATATGGGGACGAATAGTACTGCCTTGATTTACAGGATTATTGTAGGATATACAACTAGATAATGCTGCTGAAGCTTGAGCTCCTAAAGGTGCTTTACAATGTAATTGTGGTAGTGTCACAGCTTCTGCTCCAAGAAGGTCATTAGAAAAGCTTTTTGAAAACCGCCAGCTCTTTCCTTTTACTTGGATGCAACTGAACAGACTACTTTAAAGCCAGAATCTGGATGGATACTGGATGGAGTACTTGAAATCCAGTATCTGAAATAAAGACAAATGCTGACTTAAAGCTCCATTCCTGTTGACCCTTTAAACAGCTGACAGATCCCTTGCTAACATCATGGGCTCTTTCCGCACGAGGCGAGGGAATCACTCCGTGCCATTACCTACTGCTTCTTCTGGGGTCCGAAGCAACGTGGACTGTCCCTGAAGCCCTTCCGCAGGCCTCCTCCTTGGTCCAGGGTGAATCAGACCAGTGCAAGGTCTGTAGATCCGCACTCCTCCGGCTTCCAAAATGGCAGCTTCTGGTTGGTCGTGGGTCCTGACCAACCGCTGAAGCTCGCCAGGTCTAAAGCCAGCCCTCCGCAGATCGCAGGCTCGCATTGGAGCAGGAACGCAATGGCACATTCCAGGAAAATAAAGACCTGTTTTTTGCGGTCTTTAGAAAACACGCTGGAGGACCACTTGGGGTCGTTTTGGAGCGGACTGAGGTGCGGATCTCTGGTAAGTAGTCTGCTCCTAGTCCGCTCCAAGGTGCAGATGACCTCCGTGAGAGGACGCACTGCCCCGTTCTAATTGCCCGGTGTGGAAAGAGCCATGGTGTGTTTATAAATCTAACAGGGCCTATGTTCCAGTAGTGCTTCCTGTTTTCCTTTTCATCTTGTGACTCCAGTATTGTTGTTTGTTGTTGCATGTCTTCAAGTCATTTCTGACTTATGGTGATCCTAAGGTGAACCTGTCACAGAGTTTTCTTGGCAAAATTTGTTTTTTTGGGTAGGTAGGTGGGGATTGCCTTTGCCTTCCTCTGAGGCTGACAAGAATGTGACTGGCCTAAGTCTAAGGTCACCCAGTGGGTTTCCATGGCTGAGTGTGGATTTGAACCTTGGTCTTCAAAATCATAGTCAAATCAGGCCCTTTTCACACGGGCCTTTTCTCGTGCGACAGCCCCGTGAGCCTCGCGGGAGTGGGAGTGTCGCTCCGCACAACGCACTCCCACTTCTGCCGGGCTCACGGGGCTGAAGCGGCGCGAGCGCGGGTTTTTTGATTTTCGCTCCGAAGCGAAAATCACCTGTGCTCGCGCAACGCTCCCGGCGCCCGCGCGCACTTACCTCTCGTGCGGAGTGTCGGGAGCCGGCTGGGTCACGCTTCCTTCCCTCCGCCCCTGTGGAAGGAAGGGAAGGGACGGGGCGGGGCGCTAGCGCAACGGACGCGGCACGTCCTGCTTTGCGCGCACGTGGGGGGCGGACGCGACAAGCGCCTTTCTCGCGTGCACAGGGGGGATGGACGGGACAAGCGCCTTTCTCGCGCACGGGGGGGGATGGACGGACGCGCGAGCCGCCGCCGCCTCCGGGAGGCTGCTGCTTCCCCACTCGTTCCTTCGCCTGCGGAAGGAAGGAGGGGGAAGCGGCAGCCTCCCGGAGAAGGCTTCTTGCGTGAGCCGCCCTCCTCCGTCGCACGAGCGCCGGCGCTGCGAAAAGGGCATCAGTCTACCACACTGACTTTCTGAATCCAGTATTATTGCATAAAATTGCAGAAGCTGAGTTTTAATTGTTTAAGCTTGAAAATATCTTTATTCTCTTCTCTTTTGGGGGCTGGAGTAGATGTCTTGAAATCTAGTCAAAAGTGTAAGATTTGTGCTTTAGGAGTAATTTGTAACAGAAAATATATAGTATAGGGAAAAGACTGAAGTAAGAAATCCTAGGGGAAAGAATATAGCACAGTCCTGCATTGGAAAGGATTTTGTGGCTCTTTTAAGCACCTGAAAAGTTTTTAAAAGGGGCACAACAATAGTTTAAGTCTCTTGTGGAGGAATCAATTATGGTGCTCTGGGAACTGCAATTCACACTCCTCCATAAGTTTTCACCTTATTATGCTTGATTGTTGATGACATCTAGGGGGTCTTAGTAGACCACAAGCTAAACACGAGTCAGCAGTGTGATGCAGCAGCCAAAAAAAGCCAATGCAATTCTGGGCTGCATCAACAAGAGTATAGTTTCCTAATCAAGGGAAGTTATTAGTACCTCTCTACCTCAGACCTCATCTGGAATACTATGTCCAGTTCTAGGCGCCACAGTTTAAGAAGGATACTGACAAGCTGGAACATGTCCAGAGAAGAGTGAGCAAAATTATCAGAAGTCTGGAAACCAACTCTTATGAAGCATGGCTTAGAGAGCTGGGTATGTTTAGCTTAGAGAAGAGAAGACTGAGACCCTTTCTGCACTACACAGTTATTGTGCTATTATTTCACTTTCAACATCCTGTGGAATTCTGGGATTTGTAGTTTCCTAAAGCCAAAGAGCTCTCTGGCTGAGAATTCTAAAGGTCCGTCCCTAAACTGCAAATCCCAGAATTCCACAGCATGTTGAAAGTGGAATAGTTGCACTATTATTTGGACATCCTTTGGAGGCTGGATGGGCATTTTTCATGAGTGCCTTAGTTATGTATTGGCAGGAAGTTGGTCCCTTCCATCTCTAAGATTCTATGATTCAGTGGCATCTGTTCTTCCTAGACTATCTGAAAACAAAAGCAGGCAGTATTTCATCTAGTAGTAGAGTGGTCTAGAATTCCATATTATGGAGGCTAGTCCACTATTGGAAGGGCTATCAGAGCATAGGTCTCTGTTTGAAGTCTATCTCTGTCTAAGGAACCGTGCAATCTAAGTTTAAAGCTGAAAGAACTATAAGAAAGGGTTATGTAGGGATCTTATCTACAATGAACACCTGGACAACAGACTGTGCAAACACACAGCTCACTTGATAGCAGACCACTGTCTGAGTTATTGTATTTCTAGAAATGCACTATAGAAATAATTTGTAACTTTCAATCTACATCATATCTAGCAATGATGAACCCACATGTGTGCACATGCATATGCACATGTGTACATGCAATATATACTTTTCAAGGCAGTTCTTTTGCCCTAAGATTCCTCCCTCTTTTCCTGAGGACTGCAGAAGTGCAGCAAGCCCTGAGATCTGGCAATGCTATATAGGTCATAGGTAATTGCAAAGGGTCTGAGAGCCAATTTTATGGTGCTGGGATGCTTTGGGAGCTGCCTGGGTTGGCCAGTATACCACCAAGGAGAAGAAAACAGAAATGGCCAGAAATATATTTCTGTTTTTGAAAAACTTTAGAAAATGTTAAACAGAGGAGCAAGCTCCTGTAACTATTTAGATGGTGAACTGGTGTCTCCTGAGAGCTTCTAGAAAAGGCAATTTGCCTTTTTTGCCAGATATAAGAGACCCTAAGAGTGTGGAGGGATCATCCTTGGGAAGCCACAGGGCTTTACTGTGCCTAGTCTGGATTATGATGGAGGATGACCAAATATGCATCGCTGAGGAAGAGAAAATGTGTCACCGAGTCAAAAGAGGAGATAGAGTGGCATACAATGTGTATTTTGGGCACTAATCTATATATTAGAAAATGTGCACTAATCTATATTAGAAAGATGAAAATTTAGAAGTAATTACTATAATTTAGACAGAAATTTCATCCTCCTTAGTATAACAGGAAAGATGATGATTTGGTGGTCCATGTGTCTGTTGAGTCTGCTGTCCGGATGCTAACTGTTGACAGACAATTAGACTGCTCCGTGTTCTCCATTCTTCTGGTTCCTTATCTTTAAAACAAACTCAGACTGGACAGTCCTTCAAATGGAAGACGCCTTCAGGCAGATCTGACAGACTTTCAGATAGAGGAGAATATAACACATGGGAATCCTAGTAGGTTAAGAAACATTTTTTAGTTAATCCCTGACTGTTCAAAATGGGAACAAGCTACCTGGAAATTCATTCCATCATATCTGAAGGTTTTCAAGGAAATAATAAATGTGTAAAAGTTATGCATGATTTCCATCAGGCTTGCACCAAATAGAGTGTAGCCTCTGCCATCATAGGAGGTTTAATACACTCCCCATTTTTGTGGTTTTGGAAAGGAACTACAGTAAATGAGGGAAGGAATGTGATCAGCCATCTCGAATCACAGAACTGGTGCTGATCTGCCTTGCAGAGTGCTAAAGTAATACAACTATCTGAAACTCACCAAGATCAGTAGCCAAACTTCCCATGATTTTAATGGGTATGGTTTCTACCTTATGTGATGTATTAGGTGTTGTTTTGTAACTTTAACCTGGCAGTTCTAGATCATTTGAACACATTTGAACGCATCAATAACTCTGAGATATGTTAACTTTTATATTATTTTAATGGGGATAACAGACAGATGATTCACCTAAATGTAAGCAAGAACTTCCTGATGGTGAGACCTGTTCAACAATGGAATATGCTGCTTGGGAGTGTGGTGGAGTCTCCTTCTTTGGAGGTTTTTAAGCAGAGGCTGGATGGCCATCTGTTGGGAGTGCTTTGAGGGTGTTCCTGCATGGCAAGGGGTTGGACTAGATGGCTGTTGTGGTCTCTTCCAAGTCTATAGCCATTTCCGTACTATCCTGTTATAGCACTCTGATTCCACTTTCAACATCCTATGGAATCCTGGGATTTGTAGTTTACGGAGGGACCATCTGAAAACTGCATTTCAATGCTTATAGTTACCAATACTATGATTGACAACGGAGATTGCAAAGTTACTTAAAAATTATATTTTGCAAGTGACTACGTTTAAAAGATTTTTACAGTATTGAAAATAAATAAAATAATCGCTAAATGAGACTGCTGTAAGCTTTTGGCCTGTAGTATAAAAGATCCTTAAATCATGACACCACACCTGTAATGATAGAAGTAACATAATCAATTATAGTTACTTCATGAAAGGAATGAAGTTGTTTGTCATTACAATATAACTTAACTAAGCACTACTTATTGCCAAAGGAATTAATTTAAAGTAATTTGTTATTTGTAACCAGTTACTTCCAAGCACTCTTTGATACCTGCAAGTACTTTTACAACCTGATTAAAAATTTTACTCAGAAATATTTTGTGAAATGAGACTTAGTCTGGTAGGCAAGACTTAATATTTTAATGTTAGACTTGATGGTAGAACTCCTGATTTTTCTGGCTATATTACTGTGACTGAAAGGGAAGGCTTGGGATGACATGTCTCTTGTTTCAAGATTCCCTAGGTCATTGATTTTCCCACTTTAATTTTTGCACTAGCATTAATGGTAATTTTATGGGAATGTATACAATTGGAAAGATCTTATGATGAATTTCCTTCCACTGTCTGGTTTAACTGAACCAGTCAGCTGTAGAAAAAGCTTCTCTTGCATCCCAACTAAGTTGAAAAGCTGGTAAAGAGATTCCCTATTACAGTGACGCTAAGCATGAAATGTAAGCAGGGTTGCATATCCTGTATCTGTTATACGGAACCAGTTCTTGTTGCTGCCTGATTTATTGTTTTTGATGGCTGCATTATTCCAGCGTTTATGCAGAACCCAATAGGAGGTAAGGAATGCTATTCTTGTGGTGATAGATGTAACTTATCATAAAGGTGAATGTCTTTTATGAGGCTACATTTTCCAGGAAAATTATCTTGGTAAGACAATATGCTGTAATTCTATGTAAAGAAGCACATATTTGCACTTTATTTTGTGCTACATGTTCTGTGTCTGAAATTTGATACACACAAAATGGGAATACATCCTACTGAATACTGTAGTTGATTTTCAGGAAATATCCATAGGATCAGGCTATGAGTGTTTCGTTATTGTAAGGTACAGAGATAATAGCATAACTGAAGTAACTGACAGGAGGGCTTCATCAAAACCAAAAATTGTTCTAAATTTTGGGACAGTTTGGAGGTATTTTAAAATGTAATTCAACAGCTGTGATTGAATCGGGGTTTTCACTTTACATTTTCATTTTTAAAAAAAGTTAAATTCAGGTTGGAATAACACGTATAATGTCAAAGCTGAAATCTATCAAACTGAAGGAGCTAGGCTACATTTTCAAACCTTTTCCAATTGTCAATTTAAGTTAATTGAAAGCGAAAGGTCTCGGATTCAGGATTGGGCCATTTAAACACAAGCGTGCTGCTTTCATTTCATAGAAGGGCAATCTCCCTCCACACACGTATTTTTAAAAGGTTCATTCATAATTCTCCCTTCACACTTCTATTGGAAATGACAGAATTCATTATTTTTGAGCTTCAAACTATTTTCCTCCAACTTGGGTGATGAATTGTATGAGATTTACTTCACAACATGACATGGCAGCCCTTGAGATTTTAAAATACTATGGGCTAGCTGCCTGCCCTTTGTAACTCCTCAGGAGAAAAAGTGGAGGGAACTTTAGACAAGATTCAATGTCTTACTACCCTGTAAGTAGCAGGCAAAGATTTTTGTGCAATGCTTGCAAGAGTTTTAGGATCTGGGATGGGATGGCAGTCATAGGCAATTTATTATTCAGTAATATTGGAAAGATAAAGAAGCTTATGCCATCTATTGTACCTGTTTTGTGTATAGTCCATGATCAAATAAGTATCTCCTTCCACCTTCTATATCTTCTACATATATACAATAACTGGAAAAGTCTTGTTAATGATATCGATGCAAACTCCCACACTGCTGCTTGTCCTCCTCCTGTTGTTGCGTTTGTTGTTGTTGTGCACCTTCAAGTTGTTCCCAGCTTAGGGAAACCCTAAGTGAACCTATTATGGGGTTTTCTTGGCAAGATTTGTTCAGAGGGAGTTTGCCTTTGCCTGCCTCTGAGGCTGAGAGAGTGCAATTTGCCTAAGGTCACCCACTGGGGCAATTTCTGCACTACACTGTTATAGTGCTATTATTCCACTTTTAACATCCTGTGGCATTCTGGTATTTATGGTTTACTGAGGTCAGAGAGCTCTCTGGCTGAAAATTCTGCATGCCCCTCCCAAAACTGCAAAACTCAGGATTCCATAGGATGTTGAAAGTGGAATAATAGCACTATAACAGTGTAGTGCAGAAATAGCCTCAGTTATCATGGTTGAGGGAAAATTCAAACCCTGGTGTCCAGAACCATAATCCAACATCCAAACCACTACACCAGGCCGGCTCTTCTACCAGACATGAAATCCTTTCTATGCCCCTTTCTGCACCTTACCTTTTTCCAGAGCTGGGGTATGGGGACCGCGTGAGCAGCCTCCAGCGAGAGGCTCTCGTGTCCCTGCTGCTTCAGCTCCACACGAGCGGCCTGCTCGCGCGAGAGCCCCACCTCTTCCTTCCACAGTGCAGCCTGGGAGTTTCCCAGGCTGCGCTGGGGCAGGAAGCGTGACTGGTGCGACTCCGGAAGCTCCGCACACCAGGTAAGTGTGCATGGGGCCCGAGAGCAATGCACGATCATGCACCATTTTTAGCTTTCAGCCGAAAATGAAAAGGTGCATGAGCGGCACCTGCTGGCCTCCAGAGCATCGCGCGATTGTGAGTGCGTCGTGCAGATCACTCCTCACAATCGCGTAACGCTCCAGGCGCCCTTTCGTATGGCAAATGCCATGCGGAAAGGGCCTAAGTGTCTGTCTATTCATTGTTCATTAGACTTTCCTGTGGTATGCCATGCTTTACTGTAGGAGCTCTTTAACAATAGAATTGGATGATAGGGATCTTTCTTTCTTTGGAGATCATTAAGCAGTTGTTGGATGGGCATCTTTCAGGAGTGCTATAGTTGTGTATTGCTGCATGGCAAGGGGTTGCATTAGATGACCCTTCCGGTACCTTCCAACCCTAAGATTCTATGGTTCTATAACCAGCGACATCTCTTACTTTTAAAATGTCTGAAGCCCATTCACAGTACACAGTAATAGCACTATTATTCAGTTTAAGTACCATGTTCCATCCTAGGGAATCTTATGGTTTGTAGTTTGATGGGGCACTGGAGTACCCCTGGTGAGAATTCTAATTGCCCTTCCCTAAATTGCCACTTCTAGGATTCCATAGGAGGGAAACATGACTGTTAAAGTGGAATAATAGTGTTATAATTCTGTATTGTGAATGGGCCCCAGGTCTCTCCAGCCCCAAGCCAACACTCTAATCACTACAAAAGTTGGCTCTCATACTGCCTGTTCAAAGTATCTTGGTTCTACTGTAGCCATGTCATTTACTCCCTATATCCCCCTACATGCTTCTTGAGTAATCACTGAGAGTGGGTGGGTGGGGGAAACCCACTAGTATTTCCAGCATGCTATCTCCAAATGGTTGGCATCCTTTGATAGCTGACTAAAGTCTTCTTTCCTCCAAGATTCTAGAGTTCTTTCATCTTTGTGTAAGTAAGAAATGATTTAGCTATCATAAGACTTAAAAGAAAAGGCTTCAAATGTCCTAAGAAGGTATGGTTGCCCTTCTTGTGTAGACAAATTTCTTATGTCCTACTGCCACTACCTATAGCCAAACAGGTTTTTCAGGGCTTTGAAACAGAAGAAATCCTTGGAAAGAATAGGTTTGTCAGAAATAATAATAGGATGAGTAGAATACAGTGGGCAACGATGCTCCTATAAGACACCTTCTTTGCATTTTGGAGGAAGGGGATTGAAACCCTGTTTTCACTGTCTCCAACTTCTGTGGGATCTCTCTTTTCCTCTTGGAATCCCTAGCTGGTATTCTCCATCCCTTGTCCATTCCTTGGCAGAAAGGTTTCTTTGTGACAATTTGACTTTAAAAAGAATGCAGAAACCCTGCTGATCTTTTAACAACAATGATATTATTAAATCATGCAGAAGATGGGGGTCTTACATTTGGTTTGGTGGCTGAATTTATCAGTTCCTATTCTTTTTTGCTGCTGGTAAAATGTTTAAAAGTGACATTTGTAATGTGAGTCTTTTAAAACTCTTAGAAACTTGGCTGGGAGATTAACAAGAGGATCTGTGGTTTGTGTGAACATGTTCTATTGTTCTGAACTGCTCATAGAATTTGAGCAATCTTTTAACTGCCATGGTTCCATCCTATGAAATCCTGTGAAGTTTTAGGGAAGGTATTTAGAAAGCTCAGGCAGAGAGCTCTAGTCCTCACCAAACTGCAAGCTTCAGGATTCTGTAGAACGAAGTAATCAGTCCTAAATGATTGTGTCAGTCCTTGTGTTGTGCTTGATGATTATGTTAAGCCACCTTAAGTCCCGTTCTGGAAGGAAAGTGGGATATAAATAAAATAAAATAAGTAAAAATGTGTTGATCTTCAAGAAAAGCATGTTCTTCCTAACACTGAAATTTGGAAAATCTGGTTGCATATGCATCACATTCTTTAATGCTTGTATGTAGTGTTGGTAGCAAGATGAAGAAAGAAAGGAGACCCTCAGACATATGCGTTTATTTTTAAATTGAGCACAACATAGTAGGGTTTTCCTCTCAGGGTCACCCTTGAACAACTAATTTCATCTTGGTATCTGCTTCTGTTGTAACTTAATACTGCATTTTAGATGGTTTGGTATACAATGTACTTATATTACTTAAGTTTCTCATCCTTTGGTTACTCAGTGTGATTGTGTGAGCTAATCCCATTGGGAAAGCATAGCATCTGAGGCAATACTATTCATGTTATTTGTTTGAGGATAGCTTGTGATATAGTCTTTCACTATTGTTTGGGGATAGTTCACGAGAACTATTAATCAAAGCTGATAATCATGCATATGTCTAAACTGGAAAGGCCCTTATGTATTACATTACAGGCTACATTAGCAGGACTTCAGTTTCCAAATCATGTGGAGTAAGTAGTTCAACTTTATTCTGCCCCTTTCTTCATCTGGAACGTTATGTCAGTTTTAGAAACTGTATCTTCAAGAAAGGTATAGATAAACTGAAATGGATTCACAGGAAGGTCAGCAATGTGCACAATGAGAAAGCTCAGGGAAAATTCACGACTTGGGCAGGGATGATATCATTGCCCTAATACTTTTTTTTTTATTATTATTATTATTATTTGTATCCCGCCTCTCCATATGGATCGAGGCGGCGAACAACTTACAAATAGCATGTATTTCGAAACTTTTCTATACATGCCCCCAACAAGCTGGGTACTCATTTTACCGACCTGCGAAAGGATGGAAGGCTGAGTCAACCTTGGAGCCAGGCAGGATCGAACTCACAACCTTGTGACTTGCGGTACTGGCATTTAACCACTACGCCACCAGGGCTCCAAATACTTGCAGTGCTCTCACATGAAACAACAGAAACACTTGTTCTGTGCTTCCCATAAGCCAGGACTATATCTAATGTGCTACAGAACATAGATTTCAGAAGAACATTAGATGAAACTTTTTGATGACAGCAGTTTGACATCTACATAGAATGGTGGTGGGCTGTCCCTTGGAGACTTTGAAGCGGGGGTTCAGGAGCCATCTGATTGGGATGGTCTAGCCAATGGCAGCAGATGGTCCCTGTGTCAGTGTGGCAATAAATCCATAAGAGGTTTCCATCCATGCTTTCACAGTATTCTCCAGTGTTCTCAGTCCTATACCTTGATATATGTAAAATCTTAGATAGCCTCTTTAAAGCTGGTGAAAACCTGATATGGATTGCCACCACTGGCAACTCACTGCATCAAGCAAGGAATTGGACTGCATCCAGCAAAGAGTCTGCAAGATTGCCTCTAATTTTTTAAATTTTAGGATTGTAAGCAATATGGCTTTTTCAGCATTCACACTGAAGACACAAAAGAGGTTTTCATCACAAATCCAAATTTAGCACAAAGCAATGCATGTGAGCACCTGAAACTGTATTTCAAAACTATCCAGTTGTTTCCAATACATCTCTGAGTTTCTGTCACTGATTTGTTAAAACAAGTCTCTCATCTTTACATTTTCCAAAAGGCGTTGTATAAAATAGGAAATTGTCCTATCATCCATGATTAGCCCTGAAGCATTTCCCCAGTATTTTTCTAATGTAGAATGAGCCAGTGTGTTATATGTTTGAAGAATCTAAGATTATCCATAGCTGGATGGAAATCTGATGTGTGAGATGATACTGTCAGTGGCCAATCTCCCCCCACTGACGAGAAGCATTTAATTCTGTTATTGGTATATGACATTCTAGATCACTGTTGAAAATCAATAAGCTGCTAAAGGTCAGCCTTACAGCTTGACCTAAATCCATTTAGAGCTACTTTATATACCTCATTAGTAATGTAATTTAAGGGTAAAATGCCTTGCCCACATACTGTTATACAGTGTCATTAGTATGTTTATTTTTATTTTTCCCGTCACACAGCATCTCAATAACTGTGTATGTGCCCGGTGGTCTCTAGACACTTACATTTACAGAATAAATAGATCAGAGGTTTTCACATTGTGGTCCAGAAAGCTTTTCCTAGTGGTTTGCAAACAACTGATGGATGACTTGATGGTATATCTTCTTCCTTATTTACAGAGGCAAATTGTATTAGGAGAAACTAAAAACCCATTTAAATATCTCTCCTCCCTATATTCTCTATATGAGTAATTGCTGTAATTTCAAAATGATCTTAGGCACTTTAGGGCACAAGAAGTGAGCTTGTTCAGGAATGCCTGTCTAGGAAATAATTCATGGTACAACCTATCATAACACAGGAAGACCTTTTCAAACAAGGAAATATGAAGTACAGTGTACTATTTGACATCAGATTGAAAGCAAGCTTTCTGTTGTAAGAACTGGGCTAACGGTACTTCTCTATTCAAGTATTATCAATTGGTGGCTTACTCTATGTATATGAAGTCCCCCTGTTCCCTGAATAAAGATGCCAGACAAATTAGTTGAACAAACACTCACAAATTTTGTTAACTTATTACAGAGCTCCATGAAGACAAACAATAGTATAATGAATATTTACCTGTTAGGAGACTTCTGGTAGTGTCCTATTGACATTATGATGGTGATGTCACCCTGTGGGGTGGGTCAACCAGTCACTGAATTGTATATTTCCTAGGAGCCCATGGATGCTTTATCCCACCTCTCTGGTCAGTATTGAAGGGTTATTCCTGCATGATCAAATGAATGCTGCCTTTCCTCATGCTCTAGAGGAAATGAATGTTCTTTGGCCTTACAGGCATCATGAGAAGTAGGCTGGGTTAATGAATCTTCAACCTCCAGCTACGTCAGGTTGCTCTCTATTGACCTACCTCAGTGACTACCAATTGTAACAACAATTAAACTTGCCCAATAACAATATGCCATACACTGCTGCTAGCAGTTTGGAGGAGGCAAAAAGATATTCTGAAGACTGATCTAAATGCCTGCCTGAACTGCTTCTCTGAACCCAGGCAGAATTTGGGAGGGCATGGAATTCATGGAGCCACACAAGATGGAAAAGAGACTGGAGAAAAGCTAAAACTGTCTTAAAAAGCCTTAGTATTTCCTTGCTCACACTGGGTGCCACCATGCTTTGCAATCTAGGAGATTCCCATATGTCCCCATTCTACCTCTGACAGGAAGGGGCAAATCTGTGGCTACTGGGTGATTGTCTTTGTTTTTTTTGTTTTTTTGTTTTTGTTTTTTTTTTTTTGAAGTAAGAGCTCTGTAGTCTTGTAAGAGATAGATGTGTGACTTAAATAAACTGCAGCTTAGGTTACTTTCATGTCTCCTCTTCACACTCGTACATTAGTATGGAACATTTAAATTTTCCAGGGTCATACTTGCTTGCAGAATTTATACAAGGCTAGACTTACAATGTAGGCATTCTGTGATATTGTTGCCTGCACATTTTATCCACTTGTAATGTACTCTATTTGTAATGGACCCAGTAATGGGGTCCTTTATTGTAGTAGCAATTGTAATATATTCTGCTCAGAAAACTCCCATGCTTGTTTTGGGGGGATGAACCATGAAGCAGTGAAGTTGCCCTACTAGGGGGAAATTAGAATTTCTTCTACTGAGAGGACACTAGAAGTTTTCACTGAAGTCAGGAAATGCCCCTCAGTACAAGAAGTATATGTTTAACCCTTACCCTCATCCTAGCTATGACCCAAACCTTAATAATATATCAGTATTCTTGTAATTGTAGTTGGAAAGTGCAATAGCACTCAAGCAGAGCAAATCTGTTGTTTTAATTCTAGTGCTTGTGAGTGAACGGGTCCAAAGGAGGCATAAGGGAATTTTTGTGTAGATTAGGGTGTCTTGTATTACTTACAGACATAAAAAGCATCCCAATAGCAAGAGGGAAGATATAAATGAATTAAGACCTAAGTGAGGGAAACATTCTCATGCTGCTTTTTAAATGTTCTAAGAAACAAGCTTTTATTATATAAATTATATTATATAAATTTCTGCTTACAATATATATATATATATATTGTAAGCAGAAATTTATGGTTGGTTTATTTATATTCCTCATAGTGCAGTTCTAAGCTAGCAACTGACATCAACAATCTATAGTGTTTTTGGAGGAAGATCTTATTTTGTTTAATCCTTTTGTTGTTGTGAATTCTGCACTAGCTGAAATGGCTGCATGCTCCCAAAGCTCAGGTTTGTTGATGAATCAAAAAAGAATTTACAGAACCTGTGAGAATGGGACTCACAAGATTGGTTGTGGTCCACTTTCTCATTTGTGATTTTCTGTCTCTCTCCCCCTTTTTCTTCCCCCTTCTTTTCATTTTGTTTGAGATTGAATTTTAGAAAGAGCTTTGTTCCAGACAGTAGCTTATGGCAGTGGGTTGCAGAGATGAGATTTCATTGAATCACAGAACTAATACACAAACAGAAAATATGTGAAAATTGAAATGACAAGCTAGAGTAGTTTGGTTGTTGGGGTAGATAAAAAAAAAAACCCCTAGGTTTGCAGGGAAATAAGAGGGAGAGGAGTATGTATGTTTGTGTGTGTGTTTTAACGGAACAGCCACAATTGTTAATGTGCATATATATCTTATAAACACTTATGAAAGAGACTTGTCATTTTCCTTATAACAGATAACAATGTTGCATTAACCCATAGTCCAATGCATTTGACAATATGTGGCTATATCTGTCTGTCTGTCTACTTCTAATCTGTTTGCATTTTTAATATTTTTATGATTTGTCCATCATATTATCTGTTTGAGTCCAGTGGCAGAGACTTTGTAGTTTAAAGTGGCTATCCATGGTCAGATAATTTGCTACATAGGTTTAAGTCGCTGCTGTGGCTGCTTGAAATGTCCAGTTTTCAGCCTCCATCTGGTCCTGTACTGTGCCCAGCTTATAGAAACCAAAGTGGTGCCCCATGTACCTTTGTGCTTCTGCAGTGTGTACCTTTGAACTTTCATCAAATTCAATTTACCTTGAGGGTGCTTCCAATGAAGATTTTATTGTGCCCTGCCCCATTTATGAAATTTTATGAGGGGGTTTCCACCTAAGTATGAAATAGACACTTCATACCTTACTATTCTTATTTGGACTACAGATGCCTGACTTCCCAAGTGAGCATGGAGGTGTCTTCCATTTGTAACTCTTTCATATTTCCCATGCTTCTTCCATCATTTTTCTTACGCCAGGGATTTTTTTTCAGTGCAGAATTTTACAATATCTTTTCGTTGGCCCTACTTGGAATCATCAATCTGGAAGGTCCCCGGGTTACAGTCAAAACTAATGGAAAATGGAGGTGAGAAGGAGGATCTGATACCCTAACTTTAGAACATACAAGTGATCCTTAAAAGCAGATGCATGATGCTTCAACTTCAATTATACAGGGGCACTAGGAGAGAGGCTGATTATCTATTTCACCGCACATCAGTTTTAAAATGTCCTCAAAGGTCTGCACTGACAAAATAAGCTGCTAATCAACAAGAGTGAAGAAGTTCTTAACAGAGCCACCACTGAAAGATCACTGTCCTCTGTACTCAGAAATGTAATTGCTTTAATTAACAGCACAAGAGCAAAAAACTATTCTAATGCCAGAGGTGCACAAAATGGGCAACACACCTCTTGGGATGGATAACAGATAACTTTTTTTTTTCCAAACTAGAAATTAACTTCCAATCACTTCTGGTTTGGGGGGAGGAGGAAACAAAACATTTTTCAGCAGGGATCAGTGGATGTATTCAAGGTGTCTAAATTGGTCTGCAGGCCCCCAAAAGTTGTCTATTCCCTCCCCAAGCACATTGACAGATTCAAATGGGTGAGGCTGGTTCTCTAGGTAATCTCTTTACAGGTCATTTAATGCTGTAAAGATAGTACCATACAGTTGAAAATTAGCCTGGAAGCAATCAGTATAACTGGCAGAAGAGAGATGTCACATGTTCAAGATTTCTCCCTCTCCTCAGCGTTCTGGCAGCCACCATTATTAGCAGCTGGAATTTTCAAGGAAACCTCAAATGAAGCCCAACTGAAAGTGCATTATAGTAATCCAGACTAGAGGTAAGTAGGAAGAGGGTTACAGCAACAAGTTCTTATCATTTCAAAGAGAGCTGTAGCTGGCTCACCATTCATGTTCTGTAGCTACTTTAGCTTCACCAAGAGATGTCCATGAAGACCAGATCCTTCAAAGTGGCACAGATCCATCTAGGATTGGTCTGAACATCTGGCTTCCTCGTTTTTTTAAAAAAATACTCATTTATCTGGGTTAATGTTCAATCTATCATTCCTGTTTCATGTCTGAAATGTATTTACCTCTCATTCACAATACTCATCTGAGATTCAAGGGGGAATGTGTCATCAATGTACTGGTGATGATGAAATCTAAGCCTATGGATGTCAGTAGCTGCTTCAAAACTATTAAAGAGAGTGGGAGATAGAACTGAACCATGACATGCTTCATAAATGAATGGGCATTGTGTGGAATTGAGTTAACCCAGCAGAACATATTGTTACTAGCTAACCAAGTGGGACTGGAGGAATCATAATGTTGTGATTCCTTAGTCATTACTGCTGAAGTATATGGTGATCGGAGATATCCAGCTGGACCAGGAGGCCTGCATTCCTAACATCCATGAATCATGAATATCATCCTATCCTAAGTAACCTAGAGCAATGACATTAGCTCCCCTACGCAGATCTGGATGGAACTTAATCTGAAACACATTAAAAAATGATTAGTTTATTTCAAGACTGCATGCAGTTGAAGACCCGCCACCTTTTTCTAGACCTTGCTTTAAAAGAGAGATTTAAAAGTTAAAGAAATTATGGAAATATTATTATATATCATTTCTGTTTGTCTGCTTAGTTTTTTCCAGTGATGTGGAAGGGAACAATGACATTTGCTGGTTTTCTCAATTTCATCCTTTTGATTTGATTTGATGGTATATGTCAATATACATAGTACTTTATTCATTTCCCTGTTTCTTTTCTGAATAATTTTGTGGACTAGATTTGAGTGAGTGATAATGATTTACTTTCCTAACCACTTTAAATCTACTGGCAATGTTTATGACTCAGCTGGAATTCCAACCTTACATGTCACTGTTTTGTTATTGTGAGTTCTCCCCTTCAGCAATCTATGTCTTTTAGGGATTCATGAGATTATTCATTGTTGTATTTCCACACTTCTTATTGCCTGTTCTTGAATTGGAGGCTTTATCTGTTCAAACAATTTCATCACTATATCATTTGCACTCCCTCAAGGTCAAGTCATGTGTGCATCCAAAATTTAGAAAGATCACATATATAGTATCTTTATGATGTATCTGTAGAAAAACAGAAAGTTCATGAGGATTTGGGAGGTTGCAGTTGTGACAGGCCATAACTGTCTAAGAAATAATTCATGCAACATTTGTGCTGGCTGAGTTTAAATAAGTACTAAAGACTTATCTTTTCTGGCAGGCCTAACCAGTCTACTTTTAATTGTGTTTTTAGTTGTATTTAATTGTTCGTTTAACTGTATTCTAATTGTACTTTTAACTATGATATATTTTAATTATAGTAAATTTATATCAATTGTTGTATGTGTATTTTAACTACAACTTTTAACTCCATCTCTTCTGTACCCTGCCTCAAGCCTTGCGGAGAAGCAAGCAATAAATAATTAAATTATTATTATTGCAACATTTCTTATTGGCATGGCAAACACTCCTGTCAGTGCCTTAGTCATTTAATGGGATGTAGAATGAACTGGTGTGATCCTTCCCAATGCTCATTTAGTGCCTGGTTTAGCAGGAGGAAAAGAACAATGAAATACATAGGATAAGGTCTAGAATGGAGGTGGTAAAGAATACAAATCTGAGTAAATGCAGGCTGGATCCCATCCTAGAGTACTTTGCACAGTCATGGTGGCCGTGAAGAAGCCATGTTGCCCTATCCCTATTGAGTCTTACAGATTTTTTTTTAAGTGCTGTGTTGTTTTCTGCAACTGGGGTGTGTGTGTCAAAAAGCCCTTAGATGCTTGTTCCAATTAATCGTAAACTCTTTGGAACAAAATTGTTCATAGGTGCAGGGAGTTACTTGTAGCAGTAGTACTGTCAGGACAGTGTAGAACCTGGGCATGATGTCCTCTGGAGGTTTTCTCATCATCACCCCACCTTACAATTCTATCCCAATTTTCTTTCTCTCTGTGATATGTCTCTCTCTTTTCCCTGACACTCTTCTTCTCATTTCTATTTCTATCTCTTTCTCTGTCCATCTGTGTAGGCACTCTCAATCACTCTGTGTATCCAGCCCACTCCTATTCTTCTCTCTTTCTTTTCCTCCAACCTTCTTTTTCTCTTTTTTAGCCTCTCACCTCACTTCTCTTTTTCTCTTCCCATGCTTTCTCCCAGTTCAGTGACATTTTTCCCCCTCTCTCCTCCCAATCTAAACAGAAGTTGGGACACATTTCAGGGTCAAGTTACATTTAAGACTATTATGTTTATTTCTCCAACATGTCTCTTGGCCCATGGGGTGACCAAGAGGACAGGAAGATACAGAGCACTGCTGCAGCTTTCTCTGTTTAAAATATAGATTTATAACATGCACAATGGGAGTGGGGTAGAGAAGAAAAATGTTCTAATAACAGGTGATATAAAAGTAGGAAAGGCTGACCTGGGGTTGAAACAACAGAATGCGAGAAGTTAGTCCTGGCAAGCAACAACAAAGGGATTGCTAGGAAGGAAGGCTGCATGGGGAACCTCAAGGGCTGTGGGCCCTGACCCTTTGCCTAATGGTTCAGCCCTGGAGGAGCTTCTGTGACTTAGACATGTGTTGTGCATAATGAAATCTATTCACCTGAATGGCTGTAAAGGGCTACAGACTCCTACTTGCTTGTCTGCCCCTGTAATGGCCCTAGGCAGTGTATTAACAGTGTCTTAACAGTCTAGGGGAGCAGTCTAACTAAGCCAAATGCTGTGAATCTTCCTTGCTTATGTCAGTTGCTGACTGTCTTTACGATTTGCCAATACTTTCATCAAAGCAATAGCACTGCAAAATATCACAAAAAGAAGTAGGCTTTTCATCCAGTAGTTTCTCTGTGTTTCAGTTGTTCAAGTCCCCATCTGTAAAAGGGAAAAAAATAGGATCCTACTTGCCTAAGTTATTAGGTTCCAGCAAGGTGGTGGTGATGGTGGTGATGATAATAATAATAATACACATCAGGCACCCTGTTAGTAACATATACAAGTTTATGACTACCTTATGCCTGTGTCCCTTTTTTTTTTTTTTTTTTTGGAAGTCATTTTGGAAGTCAGAATTCTCTCCTTTTCTTGTGCAATGACCAAAACTTCCTGAAAGCCCACCTTTTTTATGTTGCTTCCCGTGCCCCAGCCATGTAGTGGAGAACATGGGACAGCCGAGAAGCATCTGGCTTTGTGACTATAGCCAGATCAGTTGAGAAATATGAGATATTGTAGTGGATCTGTACAGCAGAGCATCTGATGTGTGCTAGGCAGAAATCGAACAGTTTACTAGCCCATTCCACCCCATGCACAAGATCTAGCAGAGAAAGAAATCAAACTTAGCTTCTTCATAAGGTATAGAAAAGTAGTTTTATTCATGAATACTTGTGTATAATCAATATAGATTCATCTTCTTGAAGAAAGTAAGAAAAACAAAGAGTACTACATGGTATCAGGAGAGGTAGAGTATCTCATCTAGAGAGAGCTCTCATAACACATGTTTCATGGTGGGCAGGCAGGGAGAGAGAGAGAAGTGAGAGAACAGATGAGACTCCAGAGAACAAAAGATAGCCTATGTGATGTAGGGAGAGAGTGGCTATGAAAAAACACACAAATAAAGAGGAAGTACCCATAAACATGCTGTGCCTAAACTCATAGAAAATGACATGCTATCTGACAGTGAGCATCGGCATACAAAGGTTGCAAACTCCAACGAGATGCACAATTAATGCATCTTCTTGGGCCTGTTGGCCCTGGCAAAAGGCAAGCAATGGCCTGAGCATGGAGGAGTCACGCTTGTGCCTCCCTCATTATCCTTCTCCCATTCTCTTGCCTTTTGCTCAGGTTTGCGTGCCTTCCTTCCATGCACCAGGGCAAAAGGAATGGAATGGGTCAGTTCTGCACAGAGAGGGTGTACAGGTACCTCCTCCTTTCCCCCATCCCACTCTACCACCTTTGGCCAGGGTATGCTGCCTTCAAAAGGCAAGCAAAAGGGAAAAAGGCAACTCTGCAAGTAGAAAAGATATGCATGTGCCCTCTACCCATTCTTCCCCTCCCATTTTCTTGCCTTTTGCCCAGGTTGTCAGCCTTCCTTCTCTGTGCCTAGGCAAAAGGCAAGGGAATGGGAGGGGGAAGTTCTGTGAACAGAGAAGGTGTGTGTGTCCCTCCCCCCATTATTCCCCATTCCCTTGCCTTTTGCCTGGGTACTCCATGCCTTCTTCTTCACACCTGGGCAAAGGGCAAACAAATGGGAGGGGGAGAATAGGGGGAAGGCTTGCATGTGCATTCTTTCTCTGCGTATATGGCTCCCCCACATTCCCTTGTCTTTTGCCTGAGTGTGGAGAAGGAAAGCACAGTGCACCTGGGCAAAGGCCAAAGGAATGGAGGGGAGAGAACTGGGGAGTCAAACAGGCGCTTTGCAAATAATGAAGTTCGCAAAGGTCAAACCTGTGAATATGGAGGCAGGACTGTATATTATGATGCTTAAAAGTCTTCAGATATAATGCAATGTTTCAAGCTTTCTGGATACTTCTGTCAAATTCCCTGCAGTGTTTTGATTGATTGATTGATTGATTTATTGATTGATTGATTGATTTACCATCTTACCTACCTGCCTTTCTCCCCAGATGGGATCTAAGGCATTTTGGTATGAGTGCAAGTTTGTTTCATTCTGGGTAGTTTACAGTTTTATTAGGGCAACAGATTTAATGTTTGGGAGATACTTTGACACTCTTTCTCTTTAATACATGCATGCCCAAAATATTGGTGTTGCTACAGTGTTATTCAATTTGAGTCATTTGTTTGATCATATGATACTACCACCTCCTCCTCCTTCAGGTTCAACTGGTCTCCCTTCTTATCAGGCAGTGGGGCTTTCCAGTATCAAGAAAGCTAGGTGGAGACTTCTCAGAACAGTGAGCTTATCAGTGTTTACATAAAATCTATTGCCTCTTCCGTCATAAAAATAACTATATCACTCATAGTGGCCATAAATGAGGAGAACAAACTTCCCCTTAAAAAAGAATAGAACTTCTCCAGTAAAGCTAGAAGACAGGAAATTTTTGTAATAGCACATTTCCACCTTTAAAATCCCCCGGTCCTTATTTATTTATATTATAGCCTGCTTTCATGCCAAAAATGACAGAAAAGTTGGGTAAGAACAGTAAAATCCAAGTAAAATTTATGCATAAAAGGGCAAAAACACAATTAGAAAAATGTCAGCTAAAATAAAAGAACAACATCCATTCTCTTAAAAATGCATTCAGCAGGAACCAGCCTTAAATACTGAAGGCCCCTCTAAATAAAGATGACCATGTCTGCTTTTGATGAAGGCCATGTTAGCTGCTGGCTAACATGTCTGTGGGGCTGTCTCTCCACTCTGCATTATAGTTTAAAGGAGTTATCGGAGGTTCTGAACCCTGTTATCAAAATAGGTTTGGCTCTCTGGGCAGCTTATTTACAGTTCAAGACTAAAGCCACAAGGGGTTTACTACTCCAGGGGCTGCCACTAAAGAAAGAAGAGAGGGGGAATGAAGTGCAAGCAATTTTCTCATTACAAGTCTTTGAAGTATTCTTATGCTGTTCAGAAGGACAACAATAGTTTGTATATAGCAGATACAAAGTTCTGGCCAGCTGTCCCATTTATAGTTATGGGTTATGATTCCATCATCACATAGTGTGCACTCTCACCTCATTTTGCAATAGGGAAGAAGGACCCTTAAAGAAATCCAGCAGCATATTCCAAACCTCTTAAGTACATAAATTATAATATCTGTGCCCTGGGGCAGGCATCCTGTTGGGTGTGCAATCATCTTATATATGGGTATTTTGGAAATTTGTATTAGATTAGATGAGTCTAAAAGGTTCTTATCCGATATATCTTCTATCACATTTCACATATATTTATTTTTCATTCAACCAGGAGAGTGTTGCTGTACATCTGTTGAATAAGATGACAACAGAAAAAATCAGGGTTCCCCTTTTATTTGTTTATTCATAGCTTTCCAATATCTAGAATGGAGCTTGCCAGTATGTGGCAGAGAATTACATGTTAAAGTTTTAGTGAATTATAATTAGAAGTCAATGCTAAGCTATAAAGTTTAAACATAGGAGAGCACTTATTTTTTTTAGGAGGCTGTTTTGAATTTGGCACATTCTTGTAATAGGAAATGAAGGGACAACATTAAACATGGTGTTCCTCATGCACAACAGTTTGTTTTTATTAAGCTATGAACTTGTATCCAGCTTCCTTGAACACCTCAAAAGGGCTGCCATACAGAGGTTTCATAAGAGGCAAATTTATTTTAGTTTAATTAATTAACTAACGGGTATGTTAAAAAGCAGATATTTTAATCAACGATAAATTCTTTAATGGGTTGTGAGCTCTAAATTAAATTTGTAAGTCTTCTGAGCACTCTGTAGAACTGAGTGTCAGGTGGTGGCAGCATTTAACTGTGGGACAGATGGCACGATAATTTCTTTGCAAATTAGCAGCTGTGTATGCTTTGTGATATATAGGGGTTGCAAGACTTAATTCATTAATGAGCTAGATTGACACTAAAAACTCTATTTGATTCATTGGAGTAAAATTTCAGTCAATCTGCCAGCAGCACGTTGTTTTATGGAAAGAAAAATAAGTGATTTTTAAAATCTACATTGGGAAATCATCCTCAAAGAAGACACATTCTCCTTTGTGAGAACAGGGATCTCTTCTTTTTAAGGTGTTGTTTGCTGTGGTTCATATGTTCAGTACCTGAAACCATACCACTTTTTTGCATTAGAACTAGTTGTTCTCCCCTATAGGTATATTTAATTAGTTAACTGATTGTAATTTGTTTAAACTCATACCATCTTTAAAACAGGTACATCCCAGTTAACAATACAGATATGTTTCTGAGCAATACTTGGTACCAAAAATGGTATCTGAGGCAGAAATAACATGGAAATAATAGGGATAGGCTTCTAAAAAAACCAAAAAGCAGATGAATACACAAAAGTTAACAATATGCACATGTGAAGTGAAGCAACCAAGTCAGGTTGGTCTTGCATAAGTAAACCAAAACATTTTGAACATTCTAGAGATACTTAAAGACTTCTTCCAAAATGCACCGAAGGATAGCTGCTTCTTTCACCTGCTTCCATTTTTCTTATGATTTCCATTTTTGTTGCCAAACTCAGAAATCCATGCCTTTTTAACATGCTAGTGATAGCTAATGAGGCACACTTGTCTGTTCTTCCTCTTTCTCTTCTGTTTTGCTGTTCGTGCATGCTCAGTAGGGGATTCTGGAGTCTGTAGGCATACTATTATAAGCAGGTTCACGTGCCTATAGTACAATGAACAAGAACAGAATCTTCCTTTTTCCCTCCTTAACCTTTATTGCATTGTTTATTGCAGACTTGCTGCTGCAACTTAACACTGTCATTCTATCCAGTCTACCTTCCCAATGCCAATGCTGCTAAAAACCTTCCACCTAGACAGAGGATGAAGAGGAAAGAGGATTAGGTGGGTCACAAAAAGTCTTTGTAAAAATGAACTGGGCTATCAGAAATTTTGGGGTTAGCTAGGGTATGCCTACATTTTATTAATCTGTTGACAGATCTAATATATTTGTAACACACTTCTAAAAGTGTGATGCGCTGGAAATTATTTACTGGATATACTAGTACAGTGTTGCAGCAGAGCATGTGGAGAACTCATATGTGGTGCAACTGTATCCTTTCTTGGAATGACTCCAAGTAACCCCTCATGGTGATGGAATTCTTGGACAAGATCATGAAAATTTTGTTTGACTTTCAGTGGGTTTTCACACTTGGAGACCATTTTGGTTAACATTTCATTTGCAAAAAAAAATTGCATTTTGTGCAAAATGCATTTTTATATAAATAGAATTATCATCAAGAACAATATAGTTTGCACATATAATTTACATCCCTACTTTGGTTGGTTGTATAGGTGATATACTATATTTCATCCATACCATGTTCATATCTAAAACAATGCCACAAAGAACCTGTATATAAATGTCTCACCTCTAATAATGGATGTTCTTGCATGTTAGCATGAACTCCATATGCTATAAAACTATGACATTGTAGGTTGATCACAGCATGTTGAGCAGCACTGTGGCACTCTTTCATCCACAGTGGTAAGGTAGCAGTCACAGAGGGGGAGCCCACATCAGTTCCATGGCAAGATGAAATTTGCGTTAGAAGAAAAAGCATTATAGAATTTCAGAGCTTAGGTGGGTGTGGGAAAGCTGGTGATGTGGTGCTCCTTAGCCACAGGCATTGCCTGGTACGAAGGTCTGCCATTAAGAACCACAGCTAAACAAACAAGCTGGGGTATGATTATTTTAGTGCCCTTCCCTCACTTTATGTCATTTTATTGCTCTACTAATTGCTGTTAGATTAGGTGTATAAGAGCTCTGGAAATATACATGTTGAAGAAGTGTACAAGAAAGTAAATCTTTCCCACAGAGCTTTTCTTACAGTAGATGATGGAGAGGCTAATTTACCTTGCATAGATAAGGAACGGTCTAGGAGATGGGTTTAAATCAGTCCTTGCTTTATTATGCTCAGGCTTTGCTTTTATTATGGTGAGTGGTATGGAACCATGATTTTTTTTTCTGCAGCATTCTAGGGTCCTCACTGGGACACAGGGCATTATTGCAGATGGGTTTTAAAAAAAGACTTACCAAGCATGTATTATGAAAGTGCTCAGTACTGAGATTTTTTTGATTTTATTTTTTTAAAATAGTGCCCTTCTTGTATTTGTTGGTATTTCCAAAGGTAAATTCAGAAAATTGGATTAGCAGTAATACACCAAGGAGAGGAAACAATGATAGCCTAATACATTTCAGCTTTCTATTTTGCATTTCCTGCTGTTCTCTGGAGTGTGACAAAAAAAGAGAAACACTTGGTGGGAACTTTGTTTATTTCAGCTCATCCCAAATTGCTATGTACCAAGTGGAGTGGACTGCAACTCCCATCAAACCAACTTGTAATATAAATCTTGACTTATTTCATTCTCACATGAAAGAACAAGTAATTTTAGAAATTTTCTCCCCACTAGGCAAGATTCTGAGAGCTTTTGCTCATTTTTCAGTTCTTCACACATTGGAATGTTTTTATGAAACCTTTGTGCAAAAAATTGGCAGCAAAACCTGTTTTGTGCAAAAAAACAAAAACAAAACAAAAAGTTTTATACAAAACAGGTTTTGCTGCCAAGGTTTTTTTTTTTTTTTTTGGTTAAGTGCCCAGATGTGATGTCAGAATGGGTATGTGAAAAGTTGCAAGCATTTTTAAGATCCCTAATACCAGCCAGCTTGTCTAACTGCTGTGCTGGGTAAGGACAGTGGGAGTTATACTTCAACACATTTGGAAGACAGCAGTTTTGGAAAGACTGGCTTAGAAAATCAAAATTTGAGGAGGCTTGCTTTATTTATTTATTTATTTATTTAAGTATTTGATAACTGATATTCTTTGGGGGACATGTATAGTGAAACAGTTTAAAATCATAAAATAGAAACATGGAATTCTGAATAGTATTAAAACAGTTAATATAAACACACACACAGAGTCCTGGACCATACTAAAGACAACCTACCAAGCCCATGCCTAAATCCGAATCCAGCCCTGAAGCTCTAAAACATTCATTGTAACCTACAGCTCCCAGCTGGGGCTGATGAAATGCATCCTCAATGAGCTAAAACCAGTCTCGGTTGCCTTCTCACAGGCTCTGGATGGCAGGCCTTTACTAACCTTCAGACAATCCTTCAACCTTAACTATACACATACAACAGAGCACAAGTTGTGGGATGGGGAATACAAGGATCAGGCATTGCAAGAAACCCAGATACTAGTTCTATCTACTCTGTTAGCCATATTATAGATACTAATAATGTCACATACAACATCAGAGATGCATTTACATGAGCATGTTTCAAGTTAATATATGCTATCCTCTATCAGACATGCCCATCTGCACATCTGGCTGCATTGCTGAGCCAGCAGGATGATCTCTATGTAATAGAATAAATAAATGCAAATCTGTCATTAGAAATGGCAGTACCCCAATCTAGTGGTAGAATATTTTAACATATCTGGACTGGCAGGCCTTCAGGTGGATATACTGGAACAAAAAATTTTGAAGGATTGTAAAGAAAAATGGCTAAATTGGGTTGTATTAACAAATTCCAATGTCTTAGCAGTGGTGTGAAAAGAGACAATGGTTTCATGTGTGTTAATCTACCAGTTCTTATTACATCTGCATGTATAACAATAGAACTCTCCCCAGAGAACTCTTTCTTCAACAGAACTGACTTTTGGGTAAGTAGCATGTATTGCTTTGATGCCTCTACAGGCCAGCTACTTGATGCACATGCATCATCTTACTACAGCCCTTTGAAGGTTTATGGCCTTTGTCACAATTTGCATTTTTCTGTATTACACTTTCATCCCAGCCCCATAACTCTCTAAATGAGCTTAAATATCTGTGGCTTAAATTGTATTCCATCAATACATCTGAGAAGTGGATTGAAATCCAAGGAAGCACATGCTGAAATACATCGGTTAGTTTTCAAGGCAGTGCTGAATTCCTTCCTTTCCTCCCTTTCCTTTTGCTTCTAAAACTTGCTGATCGTTGATGTGTGTGATAAAACTGTCAGCATTGATTTACTATTATTGTCAAGTCAAACCCTAAATTTGTGGAAAAGTGTAGAAGTAGTAGGAGAAACTCATTATCAAGCATTTCAACTAGACCAACAGGTCAACAGCACAGGAGCCATTGAGTTGGCAACACCTCTGAGGGGTCTTCCTTGCAGCACACTGATAGAGCTATGGTTCTAGTTTAACTGTCATGGCAATATTCAATGGAATCCTGGGATTTCTTGTTGAGAGAGGGCTATTTAGAATTCTTAGCCAAATTGTTCAAGTGCTTTGCCAAACTACAAAACCTTAGGATTCCATAGGATGTTGCTATGGCAGTTAAAGTCAAATGTAGTGCTATAATTGTGTCATGTGAAAGGGTTCAAAGTGTGCTATGTTCAGTAAGGCCTCTAGTATCCAGATGCACAACCTGTAGATGCCACCCAACCTTCTGGCTGCATTGTTTAATTTGGGGAACTGTAGACTAGAATGATTGTATTCCAGCACAAGGTCTGAGGTAGTAGGATTAGCTACTTAGTGTTCTGTTTATGATATTTTGGCAAACAGCATTTCCTGCAGACATCTATGTTACAGAAATACAAAAAAAGCCTTTCATTTATTTTCGTTCACAACTTTTGTAGATTATATTTTAGGGTATAAAATCTCCCCCTTACCAAGGAGAAGGAACCTAGATTACAATTGGGCAGTGGGAGGGGGTGTATTTAAAGACCAATTTTAGATTTTTAACAAGGTTTTAACTAGTAGGCTGCATTCAACTGGGTGAGTAAAAATTATACAGGCAACTTGTAGAAAAAAGTAAGTGCAACAGTGAGCTGCATTTTAGAATATGGAAGCAAATGTGAAGAAAACTACAGAAAGAATATGGAATATTTGCCTAATAAGCCTGCTTGGGGAGAAAAAACTTTTGGCTGAGGTAGTCTAGGGCTGCAGTCCCCAAAAATCACTTTTTCCAGGTTTTGCTAATAATGAATGAACATGCAGGCAATCCTGGCTGTTAGAAAAGAGCAACAAATGTTTATTTGATTTATTAGATTTGTCTCTTCACTGCTTAGGAGGAGAGGGACATTTGTGGGATTTTTCTACCTAATTTGCCAAAATTGGTAGTGTGCTTCTTGATTTGAGAAGGCGGAGTACCAATTGCTTCTGTACCTGGAAGCAGAATATTATGGGCCAGGTCTCTATGAGTAGGTATAGAATTGTGTGCTGCTTTAGCTGATATGGCTTCATCCTAAGGAGTCCTGGGATTTCTAGTTTGGCAAGGTACATAGAACTCTGTATTAGAGCATTTGGGTTTATGTTCTAAACTACAGTCTTAGAGCTTTCTAGGAACATTTTTAAAATACCAAATTAGAAAGCCTGGTGTTCTGTAAGATAGATCATGGAATTCAAAGTGGCATCTGTTACTCTGTTTTCAAAAATTTCTCTGCATTGAAGTAGGGCAGAGGTAATTATACTTCATGTTACAGGACAAATTTTATGCGAATTTTTTGTTGGAAAATTTATTTTAATTTTTCTCTCATCCTTGTAGCATTTAAACTGAGCAGTTCTTTCAAGTTTTGGGGGCAAGTTTTGTCACTGAATTTTTAAAACATGGGACACATTTCTCAATAGGCTTAACTTTTTTCCTGATTAGAAAGCAAGTACAAACTGGCTCTTTGAGCCACAGGGATGTAAAAGAAGAAATAAGTTATTAGTGGTGCCCTCCTCTCTATAAATAGTTAAAGGAATTGCCACCAAGGGTTAGTCTCACAACAAACTACAAGTGCATTTTCAAAGAGCTTCTTTTCATTTTTAATGTACAAAGAGTTCACGTTTTACTAGAAACGTCAGATGGATTTTCTTTGAACGTAAGAGTTGCTAACTTCCTCTGAATCTTGAGTTGCCCCTTTGGTAGAGGCTCCTACATTTTCAAAGGTATGTATCAAAGTTTAAAAAAGGAAGAAGCCTGCATACATGATAGGGAAATCATAGGAGGCTAAGGTTGGAAGGAACCCCAAGAGTCACCTATTCAAGTGATTGGCACTAGGGAACATGTACACCAAAACTTCTTCTAACAGGCGATGCTTGCCTGCATCTCCTTGAACAACCTCTGGAGATCAGGATTGCACCTTTTCCCATAGAAGCTTTGTCCAGCAGGCCTACCAATTCACAGGCATTTCCCTTCTTTAACATTTAACTGACATGTTTCCTGGTTTTATACTTGCTTTCTAATCAGATTTCATTGTTTTGGAAGTAGCAGTAGGCCTTCTGTAGGCTAACAGTCTGAGTGGTACAAGTGAAGTGGTTAAAAAGAACCTGATGAAAGTATAGCAAAGACAATGACAGGAAGAATGTATGTTAGGGTGTGTGGGTTTGTTTAGGAACTACAGTGTGTATCTGTATGTGAGATAGATAGACAGACAGATACAGTCAGCCCCCCACATTTGCAGGTTTCACTTTTGTGGATTTGATTATTCACAGATTATTTGCTGTCACCTCTGCTGCCTCCCTGTGCCATTTTTAATAGGGACAGTAAGCCTCATGAGACTGAGAAACTGCAAACGAGGCTTGTAAGTCCCTGTTAAAAATGGTGTGGGATAGCAGTGGAAGTGGCAGTAAGCTCCACTAGCCACCCAATTCTGCTTTATGAGGGAACCCTGATGCCTCAAAGGAATCCACGGTGGGTTGAATATGGTGAGCATACTTCTTGTGTGTTAAATATGGTTTGGGAAGGCCTAGAGTTATTCAGTTTTTTCACATTCACAGGGGCCCTGTGCCCCTAACCTTAGTGAATGTGGAGGGATGACTGTATGTCTGTGCATGCGTACGTATAGTGTGTGTGTGTGTACACACACACACACACACACACACATACACACTATGGTAATGGCATAATGGAACCAAGGTTTGTAGGGGCAAAGTGCAGGAACTGTTGATTAGCAGAATGATTATGTTATTTCCTACCCTCATCAGCCCCAGACCTCCTTTTCCCGGGTGTGTGGGCTTGGTTAGGAATGAGTAATGTATATATGAGACTATGACAGTGGCATAATGGAACCAGGGTTTATAGGGTCCAAGTGCGAGAACATTTTGATTAGTGCAGTGATGATGTTATCTTCTATCCCCACCAACACCAAGTATGATTTTCCCCTCTTAACTTATCTGCAGTTCTCACACTTTTTTTTTATTTTCTGGGATTAGTGAAGATTAATTGTCCCAGCAATAATTTATTATGAGCTGTCTTTGTAATACATCCAGTTACTTTGGGGCAAGCTTTGTATGTAATGTGTTTCCCAGCTGATCATGGAGCATCTCCACTCTTGGTTTACATTTCCTTTTGATTTCTTTGATCTTGTGGAAGAGGTCTCATTTTGTTGTCATTTTCTATTTCTCTGCATTGATTATGATAGTAGTTCTCTTTGTCCCGATGCACAAGTCACTGAAGAGTTGTGTTCAGGGTTCTGACCTTATTTCTGTCACATTTTGCTTCTCATCTGTCCATAACTGCTCAAAGAGTTTCATCTGTTATCCATTGAGGCTCCTCTTTCTTTGTGGCTGCAGATGGTGTCGTTTTTCATTCCTCTCTGGCAATGTCCTTAGCTTCAGTCCAGAGTTCTTGTGGATCCCAGTCAATTAGGCTTAATACTTCAAATCTATTTTTTCCATTATTTTTAAATTCTAAATTCTAAATTCTAAAGTAAAAATGATTGGCAGGTTGTATTTTGTCATAATAGTTTGTTTAGTATTCTTTAATTTTACTATAATTTTTGGTCTGTTCCCTCGTCTGTGTCACAATCTGCTGTTCGTCTTGTTTTTGCAGCAAGAATGGAGCTTCTCAATTTTCTGCTTCTAATCATGTAGTCTATTTGATTTCAATATTGGCCATGAGGTGATGTCCATGTATACCATCGCCTCTTTGGTTACTTGAAGAATAAGTTTATGAAGAACAAACTGTTGGTCTTCCAAAATTCCATTAGTCACTCTCCTGCTTCATTTGTTGATCCTCTGCCAATTTTTCATCCAGTCTTTGATTCTACTCTGTTTCCTGGTTTTGCATTCCTAATGGCTATAATGAACATAAAGTCGTGTTTTGGTGTGGGGTCAATTTCGTTCTGGACTCCAGCATAGAATCTTTCAAACTCTGTTTATTTTACCTCTGTAGTCGGAGCATAAACTCTGGTGATGGTTATATTTTCTCTGAAGTCTTACTGATATTAATCAATCAGACTTTGCATTTTATCCTTTGACTGCTTTTGGTACGTGTTTCCTTACTATTAATGCCATCCCATTTCTTCTTAGATTTTCATTTCCTGAGTAAAACACTGCATAATTATCAGACTCAAAGCGTCCCATTCCTGTCCACTTTAGCTTGTTCAACCCAAGTACTGCAATGTCTGTATATTCTGTTTCTTGTTTTTCTATGTCTAGCTTCCCCAATTCATGCTTCTCAGATTCCATGTTCCTATAATATGTATTGTGTAGCTTTGGACTTCCCTTTCATGTCTGAGCATATCAACAGCTGCACATCCTTTCAACTTGAGTCCAATTGCATGATTAGCCACAGCGCTACTTACAGCTGTTGTCTGCTGTACCCCAGAACTTGTTGAGTGCCTCCTCCTCATAGGATTTTCATGGTAAAAGACATTTAAAAAGGATTTACTGTGCCACCTTCTGTACAGTACGAACAAGTGTTAGCTATGGTGCCACTACTATTGTCTCTGCGACATCATCCTCTAGTGTCCGCCCTGCCCTGTTATTGCTGCTACCCAGTAGCTGTTTGGAACATTTAGCCTGGCTCCTCAGTGAAAGCTTATCTGACACAGGAGACCCTCTTACCTCACAGAGGCAAACAATCCCACCACCACAGGGAAGTAGGGCCATAGTGGCACTTACAGTGTGATCCCATATAATGCTTCCTCAGAAGTAAATGCTATTGTTCTCAGTAAAATGTACTCATAGGTAGGTTGCAAATGTAGTCATAATGATGGTGGTGGTGGGATTATACAGTCTAGTGCATGTACTGAAATTATCTCTGTGATGTTCTCCAAGTCCAGACCCATCTTGCTGGAAGATGAGTTCTGTAATCAGTCATGGCTCGTTTAACCAAGAATGTGATGACTCAGTCTGACTTCTAGTTAAAATGTATTTTTTCTTCTGAGCCGACCAAAATAAATAAATAAATAAATCTGCACCTCTTGATAATTTCTATAAACTATACTATTAAAGCCAGAGTTATATAATTATCATATGTAGAAACAATTCAGTTTTTTGTTCTTTTTTTGAGTAGAGTTAGTAGAGTTACTGGTAGGCCTACCCAGTCTAGTTTTAGTTGTGTTTTTAATTGTTTTTAATCATACTTTAACTGTATTTTAATTGTACTTTTAACTATGATATAGTTTAATTATAGTATATCTGTATCAATTACTCTAAATATATTTAACAATGACTTTTAACTCCATCTATTCTGTACCCCGCCTCGAGTCTTGCGAAGAGGTGGGGCTGTTTGTTGTTGTTGCTGCTGCTATTACTACTACTACTACTACTACTACTACTACTACTACTACTACTATTACCAGCTACTTTTTGGCAATGAATAATCAAGTTTGTTTAATACAGCAGTGGACACTAGTGGCACTCAAGTTGTTTCCTTGAGAAAGACAGGATATGACTGGAATATAAATAATATCTGTTTATCTATCTATCTGTCTATCTATCTATCTAACCACAGAAACTGGTTTAGAACTGAAATAGCTCTTAGGAGAAAGATGGAAAGGAGATATAGAACTGAGTTTTATTAGCATAGTGTTGACACTGAACTCTAGAACTATAGATAACCTTTTGTAGTAGTTTCGTTTAGATATTAAACAGTGTAGGATAGAAAAAATGAGACCTGAGGAACCGCACAAGCAAACAGCCAGAGAACTGAACAGGTATCCTCCAGCACCACCTTCTGAGTTCTCTCCTCCAGGAAGGACTGAAATTGCAGTAAAACAGGGTCCTCAAGTCCCATCCCAGAGAGACAGCCAAAAGGATACTGTGATCAGTGGTATCAAAAACTGCTGACAGCTCCAGTAGAACCAACAGGAACACGCCCTTCCTGTCCAGTTCCCATTACAGGGATCTGCCAATGTCGTCAAAACAGTCTTAGTCCCATAAACAGGGCTAAGCCATATTGAAATGAATCCAGAGTCCATTTCATCCAGGAATCCCTGGAGTTAGTTGAGAGAACACAACAGAATCTTGGACAGAAAAGGGATATTGGAGACTTCCACGATCCTCCTCATCTTAATATCAGATTGAAACATTTCAGGGGCAATAGTGTTCATAACTAAACTATGCTCAAATGGAAGTTCTGAGAGAATAATATGTCCCTACATACATGCTATATACATGACCCCCAAGTTTGTTTGTTTGTTTGTAGTACTATGGTATCATGAAAAAAATATCCATCAGCCATGAACAAGGTGTTAATTTTTTGACACATTTTTAAAAGTTTCTGATTTTGTTAAGTAAGCAAAACAAAATATAATTTGACTTCAACAACTTAGAAGATGTTATTACCAGTAGCCTGCAGCTAGGAGGGATGCCAGTCACATAGGGACGGGGGAGGGACAATGGGGGGTGGTGTGCCCCCGTGGCAGTTTTTGGGGGGCACAGCAGCTCTTTGCTTGCCCCCCATGCACTGTAGCCCCCCTCCATGCACTCCAAGCTCCACCACTGAGGAATGCCTCACCCCACAGTGATAGGACGAAGCCTCTTCCCTTTCAGATCAAGGGCTTTAACTGATATTTATACTGGAGATACCATGGGTTTTTCCACCTTTCATGGTTATAGTGCTATTATTCCACTTTCAATATCCTGTGGAATTCTGGGGTTTGTAGTTTACCAGAGCCAAATAGCTCTCTGGCTAAGAATTCTAAATGCCCCTCTCTAAACTGCAAATCCCAGAATTCCACAGGATATTGAAAGTGGAATAATAGCACAATAACAGTGTTGTGTAGAAATGGCCCTTGAGAAATGCAGGACAATTTTCTGTTGTAAATGGGTATATTAAAAAAAAAGTAATTATGAAAAAAAGTAATTTAGTTTTTTTAAAAAACTTAATTCACTGAAGGTAAAGCAGTAGAGGAAAACAGAATGACTTAGAAAACTTAAAACTTAAACTTAAAATCCCTCAAATAACGGATGGAAATGTATTGTGGGAGTTGCATTTCCAGGAGGCCCAACCTCTATTTTGTCTTTGCATTTCCTCCCTTTTCTAAGCAACAACAAATGGAATTGAGTGGGAGAACTAAAATATGATTAAATATATAATTATACGTATAATATATAATTAAATTAAATATAATTAAACCAAGAGAGATATCAGGAGAAACATCATTCCCTCTTGGGAAAATTATATTATGGAACTGTCAAGGTAAATGAGGTGAAGGTGTGTGTAAAGTTTATCTAATCATCTATATAAAATGTTCACAATCAAACACAAGCCAGTGTTTCTGATGACGGGCTATTAACGAACTACTAATGACCTGGCTATTCATCAACTAGGAGGCTTTTAAAAATCCCATAAAAACCAGCCACATCTTACATTTGAACTCTCTCCTCCTTTCTCTTTTTTTCATGAAGTTTTTTTTAAAAAAATTTTTGGAAAGGAATAAATAACCTGGTTTAAGCAATATTTAACCTACTACATCGCTCACATACCGTTGAACTGTACCTCAGAAAATCTCTGCCCGATTTGCTAGTGTATATCTTAGATATATACCACCAAGTGAAAATATTCCTACCCCCTGAGATAATAAATGTAGCAGAAACTAAGCCACAGGTTAAGAATCCCCATACATATTCACATTCTGTCATTTATTGTTTTTAATTTATTAATTGGACAACCTGCCTTTCTGCAAAAAGAAAAGCACTTAAGGCAGCTCATGATTATCAAATTCAAAATAAAAACACACAGAAATAAAATAAAAAACTAAATTCAAAACTCAATTAAAATGCAGCTAAAAATATGAAAATAAAATAAAATTCAGTCGGTCAAAACCCCTTCAACAATAACCCAGATAAAATGCCAAAAGCATGTCTGAATGAAAGAGGGGTAAAGGTGGCTGCCTTCCACACAATATGCGCATGAGCATGTAACCATCATCTATACAGCCAATATTGCATAGTGGCTACACCATCACATTAAAACAAAGAAGAAGCAGGTGCCAGTGCCTACTGTGTGAGGAAGTTCATTGGGTGACCTTCAGATCATTTGCTGTCTTTGGTCAAACCTATCCCATTGAGTTGTGAACGTAAAAGGGATAGGAGGAGCAAGAACTGTCTATGGTCCTTTCCGCAGGACAACACTCTCACACATCGTCCTGTCACAATCCTGGCAGTGCCTCTGCCGGATGGGAGTGTGTTTGCAACGCTCCTATCTGCGCTCGGCTGGCTGCCTGTGGAAGGCAGTGTGAGGGATTTGCCCCTTTCTTCCACACTGCAACTGGTCTTCTTCCCATTTGCTTCAATGAGGATGGAAGCACATGATCACCCTTCTGGCCCTTCTGCCTGGCTGGCTGTGACAGAAGGCTTGTGCAATTGCGGGGTCATCGACAGAGTTATTCCATCAAGGATATACCCCATGTTTGTGCTGGCTGGCGATGGGAGAAGGGCTGGACTGCGATGATGTCGTGCAGAACCGTTGTCATGGTTCTGCTTCTCTTGTGTCCCCATGCCAGGGGAACACCACCCTGTGGAAAGGACCAGTGTCATTTCAAGGTCCTTTGGAGGAAAGAGAGAATTTAAATGAAATAAAAATAACTAAACTTTTAATAGACTGAAAAAAGTTGACTTGCAAATTACAACACATCGTTTTTCCTTAGGAAGGCAAGAACAAGTTAGTGGGTCTGGGCTATTATCAAGAAATTTGTGCAGGGAAAAACATGTTTCCTGTGCAAAAAAAAAAAAAAAAAAAGTTGCTCTGTGTCTAAATCATCCATATGTAAATTTTATGGCTAGTAAGTCCCCAATTATAGCATTTATTCTCCAAGTATCAGGATTTTCTGAACAGAAAAACTTATTTCCACATTTTCTATGTTGAAAATTTTTTTGCGGTGGGAAGAAACCTGCTAAAATTACTCATTGCTTCATTTGAAAATAAAATTGACAAAGAATTACATTTCAATTTCTTTGTAAAGATATCATACACAGCATTGGACTGCATTTCATAGCTGTGGAAATTGTAACCTGCCATGTCAGACACAGACCACCCACTAAATAATGTGGTTGCAGCAGACTTTTCCATGTCAAACATTTATATGATGTGTGGTCAGTATAGGAGCAAGGCTGGTAAGGACTGTGATGAAGTTGCTTTTGGGTCAGTTTATTGGAATTCAAGTGCAGCTTGATGTTGGGTTACTAGGCAACAAAGTAGCATCACACATTTTCAGTCAGTAATTTTCCTCTGCCCAGCTTGACCTTTCACTCACATCAGGTTCCATTTTATATCAGTACCAATTAATGAATGTGCCAATTAAATAATATTTCACTAATTAAACTATATCAATCTCGTGGGTATGCAGGGCTTTTTTATTACAGCTCTCTTAATTCGTTGATATTGACCATTCTGGCTAGGACTGATGAGAGTAGTCGTCTGTATCATGGAGGATACAAAGGCCCTTTTTACACCTTACCTTGATAGCATGACAAACTAGAGCCCTCACAGTATTGCCAATATTGCAAGAGGCCCAGTAGAGAGCCCCTTGCAGTCTGCACATGGTAGGGCATTCGCAAGAGAGCACCAGTCCCCACCCGGTGCCTTGTCCGCATGTTGGCATCCTGGGCCATGCCCAGGTCCCACCCTGTCCCCCCACCACCACCCCTGATTGGTCGGTGGTTTTTCTTTTCATTTTTATTGTTTCATCAACGGTCGTGCTAACGTTAGCACGATAGATCCTGCCAACAGGCTGTTTCATACTACATTGGTAACGTGCTAACGTGCTAATGATAGCGCTGAGTTTTTTAAAAAACCACAGTCAGCCAGACCCCGGGGGCTGCTGTCGTCTTGAATGTGATTGGCGACACAGCCCCGGGGTGGCCTCTCATGGCAACGTGTCATGCAGTGTTCCCTGCTGTGATGAGGGCAGCAACCAGCCTGCTGCTGGGCCGAGTGTCCCCTGGGAGTTGCTGCATGAGGGACAGGCAGCAGGGACTGCCCACACCCCACCCACTCCCGGGTCCTTCCCGGAAGCACACCGGACAATGGCTCCGCAGGCCCTCTGATCGCATGACCAATGTGTGAAAGGGAGGTTATTTATAAGAAAACGTGCTATCAGCACTATCTGTGGCTGTGATAGCACCTGGTTCGCCAGAACATCATGCGGTATGGCGGCTCATGAAGGGGGGAGGGAGCATGCCTAATACGCTTTAAAAACGTTGTGCAAAAAGGGCCTAAGTTTCCTACCTCAGATTTAAAGGAATATCTGGGCATCCATGCTCTCTTCTGCACAGTTAGTGCATGTAGCCAGAAGCTCTTTGGAAACACAAAGCAGAAGAAGTTAGACACTCAGCTATAGCCAGAATATAGAAATAAGAGGTGTTAGTGTGCTGCCAACTTGCACTATATGCTAGGGACAGGGCAAAACGAATGTTAATTGACTGGTACAGTTGGAGTATTGGGGATTGTATGTAAGGTAGTGTCGAAAGCCCCTCAAAAGTCCTCGAAATTATACAGTGACACCTTCTGCATCCAGCTGAATGGATGTTGAAGAATTTGAATTCATGTACTTTGAGGGGTGTGTGTGTGTGTGTGTGTATTCCTGTTGCTTATGTGGATGTTTACCTTCCATAATCACTGTAAGAGAACTGAGGACTCCAGTAAGGATACATCATTATTAGGAGTTGAAAAAAACCCTCATTATTATATGCTGAACACAACAGAGAACAGACATAGTGCCTAAAAGATGGAGCTGTGAATCCAGACATCCCCAGTGTAAATTTTGCCTCAAGCTTATTAGGCGGCCTCCGGCAAACTACTCTTTCTCAGACTCATCCCCCTTATCTCAAATTTTGGGAATATAATATTGACATGCTGTAGGATTCTAGTAAGGACATGAGAATGCATGTGAAGTGGTTTGAGCAAGTGAAATGTATACATCTATGTCATCCTCATCATCTCTGTTGTCATCAGTCTGTCCAATCATTCATACAGGAAGCTTTATTGCATAAATGAGTATTAACAAAGTGGCTGTGGTCTGATGTGAGTTGAATATATCTCCAAATAAAAGTGCCTAGGATTTTTAGGCAGTTAGGATTATTATGAATGCCAAGTGGCAGAATGATGATTTATAGGAATGGCTCTGGAATCAGGCATAGAACAGTGGATTCTCTTGCAGATGTTCACATTAAGATTTTATAACAGCTAATACCTTTTTCTGTAATCATTGTTCTGTGAAAATACTTTACTAAATGAACTGTAATCCTTAAACTGTAATCCTATACTTATTTACCTTGCAATGGTACTCGGAGGGCCTTACTTGTGAGCAGAAGTGCAAAGAGTTGTGCTGTGAATGCAGCTACTTTCTCTTCTATTTTTTTGATCACTAAAGAATTCTTGTTCAGAATAAATCATGCAGTGTATGTTCAAATATACCAAAACCAAAGGTTTGGTACCAGTAGCATACAAAATTAGCCATTGGTGGTGCATAATCCTCCAATTTTACTTCTTTTCTTTTTCATTAAAATCTAGCAGTGCTGTGCTGGAAAATGCTATGACATTAGGCAATTCAGAAATTAGCTGCAACTTTTGACATTGAAAAACAAAAGCATGCACAATACTTTGAATACATAGTAGATTTGTCTTTTTTCTTCATAGCACAGTTCTTCACATAGCTTTGGTGGGAGATCCCAAAATCCGATCCATTGGCCATGGGAGGTGTAATCCAGCACATTTATAGGCACAAGCTTAGGAGTGGCTGGTCTAAAATCTGTGTTATCATTAAATTCCATTTGTACCTTTATAATGTTTCCATGCATAGTAATCATATCATAAAATGAAATCACAGCATGGTATATTCCAAAAGGTGGTCTTGAGAAATATATCTTTGTAATACAGGCATGTACTTCAGTCAACTGGTGGCAGCTTTCTGTGCCATGTAGAAGCATGTTCTGAAAAATACTTGGCCAGTTCTGCATAACTGCATTTTACACAGAGGTTGGGAAAATCATTTTCAGACCATATCTTTCAGAATCCAATGTGAACCATGGCTGTGGGATTCTGGGAGTTGTTGTCCAAAAGTAACTTTTCATCTGGCACATCTAGAGGATGCCAGGTAGTGGAAGACTGCTATAGTAGTCTCACAACCAGGAAGATCACTGTACCTGTTAAACAATGGGCACCTCCACATAGTAGCACTTCCCTGCTCCCTGGTGTGTCAGGTACTTTTAAACATAACATGAACTATTAATTATAGGAAGGTTAACTTTGTGAATGAGGATGTGGCAGTTCAAAAAAGTTATGTGGGACAAATGTCTTTTGAGTGAGCATTTAAGGAAGTGGGAGTTGGATTGATAACTGTTTCAGGTGCAAGTCACAACATGCTAACTTAAGATTTCTCCATAGCTGTTTGAGCTGATATTTCAGGAAGATGATTTCAGAGAAGTAACCTTGATTTTTTATTACTTGTTTTTTTTTATTTCCTCATCAGATTGATTACATCTAATAGAAAACAGGGCAATTAGCACACCAAGGAGTCTTGCCGATAACACAGGAATGCTTTCTGATAGCATGCTTATCAGCTGGGAATGAGCTCAGAATCTTTTAAATTGCAATACAATGACTTGCACAGCAGTTCTTCCCTCAGAGGCCAGAACAGTAAGTGACAGAAAATACAGGATCACCTACAGCACCATTTTGCTGTTCTCTCTCTGTAATGAGTGTCATTTCTTTTACCTAGCATTGCCAGGTTAAAACCTTCCCAGGCCATGAGGTTTCAGGGCCAAAACTTGAGACTTAGGCATAGCCTGTGATGATGCCATAGGAAATGGCTGCTAGTGATGTTACAAGGGTAGCCCCACTTTGTGTCATTAAGCATAATACTTTAAGCATCAACTACAGTTTTTCAGACTATGTCATTCAAATAAAAAAAAAATGCCAAAGGAGATTTCACACAAATACAGAAATATACACCCACTGTTGAAGGCAGTGCTCTCATCACAAGATTCTTCTCCCTTGCCCTGAGGACCAGAGAAGAAGATCCAGGCCCTGAAATTTGGGAATTAACAATAACATACTAACATATGTTGTGTTATCATTATGTGAGGCACTTACATGTCCCTTTGTCCCCGCCTTATTTTTTGATTGCTATGCCCCCACACAACTAGATAGAGATTTTCACCCAGGTTTATTCAGAATAGGCCCATTTATCAGTGGGACTTAGATTCATCATGGCATACTTGTCCTAGTGGTTTCGGTGGATCTCTGCTAAGCATAATTTAGTTGGATTTAACCCCAACCTCTCTGCGCTGCTAACGAGTTATTGAGGTAGATGTGGAAGTCCTTTTATGGTTTTACAGAAAGAAGTAACTCACAAAAGTTGAACCACAAAAATGATTTTAAAACCATTTGAGATTCATGGGACTGCCATAAGTCAACAGCTTGAAGGCACATGTGCACATAGAGTCAAATACCCTTTCCCAAATATGAAGATCTGCCAACCTATTTCCCACCATTATGAGTGGTGTATGATATGGTGATATGAGAGAGGACCTTCTCAGTTGTGGCACCATAGTTACAGAATTTCCATCCCCTGGAGGCCTGCCTGACACTGTGGCTGGTGCTGTTTTTAGCCCCATTAAGATCTGGGTCCCTATCCAACCACTTGTGCAATTACATATGCAGCATTTGGCACAATGTCTCTCACAATCCAGTGCAATCCAGTAACAGTACACTAGAGAGGATTTTCATTCTGTTGGCTTTAATGTTGGATTTAGGCACCAGATTTTACCCAGGTGTTTGTGTCTTATTGACCACAAATCTATTCTGTTGTTAATTTTTATACTGGATTGTAGATTATGGTTCTTTTATGGTTTTCTGTTGAATAGTTTTTATTGATTTTATCCTGCTCTGAGATCCACTGATAAGGGACATGTTAGAAATATTGTAACCAACCAACCAACTGTTAATATAATTTGGAAGCAAGTTTTGATCACGGTGCTGCGGTAATACTAAGACAGCCTGAATGAAATTCTAAGCCAGAGAAACATACCCTCCAAGTGTCTTGATCTGGCATGGACATTCCTGATTCATATGATATCCACTTTTTCAGCTGCTTTTAAAATGCCCTTGTTTCTCCCTTCTCCTCATACCTGCCCCCTTGTTCCCAGCTTATTTTGGTTGCTACAAATTGAGATCAGAGTACAAAAGCAGCTTGCACTGAATTAACTTGGTGTGGGGAAGATGAGGAGAGGCCTAGCAGGACCAGGCGAAAGCAAACTGCTGCATTCTCTCTTTCTTTGTTTTTCCTCATTAATAACTTTTGTCAACTTGACTACAGTCTGATGTTGCTTTGCCATACATGTCCCAGTTTTCATCTGTGAAGTGTTTGAGGGCATGCAGAAGTTGTTAATTTTAGAACAACTGCTCCTGTCATACACAGATACAGACACATGTGATTCAAGAATAATGAAGGTTTATTTAGGCATGTTTTTAAAATGTGAACCGGGAACTGATTCTTTTGGGGGGGGGGAGTTAAAAATCTTGATTAAGAAAACAATCAATGACTAGAAACATAATAAAAAAAATCTTTTGAAAACTTATTTTATCTCTTCTTTGCTGCTCCCATGGGGCTTGGAGTCAAACGAAGCTTTCATATTGAAATCTGGAGGGACCTTAGCCCATTTGGCAAGCAACTCAAAAAGTTTTGCTCAGCAACTGTGAACCTTTCAAGTGAAGATTTGCTTTCCTAGTTTATTTCAAGAAAATGTTAAAAAATGCTGTTTGAAAAAAAAAGTTAATCAAGTTTTGAGAAGCGTATATCCAGCACCTGAAAAGAGTACTAGAATGATATTCTTAGTCCTGACACTTCTTGGCATAAACATTTCAAAGCTTGATATTATAAGCCTGACAGCTTGGTAGAAGTCCCAGTAATTATAACAGTCTTCTCTCTTCTGCTTCGTGATGTGTCAGGAACATCTGTAGTTATATCAATCACAATGTAAAAATCAATAAAGTGGGGGAATAGTGGGGAAGGCATGACATAATGCTCTTTTAAAATTCTTGGTTTTACCCATTGGAATAAGTTATTTTAAAGAAATTCTGGTGTGTTAGAAAAACAAGATTCACTAGCCATCTAAAGGAACTCCTGTTTTTCTATGGATATTTGAATCATACTTCCCACCATTTCAAAGATGAAAACTGGGACATATGGCTAACCAACACCAGAGCATGGGCCAAGATAACAACAGTTATTAATGAGAAAGGAGACCTAAGGTAGGAGAGGCTGCAGTTTGCTTTTACCTGACTCTACAGGGAAGGGCAAGATTCTTCCCCCTAGTCTCCTTTTTCTCCGTTGAGTTAACTGAGTACAAACTATTTTTGCACTTTGAACTTAGTCTGCAGCAGTCGAAGTAAGGTGAATATGAAGAGGGAAAGGAGGAGGAGGAAAGAGAAATGTGGACGTTTTAAAAGCAGTAGAATAAGTGGGGACACAGTGGCTGTATTGAGACTATCCCATGAATTTTGGGCAATTGGAGAATATTTTTGAATAGAATTTGGCATGTCATTTGGTTGTCTCTTGCATGAACCATAGATGGCATTTCTAACAAGCTATTTCCAGTTCACAAATGTTTGAACTGAGGTGCTGAATGCAAAGAAACCTTTGCAATTCAGAAGATCAACCCCCAAGCAGGTACGTTTGCCCTCTACGATTGATGGAGAGAGAAAAATCTATAGGAAACTGAGAACTACTGGGCGCAGGCAAACCATGGACACATTTCTGTGGCTTCCCAGGTCTCCGCTGCTGCTATTCTATTGCAGCTGAAATTGCAGCAGAATTGTGCTCCCAGTTGTCTGCATGCAGTAAAAAAGCTGGGTGTTGAGGGTGAGGCTGGAGCAACAGACAACAATGGAAATATTTTTTGCAGTGGCGTGGGACAGGAAAGTGTAGCCCTCAGCTGTTCAGGGGTCCCACTGTCCTGAGAATCTGCCCAACCTATCTCATGTAGAAGAGGTGACTAGGGAAGGACACTGCAAAATTTTGGAAGGTTAGTTTCAGACTTTCAGATCTCATTTGAGTGATAGTGGTGAAAACTAGAAAAGGGATTTGCTTTTCCCAGTGTGGGTTTGTGGGACATTAGTATAGATATACCATAAAGCAACTCATAGCATTTCAAAAGGATAGGTGATAGATGAAATATGCTCTGAGACAATTAATGGTGTGCTTAATAATAGTTGTTGTGCATATTGCATATGAAACACTGCATGGGTCTACCTGTAAGATTTTCTTTCTTTCTTGATCTCTCTTTCTCTGAGGCAGTCTGCACAAAGTCAGACAGAAAATGTGACCTTAGTCTAGAGTAAGGTTGCCAGATTGAATCCAGGAGAGAGCTCCTCTAACTTTAATGCTTAACTGATCCTGAACTGAACTCCATCAAAGGAGATGAAGACACATGTTCTCCATCACCTTCCAAAACCTAGCTTTCATCCACAGCTGTCCCCTCCTAACATATGTATCACCTAAGCACGGTATAGTGGGGGAAGAGGACATTCTGCATCTGGTGACAAGATCTGGTGCTCCTTTGTCCTTTGACTGTGGCTGAAAGCTGGAGTTTGGAAAGTGAGAAAGGACAGGTACCTTCATCCTGCTTGATAGAGCTTTACAGTACCCTATCCTACTCCAAAATCTCTGTGAGCCCCATCCAAAATCCAATCTGGCATTTCTAGTCTCGAAACACAGAGATATGAAGACAGATAACTCTGAAAATCAGTCCTACACAACTTCAGTCATTGAAGAGATGGTGAGCAGGGATGAGTAACTCCTGTTAAACTTTGATATTGGCTATGCTGGTTAGAGCTGATAGGAGTTGCAGTCCAGGAATATTAGGAGGGTCAAACCTTCCCCTTCCTTGGGTGGAGGTGAGGAAATGAGGCACTCTGATTCTCCAACCTGTTGACAAGTTTTTTTCCCCCAGGCTATTTTGAGGAGTCACTTCATTTTGAATAAATTCCAAGTCTATTCAAACCAGCCTGAATTAGTTTGAAACCCAGGATTTGTGAAGATCGTAACACCCCTAGTTTTCATTCAGAAATGTAAAAAGAAGGGGGAAAATTTTGCTATCTTCAGTAAAATTTGCATGATTTCCAAGTAATATAGCAGTCTTTTAAATGTATAAATTAATGATTACATGCTTATTGGTATATCCAATTGTTAGGCCTAACTACAGTAGAGCCCCTGAATCACTGGTAACTTAGTACGTCACTACTAATGTAAGCACTGCTGATCCCATGGGTCTACTTTACTGGTATTACCATTGGATTTAGCTCTATATCATATATCTCAAACACCTTCTGGAATGATTTCCCAAAAAGAACATGAAAGAATACCACTGAATATAAAATACAAAATTCAGATTTATTTGTCATGTCAATATTAGTGGATGTATTATCTTTTCCATAATGAAATATTGTATAGCTTGTGGTACTAAAACTATGCATGACTACTTCCCTCTTAATTAAAACCTTGTGTGAAATGTTCTGTAACTCATCTACAGAAAAAAAAATACACCTCATAACACCTAATCTACACTCAGCAGTATTATTCTGTTTGGTGCTCTTGGAAATTTCTTGAAAAATGAGATCCAAAAGGTAGCCACAATATCTCATTTCTGCCATATGTGATAGAATGAGTCTGATATATCACATCCTCTCCACAACATACTAAATGAAAATTTTTAAAAGTATATGATCAGTGTCAGATGCCAGAAATGGATCATTTAAATTTCACCTCTGTATGTTTGGCACAAATAATTATAGACCACATCTGTTTCCAGGATTCCAGTAGAATGGGCAATTTCCTACATTACCCAAAGACTTTCAGTATTGCCAAATGCTAACTTGTGTTATTAAATCATAAATTTGAAGCACCACTCTCTTAGAGGCTACCAAGACATAATGTATTACTGAACTTGAAAGCAATCAAAGAATGAGGTATTTGAGCCATCAAGCAATAAAATTTGTATAGTCTGTACACAATGATAAGATGATGCTCTGGAATCCAGAACAGTTCACCACCAAGTGATTGATCAGTTATTGATGTCTTATAGATCAAAGTCAAGCTTTATTTTACGGTCTATAGACCCAGCATAGCAAAAGCATACAATGGTATGGTATAGATAAAATACACCTACTAAAAATAAGATACAAATACATAAATAGAATAGACTATAGGCAGAATATAAAAGCATAAAAATAGGACATATATGCATAAAATACTATAACAAAGTACATGAAGTAAATTAAAATCATAGATAATATGGATTATTAGGTAAAATATAAATAGGTGTTCATCAAGTCCCTCTCACTAGTGCAATAGAATTGGGTTGATCTTAAAGTGCATTGCCAGTATCCCAGCATATTATTGATACATCTCTCTCCCTGATGTTAGTAACTGATGACAGAAATTTAGCAACTGATAGGGTTACATTCGGACATATGTACTCCAACAGGACGTTTACATACAATTTTATGAACGGCCTGGCACACAGCTCAAAAAGGGAGGGATTAAATGATGGTGGCTCTGACTATAGAAAATACAAAATATGCGACATTGATTCAACATCGTATGACCCACAAAGACAAAGTCTTGAGGACAACCCAGCAAATCTGTCAAAAAGTAATTCTGAGAGAAAAGCATTGTATCTGGCCTTAGTGAATAATATACAATAGTTTGCCACAGTCAAGTTATTTAAATAAGTGGCCTGATGGAAGGGTCCCACATACTGAATATTTAAAGCACTGAGTGAGCAGGATGAGATGGAATTTGCCGGAAGATTACAAAAAGCAATATCCCAAAGTCTTTGCTTAATAGATTTTAGTGCTGTCTCATGACCCAAGTTAAGGAGCAAGGATGGAGAGAGGCCAATAGTGACCACTTTTTGGGCTATGTACTTAGACCACCTGCTGATATAGTTATCCAATAGAAGGTGGCCTACTAGACCTTTGCCACACTTGAAGACAAACACTTTGAGCCATTGTTTGAATGCTAGCATCCAAGCCCTTGTAGAGAGAGGGCTTTCCCCTGTTTCCAGTAATAGAACTGGGTTGGGGACACATCTAAGAGTATAAAGGACTTCCCTGAGGAATTTCACTTGGAAGTTATCTAGTTCAAAGTTAATAGCTTCAATCCAGATGGCCACTGCATAGAGCAGTTTGGATGTAATCTTTGCGTTAAATACTTTTATAGCAAATGGAACAAATTGATTCCTTTTAATATGGAAAAATCTTAGAACCACTCAATGCTAATGGTCTGTGGGCTGCAGGAAACATTGTGACGGAATACAAGGCTGAGATATTTGAAGCTTTTGACTTGTTCCAAGGGACACTCGTTTATACTCCAGCTGTGCTGATGGTATTTGCATTCCAAGACCAAAATTTTTGACTTTGCAGCATTGATTTCAAGTTCATTCCTGGAGCAGTAAGTTGAGTATTTCCCTAACAGATGTTTGAACCCTGGTCTAGATCTAGAAAGAATCACTGTATCATCTTCGTAAAGCAGGACTAGGGTTTTCCTGTTGCCTAATCTGGGCAGATGACCATATTCATCCATAAGTTCTGCCTTGAGATCCATTCAGGTATAGATTGAATAAGACCAGTGTGAGGATACACCCCTGTCTCACGTCCTTCAGCCTAGGTATGGGTTCAGAGAGATTTCCCTGAGGACTGTATCTAACATGTAGTTGGCTGTTATTATAAAGAGTGTTAAGTAGGGCAAGGAGTCTGGTGTCCATTGATAAGGACTCCAGTTTATCCCATATCTTATGCCTTGGGACAGAATCAAATGAAGCCTTTAGATCCATAAATGCTACAAAGTGCTTGCCATACATGGATCTTGAGTATTTCTCTGCAAGATGGGCTACTATTAAACAGTGGTCATTGGTAGAATGGTTTTCTTTGAAGGCTGCTTGAGCGTCAGAATACTATTCTGCTCTATAAGGAGAGTTAATTTGGAAGAAAGAAAGCAGACATAGAGTTTGCCTGCTATGGACAGCAAACTTATTGGTCTGTAGTTCGCAGGATGTTTAACTTGGCCTTTTTTATAAATGGGAACTACAATTGCTTGATTCCAGCCATTTGGGATCATTTCAGAGTTGTTTATCTGTGTAAATAAGGATGCTAATAAAGGTGCCCACCAGTGGCTGTTGGTTTTAATAAGTTCAGCTGGGACATTATCCATTCTGAAAGCCTTACCATTTTTGAGTTGGGAAATTAATTCGATAACATCATCAATAGATACATGTTCCCAGGGTGGGGCCATTTGTAGCTGTTTATCAGCAGTTTTCTCAGAAGTGGTTGCAGAATTGATGGCAAAGATCCCTCTGAAATGGTTTTCCCACACCACAGCTGGAATGTCACATCTTGGGGCTTGAGCTCAGGAGCATAAAACTCCAGATAGAAGCTCCCAGAATGATTTTGAGTTGTTGTTAAGAGATGCATTTAGCAATAGAGACCAGGAGTCATGGTTAAATTGCCTCTTTTTAAGGGATATAAAGGGACTTATACTCCTTTTTTAGTTGAAAGTATGTCAGTACAGCACTGTTTGAGTTTGCCTTCCTGTACTTAATAAGGACAGATCTAAGAGAGTTTTTCTTGTGCAAGCATTCCTTATCGAACAAAGATTTGCACAAATAATCTAGAGATTTTATTTGGCCCTCCCTAGAATTGGGTTTATGTGTTAAGTCAGGTTGAATCAAGGGGATCAGATCATTATAGGTCTCTAGCAATGTAGCTGAAGAGTCGTTCATCAGTATTTTAGATCTGAGGGAAACTACTGTTTCAGAGGACAACTTTACCTTCATTAAATGGTCCAGATTTGAAGACCATTTGATTCTTGTTCTTGCTGGCTCACCTGTATTCGCTTTTAAAGATGGTTGCTGAATCACTCTGCTTTCAGTCATTATTGTAAGGAGTAGTGGAAGATGGTCACTTTCAGTTCTGGTGACGACTCCAAAGTGCAGGATCGTATGAAATGCATTCCTTGAAATTAAACAATAATCTATTGTACTGGATCCGCATTGGTTGATGAATGTGTGTTCACCAGGAATATCATCTTGTGCAGCACCATTTAATAGAAATAAGTTTAGCTTATATGCAAGTTGTGCTAAGCAAAAACCTGAGAAATTTGAAATCTTATCTTTAGAAAACCTGAATGGGAAATACCTGTCTTCTTTTAACTAGGTAAGAGTTGGGAATTTTGTTTTCAATTCGGTATCACTATGGCCAGATCGAGCATTTAAGTCCCCAAGAATATAAAAGTAAATCGTAGGATGTTTAACAATCAGAGATAAAATAAAATGTTTAATTTTAACCCAAATACCCTCTATTGAAAGTTTAGAACTGAGTGGAGGTATATAAATTGTCACTAAAATAAAATTAAAAGATGGTAAAAGTATCCCCAATGCTAAGTTCTCACATCTCTGCATAGAGATAAGATGTCTTATAGATGAAAATTCTGCAATGAGGCCTCCTTGTTGATCATGAATTTACAAGTTTTATAAATTTACAAAACATTTTCATCTATTGATCAGTTGATGATGAAATATTCTGGGCTCTAGAGCAGTTCAAGTTGGCTTAAGCATATTCTTATTTTCATTATTCTTCAAACTAAAATTTCACATTCTGGAATGTGACTCTATACAAAATTGTAAGCCTCTTTGTTTTCAAATTTTAACTGACAAGGTGCATAAAATAATTTCCAAAGTGATAAAAATGTTAATGTTTAAACATGTCCTCCAGTTAAGGCCAAATTAAGGTGTTCGGTTTCTTGAGGCAGATCCAAAAATAGGACTCCCCTTTTGCATACATTTTAGTTGTTCTAGGAGCAATAGCATAGGAATTAGATATTTAAAGAAGTAAATAATAAAATGCATACTACAATAGACAGCAGCACAAAACTCTTCGTATGTGAACCCAATTTCAAACCTGTAGTTTTGACATGCCTGTCAACTCAATTATCCAAGTAACACACGCATACACACATGTATGATGACAAAGACATCAGAGATTGAGAAAGTGACTATGGAAGAAGAAAACCAAGCTATACACATTTTCCTTTACTATGTGCCTAGCCAGTAAATGGCCTGGAGCAATTGTACCAGTTGAACCATTGACAATCTGGTCCTGTCAGTATTACTGAAGTTGTGTTCCATGGAAGGCCCTTTCCTCACCTTACCTGTTTCCAAAGCCATTGTGTGGATCCAGGGAAAGCCTCTTCCGTGAGAGGAGTGTGACAGAAGTGCTCCCTTACACACCAGCTGCCTGCTGGATGGGAGGAAGTGTGATGGCTCTGCCTCTCCCTTCCACCAGTTTCCCAGGCTGTGCTAAGGGAGGAAGTGCAGCCATTGTACTTCCTGCCATTCTGCATGACAGGTAAGTGCAGGAGGGAGGTGGGAGGGCAGCACAATTGTGTGTCATTGACAGGAGAAACCCGTCAATGATTTGATTTGCAATTGTGACTGGTGGTCATGGGATTGCAACAGGATCATGACAATTGTCATGCAGAACTGTCGTCATGATCCCATTGATCCTGTGGCCATTGCAGGTTGGGGGCGGTGTGAGGTAAGGGCTGAAGAAGGCTTACACTGTAATAAATGCTGTTAGTCCTTAAGATAACATGACAATATAATTAAAAAGAGTATGGGCTAGGAAATGATATGGGAATGTATAGGGGTTCCAGATCAGATCAATTGTGTACATTTATTTCTTTTGAACAGATAACTTTTAAAAGTATTCTTAGATATGCATATTCATTTGCTGCCAAGCATTTTCTTTCTTCTAGTGTGCTTATGACAGTTATAGTTTCTTATCTTAGAGTGGTGTCAGGAGTTCATCAGTTTAGCTGGCCTCACTCACTGATCCAAAAATGTTGGTTACCTGATTCCTTTCCCATCTCTTTGCTGGTGTGGCCATGTGCAAACTCCCTTGCTGTGTCCCATTCCTGCTGCCCCCCTGAATTTAGCAAAGTAAATTTATTAAGTACAACTCTTAACTCCCCAAGTCTCCCAGTCAGCATATTGTTCTAAGAGATGGATTTTGGGAGTTGTAAACCAAAAATGTAAGTCTGCAGGTACCACAGCTGACAGCCAAAGAAACCACATCTCTCTTTCCCTGGGAAAAAGGCTGAGAATTTGCCCAGTGTGTCAACCTGTTGAGACATTTGGTATGTTTCAGAGATATGGCAGACCAGAGCTTAATCTTCAGTTATCCCAATTTGACTGGGACAGTCTTGATTAATCCTCCCTCATCCCACTTTTTCAGCTGCTTTTAAAATGTCCCAGTTTCTCTTTCTTCCACTCACTTTCCCCCTTGTCCTCAGCTTACTTCAGTTGCTGCAAACTGAGTTCAAAGTACAAAAGTAATTTGTACTCAATTAACTTAGCGTGGCAGGGCAGGGGAATGAGGAACAAATCTTCCCCTTTCCAGTAAGCTCAGGCAAAAGCAAAGTGCTGTAGTCTCTCCTGGCTTGGGTGTTCTTTCTCATCAATAAATTTTGTGGTCTTGACCACACTCTGATGTCGCTTGCCACCTGTGTGATTTTCATGTGTGAAATATTGGAGGGCGTGCAGAAAGCACCCAATCTCCATTTCCCATGGAAAGCAAAACTTGGGTGCTTGTTCGTTGGCTACCCCTGTGGCTGGGTAGCTACCAAACTTTAGGTAAGGGGCATCCAAGGAATCACCTAATCTCCCATTCTGCCATGTTGTTTGGTGGATTCTGGGAGTTGTAGATGTAAAAGCAGCTTTTCCAAACTCTGCTGTTTCCTCTGTGATGAGCATGCTGGATTGGTCCTGTACAACTGGACCATTCCTGTTCTCTTTGGAAGGCAACAATGTAATGCATCCCAGTTTTTCTCCCAGCATCAGAGCTGGTGAAAGAGTAAGGGTCACTGCCCACTTATGAAGTTTAATCATTCAGGTTTTCAACCCAATTTGTTATACTCACATTTGGCTTCAGGATGGGAATCCTTGCTCATCTCAGTCTCACATATGGGAACATGAAACCTTATACAAAAACTTCTCCTTGCCTGTGGAAGAGTCAAATATTTTGTTTTGGTTTTGAGCGAGTTTTCAGATTTACAAGAATGATTTTTTCTTTTTCTTTTCTTTTCTTTCTTTCTTTCTTCCTTTTTTTGGCAAGGAGGAACTGCAGTGGTGGCTGACTTCTAATATTTACAAATCAGAAGCCCCAGATGGGTTACTTAAGTCTTTTAGATCAGCCATCTAGTCTAACTGTGTCCTTTTTGTCACAAAGAGAAAGAATGATAGCTGTCAGCAACATGTTGTGCAAATAGGTTAAACCTGACCAGGGAAAAAGAAGAAACAGCAATCCTCATGTTCACACACTGGAAGTGAAAGGGGTTGACCAGTTTCAAGCGGTCTGTCCCACTAAGAACGAGCTGGTTCACTATGGCAAAGTTGGCAAGTGAGAATGTGGCTGTCTGAATGTGGTATCTGTGGGATCACTGGATGGGTACTTTGTGCTTGATCAACAATTTCACATACTTGAATTGCTTTCTCATTTGAACAAGGGTCAGGCTATCATGTTAACTATTAATGAGATACAACAAGTCACAGTTTTACAGCTCTTTAAGATGAGTGTCTCATGCCAACAAGACATTACCAAGTAATGTATTACTTCAGTTCTTTAATGCATGTGATAGCTGACTGGAAAATGGTAGGGAGGTAATTCTTCAGAAAATTTCTTCTTAAAAGCTGTAACAAGTGATTTTGGCAATTTTCTTTCCTCTGTAAGAAAGTCTTCAAGACCTCTGCAGTTTTCAAAAGCTATTTACAATTTGGGACATTTTCTGTGCACTATTTGCATGTGGTTGTTTTCTTTAGGAAACAGCATTTTCTGTAAAGAAAACAGAATTTTCTTCATGGAAAATAATATTTCAATGCAGAAATATTAATGCATAGGAAAAATGTTTTGTTCTATGTAAAATTCACATGTGGTTGTTTGCACAGAAAATAGCATTTTCTGCAAAGGAAACAGCATTTTCTGCTTGGAAAATAATATTTCAATGTAGAAATATTAATTTCTGTTTAGAAAATGCTATTTTCTTCACAGAAAATGCTGTTTTCTAGGTAAATTAACCATGTGACATTTTAATGTGGAACAAATTCACAACTGCAGCTTTTTTTCAGTGCAAGAAACAAAATTTTCTGCACAGAAATTAATATTTCTGCATTGAAACAAGATTTTCCACACAGAAATGCTGTTTTCTTTGCAGAAATGCTGTTTCTTGTGCCAAATAAACATGTTTGATTTCTTTTCTTTCTTTCTTTCTTTTTAAACAGACTAAGCCCTGAACTGTGAGGATTCTCATTAGTCCAGGATTCTTTTCATCAAGGTTTCTCAACACTCAAAAAACATATGTTTGTACCATTTTTTCAATTATTTCAGAATATCATTTCCATCTCTAGAAAATATTTATGGTAAAAGAAGCAGAAGCCCTAATCAGATGGTATAAAAATAGTTCTTTCCTTTTGAGCCTGTGCATATCTGTGGAATAGATTTCCTTGCAACAAATAAGCAAGCAAGCAAGCATATGTACTGCTTTCAAAAAGGATGCTAAAAATTTGTTACTTCTGGGTCCAGAGGACAAGCACCTGGAAAAGATGCTCTTTTTTTGGGACTAAAACTTCTCAATTCTCCCAGCCAGTGGGATCACTGCCTTTTCCTAAAGTTTGTGCTGGTCAATGAACTCACAAGAAATAAATTTCAATTGTATATGGGACAGTACCAGCTTTTGAACTTTCATTTTCTGCCATACCCTGCATAGATGCCGTAGTCCTGGGGCGAGGGCAATTGTGGCATGTCCAAGGGACAGTTTTCTTCCCCTGGGACTCACCAAGGACTGGATAGATGCCAAAAATGTCAAAAACCTTTAAAAAGAAAAGAAAAATGATCAGCATTCCACTTCTGGTATTGAAAAAAAGGTACTTTCTAATATGAAACAGTGTAGGAGAAAGACGCAACATGTTTCAAAAAGGAATTGCTGCTCTTGGATGCTTCCAGGAAAGACAGTTCACCTTTTTTTGACCAGAAAGGAGGCGACTCCTAGAAAAACTGGAATGATCAAGTGCTGCAAAAAAGCTGAGGGAGACTCCATTTTGTTGATCTCTTCTCTAGAGTGAATTGAGATCTAGATGCCAGGAAGTAGATCCCATGTATCTAACACTTTAGCCCCCTTTTGTACAGATTACTTTATGTAAAACCCACTTCATAGCAGAAGTTCTACATGCCCTGGGAATACAGGTTATATATATCAGAGCTTGCTGCCAGCCTTTGTTGCATTTACAACCTATGTGTTTCAAACTGGATTTAAGGCTGCAACCCTAAGTGCTCAATGACCCATGCTTTTGAACAGCCAGGTTCTTGCAATTTTACAACAATAATGTTATGAGAGATTTTTTTTTTTTAACAATATGAAGCTGTATCTGAACTATGCTCCCAAGAAAATAGCTTTTTCTCAAGAAAAGTGAGAAAATGGGTATAGTAAGAACATTCTCAGTATGGCATGTGCATGATGCAGGACAATGTGAAACCCTTGTTCAAATGAGGAAAATCTCTTGCATGTGAGGGCCTGGAAATAAAACAGAAAAAATAAGTGGAAAAATTTTTCCCAGTTTTTCACACAGCTTTGTCACTCCTCAAGAATGGGGAAAACAGATTATGCCTTTTCTATTTTACAGTTATGGAAAAAATATTTAAGACAAGGAGGTGTTTACATATTTACCCTTCCCAAATTATTTCTAAAAACTGTACCTGGTAGGTCTTTCTTTAAGACAGTGTGTAGTAATCCACATAATTGCTTATCTTGTTTTCTTTTTCTGATTTTTTTTTTAATGGGAATGAGCGTTCTGTATCTGCTTCTCACTGGAGAGAACTAGAGAAAACAAAATGATTTTCTTTGTTCTACTAATGTTGCCGGTTCTTCTGCTTTTATTGGGATTTTTTTTAAAACCTGTTTCTCATAAGTGGGAAAAAGCAAACTGGTAGTTCAGGTGTCCTTTCTACTTCAGCTCTTTTTGTAATGAATATTTTGAAAAGCAATTCCTTTATTTTTTGAATAAACTGTACTTTTCATATATCAAACATACCTTTTATTTCAAGCTAAATCATACATAATGCATTCTTCGTTCCTAAAGCAAGAAAGAGTCTTACAGTCTGTTTTGTACTGTGTAGTGGGCTTAACTCAAACAGGACTGATTACCAATGCCTGCGAGTCACAGTGGTTACATGCTTGTTTTTGAGGATTGGCCTTTGAACACTGGTCACTGGAACCAACCCTAGAAGATGCTTATTGGCCTCATGTCCTTCTTTAGTACTTCCTATGGGAATCTGATTGTTCACTGCAGGAAACTGTGTGGTTGATTAGGTAGCCCTTTGGTCAAATCTAAGAAGTTTGAGCCTTTTTATCACTTTGAATTCAATGAAGCTTATTCATGTCAAACTTGGAACTGGAAAAGCTACTTTTTTGACAAATCTCTCTACCTGTAGGACCAGTGGCTGCTTTGGCTTGCAGTTGTAGTCCATTTTGGGTGTTGTATCTCACAAAGAGTAGTTTCTCCAAGATGTAATCCAGATTAAGCCACTTGTACTTCTCCACCACATTTAGGAGTGGGACCATAGGTCAGTGTTATACTGCTTGCTCTATATGTGGAAGGTCCTACATTCTGACATTTCCAAATAGAGCTGCAAATTATCTCATATCTGAAACTTTGAAAAGAATCTGCTGGTCATGATAAGCAGTACGGATAGAAAGAATACTCACATTTCTTTGTTTCCTCATAAAAAGGGGTGGGTGGGTTCCTGATTGTGAAGAAACCCAGTCAGGTAGAATAAAAAAGTGATGAGGATTTTGCACAGTTTTCAGCCAGTATTTTTACACCCAAAAGTGTTTCAGTAAAGTATTCTTCATGGAAATACACATAGGTTCTTCTTTATTAAATGTATTTTATTGTTTATTGTAGATAGCTACATGGAGCGAGGGAAAACATTGCTCGGTTTTTTTGTTCATTTTTTTTTTTTTTGTAAAATCCCAAGAGATCTTGCACAAAAATATAGCCACTTTTTTTTTCTGCATAGAAAACATCAATACCACACAAAAAACACACATGGCAATCTCAAAACATGTGCACAACCCACACCCTACATTTCTCATGCTGCCCCCTGAATATGTATTTTTGTGTAGAATAATTTTTTCAAAATATTTCAGATGTGAGAATACAAAGTGAGATCTGCATGGAAATACCAGTTTTCTGTAGACTGGGGAGAAAACTATGGACATTATTTGTCCTCCCTTATGGACAGGCCTAGTAGCCTAAATCAGTCTGAATCACTAAAGGGTAGCTTCCTATATTTCACTCTCTGTTAATAATTTCTACTATGCACAGCTCCCTTACCTGCCCCCAAAAGTGTATCTTCCTACTCAAAAAATTTACAAGAAATTTCATTTAATTTAGGTTGGATTTGGTGCATTGTAACATTTTCAGCCCATTGTAAAATAACAATAAGCTTAGTTTTGTTTTTTTTAAAAGTAAGATGGGTATTTTAAAAAACAACAACCTTGAAACAGATTGCAATTAAAAAATGGCCAGGCCAATCAGAAACACATACTTAAAACTTTCAATGAAACATTGTGAGATAATTAGGCTGATTGCACCCCATAAAAAAGAAGAAAAGATACAGCTTGAGTACAGCCAGCTGAATTGGTTTTATAACTCCTCCCATTGCAACACATACGTGACACAGTTACAGTTAACTCTTGGATTATCAATCACTGATTGACAGAAAAACAGGTGGATTGCATCTTCTCCTCTGAAGACACTGTCATTTTCTCAATTCACGTTCAATGGTGGGGATCTCAGAGCCAGTTCTGGACATGGATGTGACAAATTACACCGAAGAAGTCTTAGATCCAAGTTATACCAGTCTGGAGTTTGAAACGATGCAGGTCTTGTATAATGGCAGTGGTGAGTTTGACTCTTCTCAGACATGACAAACAGCTTTTATGTGGACAAGAAAGAACAAGAAAATGACACTTGTAAAAGGCTATCCCAATGTTTCATTGTTAATAGTACGGCCAAGTTTTGTTTTGAAAACTGCATCTCTAGTTTTCATTCTTTTTCTTTATACATCATCGCTAAGTGTGTGTTTATCAAATTATAACCTATTGAATACAGAGAAGATTAAGATATCGGGGACCCATAGATCTTATACTGTTTGGCAGGTTTTATAGCTAAATTCCATTTAAACCACCCCCAAATGGTATTGAATTGTGTGGAGGCTCAAGCTAGTCTTTGATAGGTAAAATCTGAAAGAAACAAGAATTCCCTTTTTGTGGATGAACAGGGAAGCAAATGGTACTGAATACTAATGGATAAAACATCTCACTATATGAAGGCATGGCAAGTGTGTGTGTGTGTGTAAAACAACAGATATGCTGGAATTTATTCAGTAAAAAAATAATAAAACTTAACCCCAGAATTTAAAAATGAACTATTAGAAGTTGTATAAAAGCAGTTACCGATGGTCTGACCTAATTAATGTATTGTTAATTAACATGATATTTTTACCGTGACATTGGGTAACACATCTGAGACAGACTGTTTTGGGAAAGAGAAATATAATAAAAACACCGTACAGAAAATAAACCGCCAGTTCTGCATAATATAATAACATTATAGACATGTCAATGGCCAAATAATCAAAGGAAGACAAATATTCTTTCTGCATTTATTTTATTTACTGTAATATGAATGAGTAACTAACACTGACAGGTTGGAAATGAGGAATATTTTCGTAGATGATGTTTAAACTGACTTTTAAGATGCAAATACGCAGGGGCAAAAAAATAATTGACTACAGAAAAGTATTCTGATAGGGCTTTTTTAGCTGGTATGTTTAATGTGAAGTATTATTTCCACTGTAAGCATTGATAGGAAACTAGAGTGAGTTGTTAATCACAAGAGGTCTTTACAAGCTAATGTTTAGCAGAGAAAACATCTTGTTATTTGATTAGAGTAACTTTTTAACTTTGGTGAGATGGGAATTGTTGATGTAAAGTCTTTTTGTTCAAATGCAAGCCAGTCTGATGTGAGACAAAAATGTTGAACTTTTCTCATATATAAGAAAAGTTGTGTTTCTGTGTGTGTGTATAGTTGCCATAAGTGCACAGCTGACTTGAATGCACATATTTACACTCACAAACACATATAACGTACTGCACTTCAGGGTAACAGGCAAGCTTCGGGGATGACAACAGGTTATAATTGAGTACGTAGAAAAGTATCTAGTTGGGGCCATCTCTTGGTTCCATCACCAACACAGCCTGTTGGGTGAGGGCACTGGGAACAATCTTCTCTGTGGTTACTCTCATGTCTGTGAAATTTCCATGAGAGGTCTGTTTGGCCCCTTCCCTGCTGTCTTTCCACTGGCAAATAAAGATGTTTTTACTCAGACATTCCTTGAGAATTAGATGATGTAATAGTAATGTGTGTCAAGTGGTTTGTTGTGCTGTATTATCTTTCATTAGTATTTTTAAATGTGTTTTTAGTATTTTTTTTAAATAATACTTTAAATCTTTTTTTAACTGTTTGTAAACTAAGAATTTAACTTAAGCTTGCTTTAAATTACTGGAAGGCACCCCAGGAGAAATGTGGGAGTATAAATTCAGTAAATAAAGAGATCTAAAGAAATAGATATAAATTACACAGCTGCGTCCTCCTGTGGTAGGAGTCATCTGGGGGAGTACTCAGAAGGAATAGCCAAGGAGAGCTGCTGCTACCACTGCTCTTACACACTCCACAGCACTGTTGCTATTCTCAGTCTTATGCAGAGGTGAGAATCATGCAGTCCTCTGGATGATGTTGAACTACAACTCCCAATTGATTTATATTGGCTAAGGTGATCGGAGATACACTTCAAAAACATCTGGAGAGCCACATGATTCTTGATTTTGCTCTGATAGATGGCCGTTTGAGCTCTGTCCTCTATAAAATCCCACTTTTTTATATAAAAAGAGAAGGAAAAAGTGGCCTCGTGGCATCTTTAACTGTAGCAAATGAGTTTCTACATAAGGTTTTGTGAGCCACAACCCACTTCTTTAGCTGCTGTAGCATATATAGGAAGGTTTTTCCCCCCATGAAATAAGCTGGTTAATCTTAACTACCTTTTCATTGCTTTTTAAATACTGGAGCAAAGTTGTTACCCTGTTTACTGGGGGTCCCGGGAGGGACACCTAAATAACCTTACAATTATACAAGATGGGATGAATTAGTCAAGAGCACTGGTTGGCACTACGAGAGGCAAGGTAACGCAGCAGGATCTTGTAACCCAATGTTTATGAGGTCAGGCCAAGTCAGGAAGCAAACCGTATTGAAAATAAATGAATGATCTTTATTAAATACAGGCACACAATGTAAGCAACACACGCACAGAGATAACTAAGGAAAATAAATGTTTGAGTTTGATAGTGGGATTTTGAGAGGGATAGTTGATTCGGGTGGTACGGAACCTGTTCCTGGAGCCCGGAAAGAAGATAGAGAGCGAAGTATCTCAGCACGTGGAGCTGAGGGGAAGCTCACGAAATGAAGTGGCAGCAAGGTGGTTTGGAACTCGGGAGCGATCCGAGGATGGTGTCGGAATCAGGGGTTTTTATAGGGAGAAATGTAACTGCAGGCTATGCCATACTTGGGGAAAACAATGCGATTTAGGAATGGGACAAAGCTTTGGAAAGGTCAGAATTTAGCATGATTGAGTTAAGTCCGAATTGACAAAGAGTTAGCCAGTATGCAAATGCAGAGTGCTTGGCAATTGAGTATTCAGCTTGCCAGGTTGCCTGCTTGGGGCAGGGAGTCCTTTGTAAACAGCGTGCATACATAACGAAGGTGTTTGCAGAGAGGTTAAGCAAGGATCTGGCTATTTCTGGCCTGCCTGGGTGGAGAATGGAATGTTCAGCAATTAGTGGCTGAGCCTAGTCTGTGCTTGTCCTGGGGCCTCACAAACACGTGGAGAGGGGTGGTAGAAGAGAGCCAAATTATTGATATCAAAATGATATCTAGGGGTAGGCCTAAACTGCAGTAACAAAGTAACATAGTTACCTCTAGCTTTTGTATTTATTTACTAGCTTTTGTATTTATTTCAAGAAGAAGGAGTCTAATAGCATCAATAGCAGTATGGTGTCTAGATCAAGGGAGGTGATGGTACCACTCTATTCTGCCTTGGTTTGATCTCATTTGGAATACTGTGTCCAGTTCTGGGCACCTCAGTTCAAGAAGGATATCAACAAGCTGGAGTGCGTCCAGAGGAGGGCAACCAAAATGGTGAAGGGTCCAAAAGGCATGCTCCATGAGGAGCAGCTTAGGGAGCTGGATATGTTTAGTCTACAGAAGAGAAGATTAAGAGGAGACGTGATAGCCATGTTTAAATATCTGAAGGGATATCATGTCAAGGAGGAAGCGGGCTTGTTTTCTGCTGTTCTAGAGACTAGGACAAGGAGCAATGAATTCAAGCTGGAGGAAAGGAGATTCCACCTGAACCTCAAGAAGAACTTCCTGATGGTCAGAGCTGCCTGGCAGTGGAATATGCTGCCTCGGAGTGTGGTGGAGTCTCCTTCCTTGGAGGTTTTTAAGCAGAAGCTGGATGGCTATCTGTTGGGAATGCTTTGATATGTTCCTGCATAGCAGGGGGTTGGATTAGATGGCGCATGTAGTCTCTTCCAACTCTATGATTCTATAAGTTAGGGCTACAATTGCACAAGGAAGCATAAATTGAGTTCACTGCATGTCTTATAAAAAGAAGTGGGTCTTTAGTCCAAATGCAGGTGAGAAGATCCTGAAAATATGGAATGACTTGTCTGACAAATAATACAGCTTCCCATCTAAGGTGAAAGGGCAGTATTTATTTATTTTACCCGTATCCTCTCTTTCTCCCAGTGTAGGACTGAAGACTACTCACAATATCTTTCCATCAATATGGGAAGCCTCATTCATTCTTGGCCCACTGCTTAAGGACTCCAAATATCTCAGTCACCAGAGAATAAGATATGCTCAGGCTCAAGTGATGTGAATCTTTTGAGGTCCCGCTATATTACTTTGAATATGTGTATAATTCTAATAGAAAAGACAGTGCAAATTGATTTAATAATATTTTATATTTGCATATATACCACTGTGCTATTGGTGATGCATCCCCTGTCACCTGCTAGCAGTGCTATTTAAGACACAAAGCCTAATCAAATTTGAATAAAATCATAGATATTTCTGAACAAAATTAATAAACACTATATTTCAAATAATTGTGTAGTTACTAAGGATATTTTTGGCTTATAAGAACAATACTATCTATCTTAGGGTTTTTTTACATTTCTTTTATTTTTAACCAATTATGTAAAACTTGAAAATTAACATTTTATCATTTACTTGGGGAATTTGGTTTCTATTGAGATCCTTTATAATCTGAGATCCTACACTTTAGCTTACTTAACTATTGCATGAATCTTGCACTGCTAAGTCTGTCCCTGAATAGGCTGAACATATTTGCAACAACAAACTGCAAAATGTACACATACACATAACCTAAAAAATTGTGTTAAGGAAAACAGTAAGTGAGGCATTTGCAATTGTATACATCTCAAAGTGCAATGAGTTTGTTCTAAATACAGAGAGTTTCACAGATTAGAACTGGACTTAAACTGGAGACGTTGTATAGACATATGTTTCAAGAGATTTGAGTAAATATTTAAATGATTTCAAATATTTGAACTAAAGGAATACATCTATTTATGGATAAAGATTAGACTATTTTATGTGAGATATATATGAAACTAGAACCTGTCGAGCAAATTGTTAATTGGTTGTTTTTTTTTGTTAGTCGTTTGGATATCTTGCTTTGCGATATATCAATTTTTGTATATTTTTTCTCTTTTCTTGTCCTTGATGTATAATTTTGTTCTGTTTTATTTACATAAAATTCCTTTATAATAAAGGAAATAAATACAAAATTAAATTTTCTGGATGCAACATTTAGAAAGGGATTGAAAATAATATGGGTCTCATTTTGGATGTGTTGATCTAGAAATTTTTTTTCTTCTATTCTTGGAATATTATACAAGCAGCAAACAAACAAGAAAATATCTGAGTCACCCACCAGCCAGGTAGAATAGAATCACACATGCTCACCAAATAGATGACAGACTCTAGCTAAAATCTTGTTGGTTAGTTCTGAGTTAAGTGGACCCATTGAATCGGTTGTTGAATGGTGAGTCAATACATGAGTAAATCCAACTGTTTCAATGGTTTTACTCTAGTTACAACATGATTTTGGCTTGTGTTAGTTTATCTGGTGTCAGTCATCTTCCTTTGCAATCCAGATGCAAATTCCAAACAACAATGACTAGTGCAATCTAAACTGGTCTTGTCTATTTCTCAACTTGAAGACATATGAATGCAAGGCCCTATTGCTTCCTTACATAGAATCCCGAGTCACTGCTGAGCCATTTGAAAATTTATGTACAATGATTTTGCAAGCATCCCAAAGCCTTATGGCAGCATCTCTCAATTATTTAAACTAACATGGATATTTAAGTAGTTAGAGACTTATGTGGAGCTGGGCAATTGTATTAGTGCTTCTGTTATAAGTGTTGGGGGTTAGCAAAACAAAAAAAAAAGGCATTTATTGTTATGAGCATCATAAATTCTGACAAGTAGGCATGATAGGTTTATTGGAGGTAATTAGGCATGCTGTGTTTTCTACCGTCTTTAAATGAGAAATGCTAATTAAAAGAGAAGGCAAGTACAATCTCCAGGATGAGGTAATTTAGTTGCAGGCTTGAATCCCCCCTGCAAGCTATATTCCTAATTATGCACCTTGTTCTTATCCCTCCTCAGATAGTTGCTCAGCAGAGCCACTCAGTATGAACACTGCAGACAGTGGAGTCGTTGGCCTTTGTGCAATATGTGGAGACCGAGCCACTGGCAAGCATTATGGCGCCTCCAGTTGTGATGGATGCAAGGGGTTCTTCCGACGCAGCATACGAAAGAATCATGTTTACACCTGCAGGTATCAGAAACATCAAAGTTAAAGAATGCAAAATTTTCTCAATATTTCCATCCTCCCCATTTTCATAAACCTCGCTAAGAATTCCAGAATAGGGATAGAGAGGAAATTTGTTCAGTTCACATTCCAACATGACATTTTATCATTTTTCATTTTCAGACCACAACCTTATTTGAAAGTGAGTAATCCTTTGAAATTTTCTCTTTAAAATTTGTAATGGAATTCTCCAAATGAAAATGCATACAAAAATATTGTGAATTCACTTTAGGTGATGTGAACATGAAAAATTTCATATGAATTTACAAAAACAAATGAACAAACTTCAGAGTGTAGGGCAAACTGAACATTTTAAAATTTGGAAATAAACTAAAATGGATAAGTCCATCCAACCTTAGAATAAAGAAGTAATATTTGAAGTGAAGGGATTATAACTCAGTAGTAATGTTCTAACGTTTCACTTACTGCATTCTCAAATGCAGGAATTAACAATAAAAAGAATAAAAATAAGAAAAAAATATTTATACCCCATTCCCCCAGGACTGTGACAAAAGGTGATATATATATATATTAAAATGATTTCAGTGTACTTAAAAACAGACAAAAAGATAACACTAGATAAAACTGAGTTATTAACAATATTAAAAGAATTTAAAGCATACACTTAAAATAAGGGATTAATAATTTCAAAATTTTGCTCAGTCTTGTCTTAGATTACAAGACTTTGTGCATTTTTCAATGATTTTTTGAATTTCAGATTTTTTGAACAATGCATTTGTTCAAAAACTTGTATTTTTTGTAGAAAAAACTTTGGATAGAAAGCTGAAAATCTACTTTTTTTTTGATAAAACCATTTTACACAAAAAGGGGTTTTTTTGCAGAAAAAGTAAAAAATTTTTTAATGCAAACTATTTTTTAGCACAAAAATCTTAAAATATGAAAAGTCTTATGTGAGGTGACCATTTTCTCAATGAGATATCTGATGTGTTGAGATACCCTTTCTCACTGAAGATTTTCCTGGAGTGCGAGTTGTGTGAGCTGAGCTTTTAATTGTTTAACACTCAGTCAAATAAAGATCATACAGTTTTGCATTTCTCCTCATGCTTCATGTGGATTACTTACACTTTATATCTTAAAACCATCACAGGCATTCATACTTTGTCTTTCTTAAATGGAAACCTATTAGAAAATCGGTGTGTATTTAATTAAAATCTTTATATCCCATTGTATCTTCACAAAGGCAGCTTACATAACACCACATTATGCACTATGTAAAACGGTGGATATAAAATTACAATAGCATGAAACAACATTAGCTACCTTGAATCCCAAAGTTTTCTGAAATAGCCATGTCTTTTTTGCCAGACATCTAAAATTATAAAGGCCAAGATTACTTTTAGGAAAGCTCCACAGGTATACTTTCACAAGAATATGGTCTCCTAAAACTGCTGAGAAAGGAAGGACGGAGGCAACCAGTGCAGCAGTGGCATGGACAGTTTCAACATACTTCTATAAGATTCATGTCACCTCTTCTGAGCCAATCAGTGGCCATCTTAGTTTTGGGGCTGTGTAGCTGTACCAAGTTGCCAGACTAGTATGTGAGCAAGGTTGCTGTCGCAACATTTGAATGAAGGAAAGCACTTGCTGATGGAGTTATTGGTACTCAAAGCCCTCTTTGTCTCATATCATATACCCTACACTGTTATAGTGCTATCATTCCACTTTCAACAACCACTGCCTCCCTATTTTCACATATTGATGAGGTAGAACTGCGTATCAAATACTCTGTGCCTCAAACTTTTGCCTAGCAGTTTTGTGAACCAGTAAACAGAATAAGGGGCAAGATATAATGATGTTGAACTCCATAGTCCAGGATTCAACAAAGAGCTGTCTTTGGGCTTCAGGCGGCCCCTCAATGTGGCCAGTGTTGTTCCCCCGAGTCTCCTGCCCTTTTGTTCATATATGGTTTTGAAAAAGGGGCCCTTCTGCCTAAAACTAGTCATAGGCTAAGTATATGGTAAAACTATCCTAGGGTCCTTAGAGGGTCTATGGGGGCTTCTAATTATTTTTTTAAGCTTAAAGGAATCTCAGGGAGCTGACTTCAGCGGGTGGCAGGAGTGGAGGCAGCTCTCAGAGTCTTTGGGGAGGGATTATGACCCTCTGGAAGTTCCTGTCCAAACCATAATCCATACGACAGGAGTGAAAATCATCTAACCCTCCGTCTGCTGTTGGACTGCAATTTACAACATTCCTCAATAGTAGATATGCTGAGTAGGGTGAATGGGAGTTAGAGTCCAACATCTGGAGAGCTACATGGCCTCCATCCCTGCTATAGATCAAGGAAAGAAGAATTTTCTGGAGCTTCAGGGCAGCTCTTGGATCCAATTCTCCTTCAGGCAAGACCCGCTCCCCGCTAACCTGTCTGATAGGGAGTCATTACAATGATAAGGAACTGAGTTCCTATATTCTGGTCTCAGTCCCCTTCACCTTTGCAACACTTTTATGTTGACCACAAAAATAAAATAATAAAAAAAGTCCCTGCAGAATGCTCATTGTCAGAACACAGTACAAGGCACTTTACATACTGAACTGCATTTTGTACCAGGCATTTGAAATCCTGGACCAAACTATTTCATTTGCAAATGACAACAAATATAGATTTTGATCACCAGATACTGCTCTGGAAGAAACATTCGCTCTCTGTCTCCTCACTGCCTTGCTATCCCTTTTTCTCTCTTTCAATATCTCTGATCCAGGAGTGTGTGTGTGCATGTGTGTGTGTATGTGTATTCCTCAAGTACTACTAGATCTGTGCTACAAGGTGCCCTCTGGCATTGTCTTTTATCTGCTTCTTATTTCTCAAGAAGGTTGCCTAGCACTGCTGCTGAGGTTAAAAGGTACTCTCTCTCCTGCTATTACTATCACTTGACTCAGGTCTTTCTTTCAAGAGAGTCTTCTGTTATCTTGAGACTTTCTGGCCCAAATTTGTCTATATCTATATATGTTAATATTGAAGATGGGGGAAATGTTTGCCTGCCACACTGTATACTAGATTTCAACCATTGTGGATGATATCTTAAGTAGTATAGCTATCTGATTGTATCAGACTATTTTAACTGCAGCAGCTCACGTCATTATACTACTATAGCCAAAGTGACAGTCCAACCATAGATTTGAAATATTACTTTTGTAGACTACTTATTTTACATATTTATTAAGTTTATACCCCACCTTTCTCCCAATATGAGGCTCAAGGCAGCTTACAATTTGAGTTAAGACAGAAATAAAGTTGAAACAATGAAAGTACAAAAATGAAAAAAAAAATTAAAACATTAATTTAAAACAGTTTCCACAAGGCCAAAACATGTGAAAATAATAATATGAATACCATATACCCCAATTAAAAGACCTTCACATGCCAGCAGAAAGAGATCACAGAGGTGGCCAATCAACCTTATCATGGGAAGGGACCACTGAGAAGGCTCTTTCATGTCCTCACCAAACATGTCTGTGATGTTTTTAGTAGGACCAAGAGAAAACCTTCCCCTGAAGATTTTAAAACTCAGATAGGCTCATATTGGGAGAAACAGGCATTCAGATATGCTAGAGTACAACTTCCAGAATTTCCCCAGGAAATATGATCAGTGGCCATGCTGACTGGGCAGGATTGTCAGTGTCAAAATGCAAAAAGTAACTTTTTCCATACTCTAATTCTAAACCTATCATGACTATATTTTTAAAAAAAACCTGAGTGTATGAGCAACCATTTCTGTAGGAATGCAAAAGATTTGTAGGTTTACCAGTCCTTCGCAAACAGTGCTGGCCTAAGATACCTTGTCAGCCTAAAACAATGTGCCTAGTAGCCAAAAACAGCCAAATTATTTTGACATCAGAGTTGGAAAATCCCACAAGTAACTTCTTCCTCTGTCTGTTGATAAAAATGCAACAATAAGAATATAAATCACTAACAATTTTCTATCTACATATATATGTATATGTATACATGTATGTGTATGTTTATACATCCAATATATGTAAAATATGAGAACCAGTATGATGTAGTGGTTTGAATATTGGATTACAACCTGGTAGACCAGAATTCAGTCCCCCATTCAGCTGTGGAAACCCACTGTGTGACACTTGGTGCAGCACAAGCACTAAGCCAGTAACACTCACCTACTCCAAGTTGCAATCTTCCAATATGGAGGCTCTTTAATCTTTGTTACAACATAGAAAGTATTTTCTAGAGGTTTGCTCAAACCATCTCTGACAACATGCACCCTTAGTGGGAAATGTTCCCCATAAGTTGGAAACTACTTGAAGCCACACAACAATAACAATGTGTGTTTGTGTGTGTATGTGTGTATTGCTGTACAGTACATCCATACAAATGGGTTTATAGCAATTCACACACACACACACGAATTGCTATAAACCCATTTACTGTATTTGTTATATGAAACCTCCCTGAACAAAGGGAACATACCTCTGAATTCCAGGTTAATGGGGCAAACAACAGGGATGGGTGTTGCCTTCGTGCCTTGTCTGAATGCTTCTCAAGAGCAGGGTTGCCTAGAAACTGAGAACTGAATTAGGTAAACTGGCCATTGACTGTACTGACAGGAGTTGAAGTGGCCTGTAGCCCAATACATTGAGAAGGCACCAGGTTGGAAAAGGCTGTGCTAAACCTTTGTTGTGATCCAGCCGGGCTCTTAGGCAATTTCCACCCTGCACTGTTATAGTGCTATTATTCCACTTTCAACAACCTGTGGAATTTTGGGGTTTGTAGTTTACTGAGGCCAAAGAACTCTCTGGAGGAGAATTCTAAATGCCCCTCCCTAAACTGCAAACCCTAAACTGCAAAAAGGTTGAAAGTAGAATAATCACACTATAAGCGTAGTGCAGAAACAGCCTTAGTTTCATAGTCCTCATCACCTATGCACTAGCAGGAGATGAAGCTGTAAAAGAGTCACCCTAAGCCTCTGCTAAAGGGAAAGGAAAATGTATATGCTTTGCTTTCACAAGATGATGAATAACCTAATGGGACTTTACTTGCTCATCACAAGGAATCATTCCTTTTAGAAGAATGGCAGAGAGAAATGTTTCAAGGCTGATTAAAGAAAAAGGAGCAGGGGAGGTTGATAGTTGGAGACATTGTTTTGACAGTGCCCATTAATTGTTTCAGCGGTGCTAATCAGAATCCTCCTGTACTTGCACTCTAATATATTTACCCTCGATTCTGTCCAACAGATTTAGCCGGCAGTGTATTGTTGATAAGGACAAGAGAAATCAATGCAGATATTGTCGTTTAAAAAAGTGTTTTCGTGCTGGGATGAAGAAGGAAGGTAACTTTTATTCTAACCTCCTGTTCAGAGAAAAAAAGATTTTTATATCAATTAGAAGGAAACAAAATCTATAAGTAAATATGTGATAACTCCGTGGTACCTACTGACATATATATATATATATATAAGAGAGAGAGAAATATGTCTGCAATAGGAAGTTAGTTTGCTTTCTTTTTCTTTTTTTTACTAATGTTAAAATTTAGCATGGGATCATTTTAAAACAAAACATGCCTTCTTCTGCTAGTTCTATATAGATGGTTACAAGGAGCATACAACTTTGGCTACAATAGCTATACTGGCTATCGATCTGTTTCTTGGAACAATTCAACATACTGGTTATGACGTATAAAGCCCTATAGGCTAACAAATTGCATTTCCCCATTAACAGCTTGTATGGGTCTTGGATCCTCAGGAGATGCCCTTTGTTCAGTTCCATGGGCCTAATTAGTGGGAATGCATGATAGGGCCTTCTCAGTGGCTGCCCCTGGGTTCTGGAACTTCCTAGGGAGACAAGAATGACCCCTTTCTCATTGTGCTTCTGTTGGCAAGCAAAGACCTTTTTTATTTTGAGAAACACATGTTTTTAAGAGTGATTTTCAAATTTTTCACCAAAAATATCTCAAAAATATATACATAAAAATATTATAAGATCACCCTCAGGGGAGAAAACACCTCAGATTTTCATTCTTGCATGCAAGAATAGAGCAAGCAATAGCATATACCTCCCTATGGAAAAGTTTTAAGGGAAATTTTGAACAATAACCCAGTGGATTCAATAATGTCACTGTTTACTCTCAACTGCAGCCACAAAGACTATTTCTCATTAAAAAAAAAAAACCTAGAGAAAAGAGACATAGAATCACAGAATCATAAAGTTGTGACTTTTGATGTCAACTGTTCCTTGTATATAAGGGCAACAATTAACACCTAGTATACTGCCATTTCCACGCTATACTGTTCTAGTGCTATTATTCCACTTTTAACATCCTGTGGAATCCTGGTTTTTGCAGGTGTTTCCATTATCATTCTATAGTGCAGGACTTTCCAAATGGTGTGCCACAACACATTAGTGTGTCACCTGAAGAGTGTAGGTGTGTCGCCTACAATCTTGGAAATGCATGTTATTATTTATAAATCATATATTTTAAAAAATATATGAAAGGTTTTCATGAGATATGTTGTGTCCCCATACATTTTGCTATTACAATTTAGGTATGTGGCTGTTTCTCTTATAAGGGGTTAGTTTAACCTTCGGTTTGCTAGTAAAACTGAATTACTGTGTCACGAAATGATGCATGTCTAAAAAAGTGTGTCACCAGTGTGAAAAGTTTGGAAAGCTCTGCTATAGTGTATGTACGATTTTCTTGACATACTTAATTCCCTACTTTTGAGTTTCCAGAAAGTCTTGCACATACTAGCAGGATATTTCTTTTTTCTTTAACCTGCAGGTTTCAGGTTAGCCTATCCCAACTGAAAGCTATTTTTGAAACAACTAAGAATCATGGAGTTGGGTAACAGAGATCAGTGGGTCTGGTGTAAATGTATTAGTGAATCTTCTTTGACTTTTAGCCAGAATTGAAAAGGAACTGTCCTGTTTTGGGAATGACGTCCAGCACATTGGATAGCTCTTTTAGAGTTCAGATAAGAATCCAAAGTAGATTTTCCACCCCACTGACATAGAAGCCATTAGCCTTTGCTGTGATTATTTGTTAATGAACAAAATTGCCTGGCTTTGGATAGCTAGATGAGAGTGACTTTCCTCTTGCCTTCTGTGCTTTTTTTAGGTTTTTTCTTTAATACACCTTTTATGCTAAAGATTATATTCTCACTATAGGATTATCTAGAGCATTAATCAAGGTACTTTTTAGGACTAAAAGGCCCAGGGGGGTTATGGGAGCTGCAGTTCAAAACAGTAATGTTTTCTCAGCTCTGGATTCATCATATACATATGTGTATTTGTTAAGAATAAATGGAGAAATTGAATAACAAACATCGAACTGTATACAAACAAAACAGTTGTTTCCAAGACACTTGGTGAGGTTGTTGCTTTAAATACTTTTTAATGCTCTCCAACCACTTACACTGGATGATCAAAGAAGTTAGGTGGTCATCTCTCTAGTGTGATTTTATATTTAAAGATTTAACCACAATTTGTTGTTTAGTTACCGAGTTAAAGAATGAAAAAAGATAGCATTTTCTCCAGTTAAAAAGACTGGAGCATCATTCTTGATTCACGTCTACGTGACCATTTATCATTTAGTGTTTATCACTGTACGACATTTCTTATTATGACCTTAATAAAAGGCCCATCAGTGAATGTCCTTGGCTAAGAATGTAGTGTGCCTTCACCATAAAGTGTGTTCATTCTTCATATAAACTGCGGAACACTATATAGTGCACAGAATGCATTTTTATTGAAGCATTGGCACTGGCACTCTACTTCTCGGATGCAGATTGCTTCCCTAAAAATAACAAGCAGATCATTGGAAATACAACTGCTGCTCTTATAAAAGGTTATGAGGTTCTGTGTAGACTGAGGAATATGTTGATCAGAACTGTGCTTTTCTATCCTTGATGTGACCTTGGGCATAAAATAGGCCTAGAAAAGCTGAGTGGTAGCTGCATTTATCTCATTCATTTTTGTATTAAAAAGAACACCGTATTGCTTCACTAGCCTTGTACATCCACCATCCCATTGTCTTTCTAAGGCTCTTAGGAGCATTTCTGTATCAAGCTATCTGTTCAGCAGCAGAGCTTGGAAAAGATAGTTTCGGGATTACAATTTCCAGAATCAACTGTTCCAAATTCCACTCAGAATTCATTGTTTAATAATCACAAAAACTTGTCACACTGTCATATCTTTAAAGCTTGCCACGGACTGAAAAACATCAGTAGCCCTTTCACCACTTCAAACCTGCCCTAGAAAGTTGGGGAACTCTGAGTTGATCCTGGAACTAGTTAGTCCTGGAGCTCCATGACCAATTCTGATTTAATCCTGGAGTTAAATCCTGAAGACTGGTCCCAACGCAAGCAGACATTCTAAAAAACAAAACAAATTTGTCAATGAGAGAGATGGAGACGTCTTGATGCCCCATTCATCTGCATGATCATCAACTCAAATTCATTAAAAGTAACTATAATGGAGTTCAGTGTTGAAAGTTCTGATACATGTGTATAAATTGCAACTTTCCAGTACACTCCTATGCATTTTTACTTGAAACTCCCCCCCCCGAACAATCTCAATAAGACTTACACTCAGGTAACTGTGCTTAGACTTGCAGTTTAAGACCACAGTCCAATATAATACTGATTTACCTGAGAATAACTCCAATGACCTCAGTGAGATTTATTGCTGGTTGCACATAATTTAGCACTGTGGTGTTACTTCTTCTTAGTTCCCTCCAGCTCTTCCTTTTTTCTTATCTTCTGATTGCTGAATAGCCAGTGTAGACAGGATATAGATTGGGATCTACTGGTAGATCTTTGGGTAATTTAGTCAACTCTCAACAATTGTTTTGTTCCAAATCTTTTAACAGTGGGAGAAAAAAATATTCTTTTCCCCTCTCCCTATTCTTAATGGATGCAAAAGAAAGTAGGGTTCCTTTAGTAGCAGTGCAAAAGAGGGAATTTCAGCATCTATAACTTCTCTTTTTCCTGTATCATCTGAAATCCCTTCTCCTTCACAGCTCTTAGAAGTGTAGGAGTTTTATTCTCATTCGCATGTGGCCACCATAACCCTAAATTATACCTGTGGCATTTGTTTGTTTTAATAAGGGTATATACCAGAGTATTCTATCAATACTGCTTATGGCTAACTTGTGCTGTGACCACTCCTGTTTTATTAACTTGAAGGCCAATGTAAAATCAATAAAGTCTACAAACAGCTGTTTGTTTGGGCCTTTGATATTATTAGATAACCAATATTATATTACACATATGGTAGGACTATTTCAACTGCAACCCAGAAATTACATGTGTGCTTTCAGTGTATTTTAAATAATAGTTGGTTTAGTAATAGTAATAATAGTAGGAGTTATTGACCTGAATTTTATTGTTAGTCCCAACTATAGTAGACCCATTCCATCAATATGATTCACCCATGTGTTGATTTGAATGGGTTTACTTTAGTTGAGACTAATCAAGCACCATTCGGTGAAACTGCAAAGGAATCGTACAATGCTTTTCTTTCTTTCTCAGCAACATGGACATAACTACAATGGAATATTTTGCAGGGATGATAAGCAACACATACTCCATCCAATATGGATATATGATAGGCTTTAACTGGAGTGAAAGACCAAGATCTTCTGTCACTGTCACTTCTGTCACTTCTTTGGTAACCCAATCACAACTACAGTAAAATTTTAGATTTCTCCATTGCTTTCAATTGGTAGACTTGGTAAAAAAAACTGGTTTCAAAATAAACTTCCCTTGCAAAGTTCCTTCTAAAGACAATGGTCACTCTGCACTGATCTCTACAGCTAACAGTTCTCACAGATTGTTCAGTCAGAGTGACACTTCATTGGCTAAGCACATTGAATAGTGGTGTCAGGCTCATTATTCACAAAATGATTGAACAGAACAGTATCTGAACATTTTGTCTTATATTCATAGCTCTACAAGGTCTATAAGCAGATCCTTTTATAATCATTTGAAAGCTGATCATTTGAGACAGCTAGTGACTCCCCTTCCCTCAGGTGGTAGTATGAAGGCTCTAGTCTGCTTAGCTCATTGGGAAATCTGTCTGTGCACATTATTATTAAGAAAGTTTAGTGTTTAGTAAATAGTGTTTACTAGAGATGAAAATGGACTTATTATACACATCACAAACTGGCTTGAAATCATATGGGGGCACTTGTACTGTTTGGCAGCATGGAGGCCCAGACATCACACTGAGTTACCAGGTCAGCAGCATCTCATTCCTTGAGTTTTCAAAAAGTGAGACCAAGGGTCGAAAGCTGGAGGACTAGAACTGGTTCTGTGTCAACTTGCTTTAGAGATAGGCGGGAAGGAAATCTGAGTGAGTGGATCCAGAATTTGGTGAGATCCATCTAACTAATGAGCGCTAATGAGAGCAAGGAGTGCCTGCTTTTTGATGGTAATATAATGTATCTAGGAAATGCAGTCTTTCTTGCCATTTCTGCTGCGTCTTGCAGCACACATACTCTTGCATGCAGCACACATGAACTGTGGAGAATATTTCCAGACCCACACACTGCTGCTGGGGATTGTGGAAAGCTGATGAGTGATGACACTAGCACCCAACTCCCTGCTTTGTTCCAAATGCCACAAACATATGCACACATCAGCTCCTCACCACCAGCTCCCTTCATTTCTGGCTTTTTGGTGCATTGATATGTGCATAAATGCGATACAAAACACCTTTGTGCTGAGCAAAAAAATCCTGAAAGGGGGAAAGTGGGAAGAGGCATGACAGAGGATTTGGATTTGGAACTGTCCCTGCCAACTTGGTGCATCTGGAGTATATGACAAATATTGAATTTTATCCTCCTCCGCTGCTTCTCGTCTTGAGACAAATCTCCCTAGTAAGAGACTCAAACCAACATACCAATTTGCTTCAGCAAACAATTTGAGACCTGGCCCTCCTGACCCCAAACCCTGTTGCCATATCTAGCATTTAATTCTTTTAAAACCACAGTACAATTGTTACTTCATATCACTGACATAAAGTGAAGTTAGGCCCTTACTTCACTCTCTCATCAGCATATTCTTCAGCTCCACTTAGGCATTAGTGAATTAGCATGTTGTGCATAGGTCATCTTCCTACATCAGCTATTTTGACAACTCAAAAGCATCAGCAGCTTTTGTAGTTTCAGGACTATCTTTAAAAAAGCATGAGTTACAACCTAAATTTAGACTAGCAATGGTCCTAAACAGATATTGTTTTAAGAATATTTATTACAATGCCAATATAAACATATAATAAAAATCTTTGTATTTTTCCCTCTGAAATAACTTTACCAAGTTTGGACAACACAGTCTCTCTTTTATATGGTTTCTGAATTATACTTTGCAAAGCAGTTCAACAACATGGTCCTCATGCAAATAAATTGCAATAAATGTCTTTTTTCCCCTCTCCAGCTGTGCAAAATGAACGAGACAGGATAAGCACAAGGCGAAGCATTTCTGAAGGCAGCAACAGTCCTTCTATTAACACATTGGCCCAGGCTGAAGTGCTGTCTCGTCAGGTACACCAATCAGGACCTTTTTCTGTTTCCATAATTTCTAAATGTGGCTGTCTTTTAGTACTGGTTAACATTGAAGTTAGATGAGATTGTTTGAAGACAATTATAACTCTGTCTATCTTTGCTTACAACAATATTTTAGGCATGTTTCAGATTCAAAATAATTAACTACCTGATATGAGGTAAGGCAGTAGCCTAATTAGATGTATGTTGTGAGGAACCTGATGAGATATTTTTCCAGCCATTTTGAAGTTGATAGAATCTGATTGAGAGATTAAAGATTTTATTGTTACAGTGGAAACAGGTCTTGGCTTGGCAAAGGGAAAGGAAGGATAGAGATATACTGTTGATCATTCTGTCTAGCCCTCAAAGAACAACAGGGGAAAATCTTCATATAGCTCAAAGATTAAATGTTGACACTTGTCTTTGGTATTCTGTCTATCTCTCGGGGCTCTTCCAGGCTGCTTAAATGTGAGCTCTCATAGTATAGCTTCTTAATTTTTTTCTGCATATTGTTTAGAGATGTAATTCTTCACTAAGGCCCTTTTCGCATGGCGTTTTTAAAGCGTATTAGGCACACTCCCTCCCCCCTTCACAAGCCGCCGTACCGCATGACATTCTGGTGAACCAGGTGCTATCACAGCCACAGATAGTGCTGATAGCACGTTTTCTTATTTTTGCCTGAAAGGCGAAAATAACCTCCCTTTCACACATCGGTCGCGCAACCAGAGGGCCTGTAGAGCCATCGTCCGGTGTGCTTCCGGGAAGTTTCCGGGAGTGGGCGGGGTGTGGGCAGTCCCTGCTGCCTGTCCCTCATGCAGCAACTGCCAGGGGATGCTCCACCCATCAGCAGGCTGGCCGCTGCCCCCATCGCAGCAGGGAACACTGCATGACACGTTGCCGTGAGAGGCCACCCCTGGGCTGCATCGCCACTCACACTCGAGATGACAGCAGCCCCCGGGGTCTGGCCGACTGTGTTTTTTTTTAAAACCTGGTGCTATTGTTAGCATGTTAGCATGTTACCAACGTAGTATGAAACAGCCTGTTGGCAGGTCTATCGTGCTAACGTTAGCATGATAGTTGACGAAACAATAAAAGAAAAAGAAAAACCACCGATCAATCAGGAGCGGTGGGGAGGGGACAGGGCGTGGCCCAGGACGCCCACATGCGGACAAGGCATAGGGTGGGGATTGGTGCTCTCTCGCGAATGCCCTACCGTGTGCAGATTGCAAGGGGCTCTCTGCTGGGCCTCTTGAGATATTGGCAATATTGTGAGGACTCTAGTTCGTCGTGCTATCAAGGTAAGGTGCAAAAAGGGCCTAAGTTTCTTCTAGAAGTTGGTGATGACTTATTTCAGCCATTTTATTGCTGCTGAGACAAAGTCTTTGAAAACCTTGCTGTTTTTGAAGGCTATCGACAATTTGGAACTTATTCTGTGCAAAATTTACTTGTGGTTGTTTCTCATAGAAAACAGCATTTTCTACCTGAACAGTAATATTTCAATGCAGCAGTATTAAGTCCTGTGCAGAAAATTACATTTGTACAGTGTTAATTTGCATAAAAAACTGGATTATCGGCTCAGAAAGCAACATTTTATGCATAGGGATGAAAATTTCTGTGTGGAAATATTATTTTCCACACAGCTATTAATCCCTATGTAGAAAATGCTGTTTCCTGTAGAAAACAACATTTTCAGTGCAGGAATTAATATTTCTTCTTGAAATATTATTTTCCATGCAGAAAATGCTGTTTTCTGTGAGAAACAACCACAAGTGAATTTTGCACAGAACAAGTTCCAAACTGCAGATAGCCTTCAAAAACAACAAGGTTTTCAAAGATTTTCTTTTTTTTTTCTTAAAAAAAAAACAATAAAACCTTGTATGAATTTTGCATAAAATAAATCATGAACTGCAAATATTCCCATCAGTCCAAGATTGTTTTCATGTGGGCTTCTCAACACTTGAGGAACATTTTTTTTTACCATTTTCTGAATGTTTCTGAATATTCTTTCTGTCTCTAGTTTTTCTGATTGTTGACACTTCTACTTCTATTAATTCCCTATCCGTAGGTTCTTCTATGTGTTTTATTTTGTTTTGTTTTGTTTTATGGGGTGGCAGCTTTGTGTTGTGATTTCTTGTATCCTCATTAGATGGTTTTTAAAAACTCTTTCTGCCTCTCTTTCTCTCTCTCTCCCTCCCTCCCTCCCTCCCTCCTTCCCCCCGCCCCTCTCTGTATGGTTTGCCAAGATTGGGGTGGACTTGTATATTTTTTATTTTTTCAGTAATTTTTCTTAGAATCATAGTGCGTTGATGCATTTGTGAAACAGGAAAACAAGATTGCGGTATAAAAGTGTTAATTCATGATTTCACTGATGCACTAGTTCATTATAATATAATTCTTTAAAAAAGAGTAAAGAGGGAGAAGAAGATGAAAAAAATTGCCTAGAAATGTTGTAGCCTATCTCACAATATACATCTTTCAGAGAATGGCTAAAAACTCTGGCATGAACCACAATAATACATGCCCCTTGGGACTTTTTTGATCTTATATGTCTCTGATTTTTTTAAACAATCAGAAGCTGCAAAGAAAAAGTATTGCTAGAACTTGCTAGTGAATAGTTGACAATATATATATTAATAAGATCATTTGGATATTTTTAAAAAAGCAAAAAGAAGAACTACAAATAAAGATACCAACATTTTTAGAAAGTTTTCCTCTCTCCATTCCTTCCTCCATATTAGTCACAACTTTTTAACCCCTTCCTTGTAGGAACTGCCGCTTTGGCACCCACCTTTGGTTTTTCTTTCTCCTTTTCAAATTTTGTAGCATGGCTATAAAACCTAACTGTTAGAAATGGGAGACTGGATAGCTACAATTTATTCACAGTTACCTAGGAGTAGGTCCCAATAGGACTTCTGAGTAGATTGATGTAGGATTGCTTTGCTTGGTTTTGAAAAATGAGTATTATTGGTTTTGAAAAAAAGTTCATGTTAAAACAGTGCAGGGGGACCCTGAAACTAGGCAAAGGTGCAACTACTGCTGGAAGCTTTTGAATAAAAAAAGAGAGTCAGAAGTTTGGGAAGTCTGCCTGGAGTTTGTGTGTTGTTCAACCCAACTGTAGACGTATCTTCTGCTATTACGTTGAGGGATTGTATATTGAGGATGTTATATTGGGAAACTGTAGCCACATATAACCCATTTGGCAAGCACACCTACAATGTTATTATTAACAGCGCTCTAATCATTTTAAAACTTTGTCCACAATTTCTCTCCACTATGATCAGATCCCTGTTTCAAGCCCCAGTGCTGGTACTACTGACATAAATGTTAAGAAAACTGCTGGCATTAGCGACGTCTGTGAATCTATGAAGCAACAGCTCTTGGTTCTTGTAGAGTGGGCAAAATATATTCCAGCTTTCTGTGAACTACGGCTAGATGATCAGGTATGATCTAATACATGGGAAAGGATCCACTACAGTTAACATATGCCCTATGTAACAGTTTTATTTTCAGTTTGGGCAGAATATTGTGCTACTTAATTAACCTAAATCTGGGACTCTCCAGCAAAGTTTATGACATATTTGGGCCTAGGATCTTTCACTGCTGGATTTGAGACAAAGATTTGGTAGGGTTGGGCCTAGGAGCAAGACAGAGCAAGATCAGGTTCCAGAATACTGTTACCACACAGGCAGAATCAAAACTGCTTTAAAAAACAAATTCAAAGCAAGGAAAAAAATTAATGGCAAGCTGAGAAAAAAAAAGGGAAATGATTTAATGATTTTACTGATTCACTTTAGTGGATTTTAGTTATTCAATTTCTATGAGTCAGTGCTGATTTAGACTTAAAGCAAGCATTCTCTTTGTGCCTGTGTGAAGATAGTGTCTTGTTTTCCATTAATTAATTTCAGGTATGGGGAGGGGAGGGAGAAGGAGATTTTACTTGAAACACAATACATTCTGGGAGGGTTATCCCTTCTCTTCCCTATCACTTAGATTAAATTTTCCTGTTTATTACTATATTAGTTACATTTCTATCCTGATTTCCAACCAATGAATTCTCCTCCTCCCCTCCCTCTCTCTCTCTTCCACTATATCCTTGGAACAATCCGGCAAAGTAGGTTAGGCTAGGAGAATTCCCCAGAATCACCCAATGAGTTTCATGGCTCAGTGGGAACTAGAACCTGGATATCCCAATCCCTGTGCAGCAGTCTGACCACTATACTATACTGGCTTCCACATTGGCATCTTGCTGGGGGAGAAAGTATTTCAGTGGTGCTAGGGAGGGGAGAGATAATTCTGATTGCTTTAAAAGTTCTTCCTCCCACACACTTGTCTGTAATTATTTAAGGAATGCTACAGATCAAGACAATTCTACTTTTAACTCAGAAAGGAAATGCCAGAGAACTCTTTGTACTTCCTTTCCAAAGGGAAGTTGAAAGGCTAAAGCTAATGGGGTCAGGGCAACTAAAATATATCTAGGGACAGTAAGGAAATGTTTCAAGTTTTTCATTAGTTCTTTTGGTCTTGTATATACTACGAGTCTGGCAACAAAGCAACAAGGGAATATAGTGTCTTTTAGCATAGCAGCAGCAGCTAGTATATGTGATGTGTCTGATTTCATTTGCTTTATTTCTGATGCTTTATTTTTGATGTTACCATTTTTCAAGGTTGCCCTGTTAAGAGCACATGCTGGAGAACAGCTGCTGCTTGGAGCAGCAAAGCGCTCGATGGTTTACAAAGACATTATTCTGTTAGGTAAAGATACCTTTATTTTTCTTCCCAACTGTACCATACATTCCATGTTTACTTAGAAGCAAGTGTTTGCAGCATAAGACTTGCAACCAAAAGCACACTGGGTTGGATCCAGAATTAGGCATGTGTATTGGCACAAGTGTCCACCTGTCACTTCCTTCTGATAACAGGCTCACTTTCCAGACAATGCTACATAGAAGAACCCTACTAAATGGAGTGGGCTATAGAAGTGGAAAAAATGAGGGAGAAGGGGAGTGTCGTGACATGGAAAACATCTTCCTTCTACAGAACTGTATGATGGGGTTTAGGGACCTTTGGCTGTCCAGAAATTTTGTATTATAACTTTCATAATTTCTTTCCACTGGTCATTCTTGATGAGTGCTGGTGGAAACTGCAGGCCAAAATATCTGGAGGGCCAAAGATTCCCCAACTCTGCCACAGGAGAGAAAGGGTATTAAGGTTTTTTTAATGTGTTTTCCTGTCCAACATACACAAATCCTTTGTTCCTGAAGAGTAACATAGGCCATTTCCGCATGTGGTGAGGGAATTGCTCCCTGCCGTTACTCACTAGATCTTCCTTGGGTCCGGTCCGGTCCGGGGCAAGGAGGAGCAGTGCGTGATCACAGATCCTCACTGCTCTGGCATCCAAAATGGCAGCTTCTGGTTGGTTGTGGGTCACGACCAACCGCTAAAGCTTGCCAGACTAAAGCCCACCCTCCACAGATCGCAGGCTCGCATTGGTGTGAGCCTGCGAATCTGCATTGGAGAGCAGGCATGCAATGGCGTGTGCTGGTATTTTGAAAAACCTGAAAAATCAGGTTTTTCAAAAACACGCTGGAGGACCACTTGGGGTCACTCCAGAGAGGACTGAAGTGCGGATCTACGCTAAGTAGTCCAGACCCAGTCCGCTCCAAGGTGCAGACATCCTCTGTGGAGGACGCACTGCACCGTTTTTTTTAACCTGTGTGGAAATGGCCAAAGTCTTCCAAAATCATATTAAAATGATCAATAACCATTAAAATGATCAATAACCATAATAGTCAGTGAGTCATAATCTGCCCCTAATATTAGTCTGTAAGGATAGGAAGGTCTTTATTTTTAACCAAAACCCTCTTTTCCACTACGTTAAGACCATAAGAGTTTTTCTGGATTAGACAAATGGCCTTTGTACTCCAACTTCTGGGAAACATACAAGCAAGATACAAGTCTGCATATGGGTGATATGGGGCCCTTTCACACTGCACAATTATAATGCTGTAATTCCACATTAACTACCATGGCTGCATTCTGTGGAATCCTGGAAATTATAGTTCAGTGAGGCAGGAATCTGGCAAAGGATTCTAAATAACTGTCTCTAAACTACCAGGATTCCCTAGGATTTTGGCAGTTTTGGCAGTAGAATTGTTTAGTGTGAAAGGGACTCTACTTTATTAATATTTTTGTAAAATTAAATGCTCCTACCACACATATGTTTAATGGGCGAAACAACATTATTTACAATTAAAAGTGTTAATGCACTCATCTCATGGCACACTATACATGGAAAGAAACAGTGGAGTGTATAAAGAAGCAACTTTGTGAAGATGTTCATCAGTACATATGTGCCGAAGAAAAACTAGAAACAGGGTAAATGTTATTAAGCTATGAGTATTGTTGCTAACATTGGTTTTAACATTGTTAAAACCAAATAACATTGGTTTTATTTTGTTTTCTTAAGGTAATGATTTTGTAATTCATCGCAACAGTTCTGAAATTGAGATCAGTCGAGTAGCAAATCGGATTCTTGATGAAATAATACAGCCGTTTCAGGAAATTCAAATTGATGATAACGAATATGCCTGTCTAAAAGCTATTGTCTTCTTTGATCCAGGTATTTTCCAGAATGTCCCCAATTCTCCCAAATATATTAGAGAGAGAAAGAAAAGGAAAATGAGATTAAGATATTTGTGTCAGCAGAACATTGTTGATCCTGGAAGGATTTTAGTTTAGGTTTCCTCCTGGATGTTTAGAGGCATTTTAATTCACATGCATTAGGCTTAAAGGCAGAAAACTTGCCTGTACTCTAGGTGTGGCTTGAACTGTGTGTTTTTTGTTTGTTTTTTAAGAATATTTCATTTGTATTCTGGGACTAAAATTGCGTCGAGTGAAAGGGCACCTTTTGTAACTGTTGGCATTGCCTACTTTCAGTAACAAGATTCCACTTAAATACCCTGATGATGCCAGATCCCATCTGATCTTGAAAGCTAAGCAGGATTAGCCAGGGCTAGTACTTGGGTGAGACATCAGCAATGTAGGCTATATTTCAAAAGAAGGCAATGGCAAACCACCTCTGAGTATTCCTTGTCTAAGAAAACCCTATGAAATTCATAGGGTCACCACAAGTCAGCAGGTGATTTGATGGCTCACACACACACATACACCCCTAGCCATGGGTTTGCATGACACTTTCCACAGATTCCTTGCTTGCTTTTTGACATCCTCCCTAGTCACAGCTGCTTTATATCCAACAGGCTTCTTATGGTCAATCTTGGATCTTATGCTTGATCCTGAAGTAATGAATCTTTGATCATGAAAATTCTCTCATGAATCTTCTCATACCTGAGATTAACATTTGAGAACTTTCCCTGAGTACCTCCTTCAAGAAAAGCTTTGAGAGTGATATTGAAGGCGAGAAATTTTTGGATAGGACTCCTTGCCTAGGAAATGCTCTTCCCAGTGAGGCTCACTTGGTCCCCAGCATTACCATCTTTTGGACTCCGATTTTTAAATACAGGGGAATGTGTTGTTTTACATTATATATTGCTTTATTGTTTACTGTTCATAATTTTTGTATATTTTAAATGTAAGATGCCCAGAGCCATTTTTAAAGAAAATGATGTACCTGAAATGTAAATAATGACCAGATGATATATAAAAGAGATGAAAGGATGATAGATTCATTCAAGGAAAAGCCATTCGAAGATGAACCAATGATTTTAGAAAGTAAAGTGGGAAACTGCACTCAGAGCACTGGGGAAGAAATAAATCTCCAGAAACAGTTGACTTACCAAAAGAGCTGCATCAGGCTATAGAGAGAGAATCTACTCAAATTCTAACTAAAATCTGTCAACAAATATGGAAAACAAAGCAATGCCCCACAGATTGTAAATGCTTAATATATATTCCAGTCCCCAAGAAAGGTGACACCAGGGATTCCAGTAATCTCAGGACTATTGCATTGATCTCCTATGCCACCAAAGTGATGCTCAAATTTTGACAAGAAAGACTTTTACCATATATGGAGCAAGAAATGCCAGATGTCCAGGCTGGTTCAGGAAAGGAACAGGCGCTAAGAATCATATTGCAAACATACATTGGATAATGGAGTGCAGCAAAGACTTTCAGAAGAAAATCAGTCTGTATTTTATAGATTATAGCAAAACCTTTTGTTACATCCCAGAGTAACCCTAAGAGAGGGCCCCTAAAATTGGCATGACTTTCCTCATATTGGATATTGGCTAGCAAAGGTCGGCTGCAAGTAAAAATTGGTTTTGAATTAGATTCTTAAGACCAACAACATCCTTTTGCTGCTGTATGGGAACGTAGACAATGTCCTTTAGGCTATTATTCCGAGTCACGTATCTCTAGGCAGACACAGTAGACTCGCTCCTGGACACTGTCACACCCCAAGCTGTGTTGATGAACTGTGCATAGCCAAACAAACAAAACCTATCACTTCAGAATTTTAAACCTATCACTCACCTGGACTTTCCCGGGAGAAACAATATCGAGGAGAGATCGTGATATTTGCCTAACATTATATTCTGCAATCATCGCCCATTAACGCCACTTTGCTAGCCGCTACCTGGCCTGAGGACAGAAATTGGCTATAAAAATCGTCACTTTTTGAGCCTCTTTGGAGAGCCTCCCAGACTGGACAAGGGCCCGTTTTGCTGTTACTGAGGTATCCCACTCAAGCCTCTCAGACGCTGCTGAGAGCTAAACATGATTTGCGTCTCTGACTCTCTGTGAAACCCCGCTGCTGCCAGCCTTCCAGCCCCGGGATCCAACCTCCCCTTGGTGCTTTACACCGAGCCTTCACTAATTTTCTCCCTCTCCAGGACGCCTAGACTAAGGTCCAGATGCCCCCTCTCCCAAGTGTCTCTTATTTCCAACTTCATTTCTGTAGCCCTTGTGTGATTGTAGGATTATTAGTTAACATGTGTTGTGACCTTTTCTGTTAGTTTTAATAAAGTTACTTTAGATTGTTTCTCTGCCTCTTGCGTGGTTCTGACCCCGTAGACATAGGGTTAAAGATCCCTTGCCCTGACCTCTTGCAAGCTTTGAGTTTCTCTGTTAATTCCCTTAATTTGAAGTCTGTTTGGGTGTCCTTGAGATACCCCCAATTTTCAGGGTAACACTTTGATTATGTAAATCATAAAAAGCTGTGGCTCATTCTTAAAGAAATGAGTATACCACAACATTTGATTGTCTTGATACATAATCTGTACCCAGGAGAAGAGGTTACTGTCAGGATAGAATACAGAGAAACTGAATGGTTTCCAACTGGCAAGAGGCTTAGGCATTTTATCACCCTTTCTGTTTAAATTGTACACCTGGCAGATCATACATAAAGCAGGATTAGACTCAGAGGAAGGAAGTGTGAAAACTGGAAGAAGAAACAGGAACAATTTAAGACATTCAGATGATTCTAGCAGAAAATAGCAAAGACCTGGAATAATTATTGAAGTAAGTCAAGGAAGAAAATGCAAAGGAAGGTTTATTGTTGAACCTTAAGAAAACACAAATAATGACCACAGATGATTTACCTAACTTTGAAGTAGACAATGAAAACATCAAATAATTCAAGATTTTCCATACTTTGGCTGAATCTATCAGAATGGAGACTGCAGTCAAGAAATCAGAAGAGGGCTAGGACTCAGAAGGGTAGCTATGAAGGACATGACTCACAAGACAGTGGCCCTTTCCACACAACAACTGTGTCCTGGCATGGGCACACAAGAGGAGCAGGACCACAACGATGCTTCTGCATGATGTTGTTGTGATTCCCTATTCTCCTGTCACCAGCCAGTGCAATCACAGGGTAAATCATTGATGGAATTTCTACATCAATGACCCCCAATTGCGTGACACTCCCGTCCTTCCTGACCATGCAGAAGGGCAGGAAGTGCAATAGAGGCACTTCTTGTGCAGCATGGGAAGGAGCCCAGCTGCACTGTGGAAGGCAGATGCGGGTCATTCACACTCCCTTACCCAGGGAGCTCATAGGGTAGGGGGGGTGTTCCCATCGCACTCCCTTTTAGCCAAAGGTGCTGCTGAGATCACAACCAAGGACAATGGGATCAGGTAATGTGTGGAAATGGCCAATAATGCTTGGTAAGGTATAAGGCAGTAGGAAAAGAGGAAGACCACATTCAAGGTTGATAGACTAAATCAAGGAAGCTATGTCCTTAAGTCTGCAGGACCTGAGCAGGGCTGTTGATGATAGGGTGACTTGGAGTTAACCACAACAATCTTTACTAATTTTTTACTGCTTCCTGCTCTATTCCAGGAATAATCAGTACACAATTTGAGGCAGGACTTGGTCCTGGACTATGTTTTTGGTTCCAGAGATGAGTCCCAGACCATCTCAAGTAATCATGAAAAATGCTTCTGAGTATGTGCAGTGTTCATCCCCCCCCCACTGTATAATCTATGCATGAAAACCTAACATAGACTTAAGGAGTGGTGTTTCCCTTCAGCATACAGACAAAGTTCTGAGACATTCCTTTTAAGCCTCCTGTCTCACTAGAGGCTCTGTAGACAACTGGGAAATGTAAGTCCATGCTTCACTGAGTCCCCCCGCCCACTCTGCTTATGTGTCTTATCCTTGTGTAACTCTTTTAAGTTAGTATTCTTTTAACATCATATTTTATGTAATTATTTTTAAACACTTTTTAATGGTCAGATTTTAGCTCTACTTTGTTTTATTTTATGCTGTAAGCCACCTTGGATCCTTATCAGGTGGAAGGAGGGGTATACATTAAATAAACTTAATTAATTGATTGATTGATTAATGAAAGCTTCTATGTTCCCTGAAGATGCAAAAGGACTCAGTAATCCAATGAAGATCAGGAACATGAGGTTTCAAGTTCAGATCAGTTTGGAGGATTACATCAATGATCGCCAGTACGACTCCAGGGACGCTTTGGAGAACTCCTCCTCCTGCTGCCTACTCTACAGAGTATTACCTGGCAAATGGTTGAGCAAATACAGTTTGTGAAACTCTTTGGAATGGTTAAAATTGACAGCTTACTTCAGGAAATGTTATTAGGAGGTGAGTATCAGTAGGTTTTATAAATGATACCTTTCTTTTCTTCATTGATCCTAGATATTAGAGAGCTGCTGCTACTTGGAACACACAGTAGGAGGGTAGAAGGCTCAATAGTTTGATTAAGTATAGAGAAAACACCCTTACTTAAGTTGTTCCATTTAGACCAGTGCTGGGCAACTCATGTCTCTACAGATGTTGTTGGACTATGGCTCCAATAAACCCTCATACTTCACTCTGCTTGCTAGGAATGATAGGAGTTGTATTCAAAAACATGTGGAAATCACAATTAATCATCCCTAATTTAGACATTTGGATCCAATTAAAAATACAAAAGGCAAGTGGAAGTGAGGTCATGAGGGTATCGATGCTTAAAGCAGAAATTATTTTACCATCTTTGAAGGTAGTGGTATATAGAAGTATTCTAACTCTGTTTCAATATATCTCACATGATTTTATAAGCTATTTTATAATTTTTATTATTTTAAACAGGCAAAGTATATTAGACATTGGCTGAGTCTGAGTGGGAATGAGCCAGTATAAATCCTCAGCTTTCCTGTTCACCTCCCTCCCCGACTATCCTTGCCCAAATACTCCTATGAAGGGGGGAATCAGAACTTTTCATCTCAAGTTTTGATTAAATTGCAGCTCAAGTCACACAAATTCAAAAAATTGTGGTTAATTTTAACTTGGGTTTGCTTCAAGGAGCAACTTCAAACCAGAAGCTGGGTTGTGTCAATTGTTGAGATTAGCTTCTGTTTGTAGGGTTTGGATATAATACTAAATGGAAGTTAATCAAAGATACGAGCAAAAGCTTTTAATTTCCTATGGAAATCTTTTTGAAAGATGAAAGAAGAACAACTTCTGTAGACTCATTCATGTCACAAGAAAAAACAAATTGCTAGGCACCAACTGCAGGATGGAAAAGGAAGGGCCTGTAGACGTTTAGGGACGGCAATATTTATCAGTTACACTTTGTCCAACATCTTAATTTCTTAATTAATTAATTAATTAATTATCTTAATTAATTAACCTTAATTAATTAAAATCTCAATTTCTTCTCATCTCATATGTGAACTTTTGGAATTTCAGTGACTTCTTAAAAAACAAAATGAACTGAAAGTCTCTACTATTTACATTGGCCATATCCAATTGTTTTTGTTGTTATTGTTGTGTGCCATCAAGTCATTTCTTGAAAAAAACCCTATGGGGTTTTCTGAAGCTGAGAGAATGTAACTTGCCAAGGTCACCCAGTGGGTTTCCATGGCTGAGTGGAGATTCAAAACCTGGTCTCCCAGTGTCCTAGTCCAACACAAACCTCTACTCCACACGGACTCCCAAATGCAATAGGAACAACTATTCTTAGTATGGAAAGGGTTATATTGTAGGAATGTGCCATAATGTGAGCAATATTTGAGTAGGTGAGTGGGGAGTGTGGTAATCCAGACACTACAACCATGATATAATACACAAGGATTCAAACCCAAGGAGTTAAGAATTCTGTGTCTGAAAGCGCTGGGCTGTGATTAATAAATTTCACTTTTCCCCAGATTCACTTTTTAAAAGATATTAAATTCTTTCTCAAGAGGAAGAAATGTGAAAATGTTGGGAAATTCTTCTTTAAAAAGAAAGTGAAATAGTCATCTATCCCCAACTCTATATGCACAGAAAAAGATTTATTAGGCATAATGCATTTTGGAAAAAAAAATCCTTCAGGGATGCTGCAGGTTAGAGATGATATGAATTTGTGATACACAAAACCTATTGATAAAACATCAAACAAGCAAATGGCACATGTTGTAAAATCCAGAATCAATCAAACAAAAGCAATAATATTGTACTTAATTTGTTTTGCCTAACAAGTATGAAACTAACAATCACTCATGAGTACTCTAAATGCCAATTAAAATATTTGTATAGGGAAAGTAATTACTATTTCTATATTTTACAAAAATATTATATTACAAGAGTGTATCATTTTTACATACAATAGAAAATGAAACCAGAGGAAGCAATGGAAGGAAAACAGATGGTGTATGCAGACTCAATGAAACTATCTTTTAAAAGAGAGGTGGGCAAAGTGTGGCTGCAGGTTGCATGTGGCTCCAAAGGCGTCTTCAGGGATCAATGTTTTTGCCTCCAAATGCCCTCAAGTTAGTGGTGGCATTTTTGCCATGTTTCCCTCATCTCCAGTGTCTTTTAGGTCCACAAGAGGCGTTTCCTAAATAGAGAGAGAGTGAACAGGGAGTGACTTTGGGTCATTTCCTATTTTTTAAAAATGCCTGTCCTGGGCCTGAAATGGCCTATGTGAAATTTAACACATGGTGAAAATGCCCTCTAGAGGGCATTTTGGTGCAAGAATGCTTTTGATCTTCTGCAAGGGTGTGTGGCTCTCCAAGTTCTCCTGGGGAGGTAATATGTCCCCCTATCTTTCCACAGTTTCCCACTTCTGTGTTAAAAGAGGCTAGTAAACCAACCAATGTGTGATATTAGTTCTACCTGCTGAGAAATATCTTCTGTGAACAATATTGAACCACTGAACACCAGTGGTTTTTGGATTCAGTGGCTGACATCCTGCTCAGTGTTAATAAGATTCTAAACTGGATTTACAGTCTTGTAACTGTTGGGGATTCCTTTTTATGTTTGCTAGCAACTGAAAATGACCCACTCCTCTGAACTTTCCTGTTCAGGCTGGCCCCAACTAAAAGGTAGATTTTGAGGGGGGGGTGTGGCATCAACAGATATAACTACATTGATGGAGCTCTGTCATCATGTCCGATCATGCAGGATCTTGGCCACTAAATCCTGTATTGCATTTAATCCTATATCACATCCTCGCTTCTGTCAAAAAGTGACACATGTCAGTCCATGAGATCTTATGGCTTATTTTGATTAGGAAAATGCAACATTTCTTGTAGCAACATGCTAATTTGAACTGATGCCTGTTCTGGTGCTTTGTTGCAGGTACTTCTAATGAAACTTCAAATCTCCACCCAACACATCCTCATCTAGCACAAGATCCTCTCACTGGACAAACTTTGCTTATAAGTCCAGTAACTGTTCCTGTACATTCAGAACAGATCTGTAAGTTTATTGCAAATATCATTTGATATAGCTTCTGTGGCTTATTTTTATTTAACTGAGGGATCAAGTTTGGTTGTTATTCCATCTTTCCAACTGTATGATGAATTTTAGTGCAGGTTATTTTTACCACAGAATTGTATCAGATGTGGACACAAAAATGTTTGTGCCAAGGGAAGGCTTTCGGAGGGCACAAAATGTGCTCTGAAGAAGTCCTAATAGCTATTGGTGATGTATGCACCATTGTTGTGTCCTTTGCTCTTGCTTCATTGTAGGGATAGAAAGAATATTCAAAAATGTTGGGAAAAAATTTGGAAAAACATGTTTTTAGGGAAGAATCCTGGACAAATTAAAGTCTTTGTATTTCAGGAGTTATCATATGCAAAATTTGCACAAGATTTTTTTATGTAGAAAACAGCATTTTCTCCACAGGAAGTGTCATTTCCTGCCCAGAAAAAGCTGTTTATTTCACAGAAGATGCTATACTTGGGGACTTATTTGTGGGAACAATCCTGAATCACAGATAGGTTTCAAAAACTTCCATGCAACAGGAAGAAAATTTCTAAAATTACTCACTACTTCCATCAAGAAAAAGCTTAGGGAAGAATTATGTCCATACTTCATAGCCAGTTCTCCCTTTCAGTATACTTTTTGAGTGATTTCAGCTAACCAGAGATCCTATAATGAACATAATGATGCTACAGGAAGACACAGTCTGGTGTCTTTCATGTCAGTTGGGGTAGTGAATCTGTTCTTCATTTTAGTCTGAACTTCAAAGAAGTCATACACGGTGCTGAACGTGTTTGGATTTCTGACATAGAAGACACACTTCTGCCTCTGCCAAGAGCCTTTGCACTCACTCTGAACAGCTACAGGGGATGGCATGAACATCCATGTTGCTGAAGCAGCTAGGTTGTCTTCATTCATAAATTGGATGTAGATGGGAGAAAATGTTTTGATTGCTACAAAAGGAAGAAAGTATGCATAGTCAAGTCCCTACTTTAGGAAATGGCATGATCGTGGAGATGCCTTTTGCATTCTCAAGGCCTTACCAAAGTGGTTGGAAGTTTTTGCAGCAAGTGAATGCATTAATGACGAAGTAGCCTCCTGCTTCCCTCATTTCAGGGTCTCCTTAGTGAAGATAAGCCTTTGCTGTCACTTTACTAAGGAGAAAGAGGATCGCTTTTCCCTTTGCAACCTGCTGTCCAGTTCATCCCAAGCCATTTTGTAAAATAGATATAGGTTGGCTTCTGGGATGGGTTTTTTTTTGTCCACTCTAGGTTTATTTTTTTATTTATTTTATTTATTTATTTGTATCCCGCCTCTCCATATGGATTGAGGCGGCTCTAAGTAGGAGTTTTCAATATTATCATTGGTAACGTCTTTCTCCACTCTCCCTACTTCTATTACTTGGCAGCCTTCTCATATATAAAGTTTATTCACAAGTTTAAAGGCTGGGAAAAAAACTTGGGCCTGAATGTGTGATCATTCTATGTCAGATTAAGCAGGAGAGGGTGCCTTTGACACAGAGGTATGTTATTTTGCTGTTGACTGTACTATTCTGCATATCTCTCACAAAATTTCTGAATAATTTTGATAGTGCTGGAAGCAGTAGGTTGAAAACAGTGAGGAGTGGTTGGGTATCCCACTTCACACTAGTGGATCCCCGTATCGCATCTCAGGATGTTGCACTGAAGCCTCAGTTTAACTGAGGCCCTTTTCGCATGCCATTTTCCATGTGAAAGGGCCCCTCAAGCGTAGCGCAAATGTGAGGAGTGGTCCACATGACACACTCACATTTGCGTGACGCACCAGGCCTGGCAGACACTGCTCATGCATGTTTTCATTTTCGACTTTAAACCAAAAATGGTGCGTGGTCGCACATTGCTCCCATGCCCTGTGCGCACTTACCTTGTGTGTGGAGCCTTGGGAGCCGGGCCGGTCACGCTTCCTTTCTCAGTGCAGCCTGGGAAGCTCCCAGGCTGCACTGTGAAAGGAAGTGGCAGGGCTCTCGCTTGAGCAGGAAGCTCATGTGGAGCTGAATAAACCTGGACATGAGGGCCTCTCACAAGAGGCTGCTCGCACGAGCACCGCATCCCAGCACCAAGAAAAGGTAGGATATGGAAAGGGTCTTAGAGAGTGACAGATGAGCTATGTAATGCAGGTTATAGGATGAGGCTTACATGATAGCTTTATGCTTCGACAGGCCTAGTTCCTCTCATCAACAGTATCCAAGCATAACTGAGACCAAGAGCTTGGAAAATTTCTCCCCCTTTTTTAGGACTAGAACTCCTAGAATTCTCCAGTCAGCATGTTTGTTGCTGGGGTTTTTCATCGATAACAACAAAATGTTCCCAAGCTATGATTAAGACAGAGGTTTAAGTCAGCGGTCAGACTGCCCAGTAACTGGATTCTTGCTGCATTCCACGATAAACTCTGTGTGCTAAATTCAATACAGAAGATCAATTGAAATGAATGGGACTAGTTAGTTGCCATTTAGGTAAGATCCATTGATTCTGTCTGAGTTGGGATGGACACTAGATTTAGCTCTGTGGGTAGTAACCACTAAAAGTTATAGACATGTATAAATTCCACTTCTTCTCCAAGCTGAGGCCTGGTTATTGCTACTGCATCTGCCCCTACTCTGTGCTTGTGGCACAAGCTTGATTAGATTATTGGTTAATTTATTTCAAATTCTTTTCCAGCAACTCCTGAAACTCCACTCCCTTCTCCTCCACAAGGCTCTGGCCAGGAATACAAGATATCTACAAACCAAGTTACGGTTATTTCCCAGCCATCTCTTCCAAAACAAAAGCCATTATGATACTAATCAATATGTTTTGTAGTACAAGCACTATGTTAAACTATTATGACACTGGAAAACTCAGGACACAGAACTTCGACCCTCTATTAAACACTACAAGTACTGTTCCCTTTGAAGATTTTTTTTTAAAGGTGCATCTATATATAGAGAGAGATCACTTTTGCTAACATTTTTTAAAAACTTGAATTCACATAGAATTTGTGGTTTCTAATAGGTGAATGGATAAAAAACTGTTCCATGTTTGCATTGCCTTTGACTCGTAATTGAGGAGGTTTAATTTATTGTCCCTCTATACCATTTGTCATCTTAAAAAATCTTAAGTAATGTTCATTGCAGAATGCAAAGCCTGATTTTAATAAAATTGAAATCTGAAATGTAGAAATAATGAAACAGCAAAGTGAGTGGTTTTAACAGTTAATCAAAGCAGGTGTCTCATTTTCTTGAGTATACAGTACAGGTTGAAAGCCAAAATGCATCCTGAAAGCATCTATATATGGTGCGCGCGTGTATGGTGAAACATTGTGCATGTTTAATAAAAAAATAAGGCCCACTGTGTTCAGTGGAGCTTACAACCAAGGAAGTGTACATTAGACTGTAAGTTGCATAAATGACAGTCGCACTCATTTCAGCGAAATTTATTTTCCACTGTGGGACTTGCTGCAAAATATTTTTTTTGTCTATTCTTAGCAGAACTTTTTGTTTTTAATGTATAGTTATTTTCTTGTAGGCTGCTTTGTTATATTGAGGAAGTAGCCTAAAAGGATTAATGATTTAAAACAATAAAAAATAAAATAACTCTGCTGCCAGAAACTGGGAAAAGTTCTTTCCCTCAACAATGCTGGTCAGTTCCATGCTGGTGAATTTGCTCTGTCTTACAGGCTGAATTTTAAAGGAGTTCTCCAGAGTCCCAAATCCTGTTCCCAAAATAGATTCAACACTATGGATAATATCATTAAAATCTGCACTAAAACCTAAAACTTCCTAGTAAAATGGAACCCAATTGCTCTTTCCTTAGGCCTGTGTTGGAGATTTAAAAAACAAAACCTATTTTCATTTTGCCCTCCCCACCCACAATTTTTCCCCTTGAAATAAATAAAATGTGTAAAAACTTATCTCCTATCCAGAGGTGTTACATTGATTACCCCTTGTCATAATTTTGTTGTACTCAGTTCTTTTCCATGTAATGTCAGAAATCTTGGACTCATGGGAATGACTCAGTGGCATGGGTAGTATCCACATCAATGTTGTCCTACCAGAAAAATGGTCTGTGGCATGATCTCATGTGCTGAACAGCAATTCTGATTTCATTTAGATGTAGAGGAGATAGCTTCATTAGGAGCATCATCAAAAGCTATGGATATGTTAGAACCAGACATAAGCCAACATGGTTCACCGGGAGACCCTTTCACATGCATTATATGATGCGGCTTCTCCACCTTTGTTTTCCATCGCCAGACCACCAGCCTAGGCTATGCATCATCTGGAAACTAGTGAAGAATAGGTGAAATGCTCTACATTGAACTAGGAAACTGACCTTTTAAATTTACCACTCTTGAGGAACAGGGGCACAAGTGATGACCTGGGCTGAGAATTTGGATTTCAGATCTTTGCAGGTCCAGTTGTTCACCTGGAGCATTCTAGAGCTTCTGCAAGTCAGGTCTTCTTTAATTTGTGCCTTCCACTCCAGGACAGGACAGGGTGGTGATGATGGAGAGAGAAAGGAGCCATTCTGTGGACACTTTGATCCTGGGCCATTTCTGCACTAGGCTGATATAGCGCTATTATTCCGCTGTCAACATCCTATGGTGCCTGGGGTTTGCAGTTTAGGGAGGGGCCTTTGAGGCAAACCCCAGGATTCCATAGGATGTGAAAGCAGAATAATAGCGCTATAACAGCCGGGTGTGGAAATGGTCTCGGTTTTGCTTAATAAATGATGTTACATGAGCAGTGCAGCAAGAAGCTAGAGGAACAGAGGTTTTGGTGCTTAGCATTGTAAAGCATTCCTTGATTTATGATAGAATGATTTTATAGACTGCCAAAATGTTCCAGATATCAGAACTGAAACTGTTGCCCTTTTGTTTGAACTTGTTTGTTTGTTGTCTATTTTATAAAAAGTACTCTTCCTTGTTAAATAAATAAGTATATTATAATTTATTAAGAATCTGATTTGTTTTCTAAGTGTAAAAATTGTTTTTTTTTAAACCTAATTGTACCAAATCAAAATGACTAGCTTTGTTAAAACAACACATTGTGCTGAGCTTTCTGAACTATGATGTAATATATGAATGTAGGCTTGAGTAGCCATGAAATGGTTGCTGAAATGTTTTCAGATTGACTGTTTTTCATCAATCCTCAATAAACAGATATTGAAAACATATGAAAGTTAAATGGGCCTTGAAGTAACCTTCCTCCCCGCCCCCTGCATAATGTAAATAGCAATGTTGGTTCCCCCCCCAAAAAACTGGCTGTCGTAGCCATAGGCAGAAAAAGTTAAAACTTATTGAAATCAGATGAGGAATACATAGCATCTCTAACTACATCAGCTAGAGCTTCAGTTAGGCTAAATTCCTCCTATTCCATTTCTTTACACTGTTCCTGGAAATCCCTAGAATTTCTAAGTGCAGTGTGCTTTGAAAATGGTAGTGATTGCATTGTTAGTCAATTGATCCCTTTTTTTCAGGTTTAGCTAAGAAATCACTCACATAGGATTGTATGTGTTAGAAAAATGGGGTTTCTGGTAGATCTACAATCAAGTTCAAAGTTCTGTTAACTCATGTATGTGTGCATGCCTTATCTTACTCCTATTGTTTTCTCCCATTGGGGGGAATTAACCATACCAGCTCCTTAACTTGTGCAGTTTAGGACCTTTGTAGTGGTGACTTGTCTGAGGAATGGTGGAACCTAGATCCTGTGGTTCCACAACTCCTTGGGTATGCCTTCACCCCACTCCCCAAATGCTTCATTTTTGGAGCTACTGTTGAGTGTGAAACAATAAGAGTGGGTAAAGCTTTCTTCCACTGCCATGAGAAGACTTCTGGTAATGTACATCCCCCACAAGTCATACAGAAGAAGGCCGCTAAAACCCAAGGATCCCACAGCTATCTTGCCCAGAAGCTGAGGACTGGTTCCTTAGTTTTATCTTTCTCCAGGTACAACAGATTAATGAAGGTTTTATTCTAACTGGGATATTTCAGCTTTCAATCAGTATACAGTCTTTTGCTTTCAGAAAGGGAAATAATTTATAGTGTGTACATGTACAGAAGTAAGTCTTATTAGGATGAGGTCTCAAGGCACAAAGATACCATCACCTAACTAAATCTAATTACGCTTGATTCTAATTAAAGTCTGGATGGGAGATTACTTGGGAAGTCCATCTACCCATCCTTTGTACAGTTATGCAGTGTCAGTCAGAGTGCTTCTAACAAGGTGAGGATTCCACAATGGGCTTGCCTGTGGTCAAAAGAGGAAGTACATATGATAGGATTCAAGAGTAGAACAGAGCCAAAATGTAATGGGGGACCAATGCAAATTAACAGATGGCAGGCTTGGTTTTATCTACTTGGCAAGGCAACCTTTCCCTAGCAGATGACTTGTTCAAATGGCCTAGTTAGTGTTACTAATGAAAAAAGAACAGAGAACAATGTTACTCCCACTCTTTCCCTTCCACAATGATTTACTAAAGCAAAGAATGCTTTAAAGATGAGGTAATAAGGCAAAAGAGAAGTAATTTAAGAAAGATATAGCCAAGACAATTTTAAGGCAAGGAAAAATTGCCTGCTCCAGTCTTTATCTTGCTCATGATGATGGTCATAGTTAATATTTTCCACATTGATTGTATCTGTGGGTGGGCAAATAATTTTTTTTAAAAAAAAACCCTCACTGTTGTGAGTTTCAAATAAATTATTCATTCAGGTTTTTTTTTAAACTGTTCCTCTTGGTAACAAGAATTATTTGATATACACTATGACCTGGGACCAGAGATGCTCTTCTGCTTACAAATTGGCCATTTTTTATTTTTTTTTATTTTTTTAGTTTGGTGGAAGAAAACAGTGAAGGAAAACTGACCTTGAATGCCACACAAGATTTCTGTTTGCACACTCTTATGGAAGAGCCTATGCAAACGAAAATCTTACAAGACATTTTAATGCCTACAAGAGTCTATATTCCACTTTTATTTGTGTGCTACATTTCTCAGAAGATATCCATTTTCACTCATGGAAGAGTCTATGAAACCATACTGCATTTTCTGCTACCACGCCTGGATCAATGTTTGTTCTTTGAATCCAGTTCTTTGCATCAATACCTATCTTGTTTGTCTTTTTAAACTTCATATCAGTGCAGGGAGGAAAGAAGTCAGTTTTTGTTGCAGAGGACAGCAGGAAGGAATCAAAAATATTTTTTTTTTAAACTGTCATGACCTCAGACAAAAAGACTGAATCCCAGGTTGCAGGTTATTGGTTGCTTTGTTAGAAACATTATCACTGTTTTGGTTCTCAGCAAAGAGATCATTAAAAGAAGCAAAGCAATAACCAAAGTAAGTACTACAAATTATCATTAATTCTTATGAGATAGCTCAGGTAGGAGTTAGCTTCCCTTCTCTTTCATAATAAAAGTTCATCTCAGATACTGATATAAAAGGACAATCTTTTTCAGTATAAAGAGTGTATATTAAAATGAGAAGAGATTCTCTAACGTTTATTTGACCTTGTATAGTTTAATTAGAATAGTCACATTATCTCTGGATACCTAACTATCCATATTATTCTCTGCTTATGCACCTGAATAGAAATAAGGTGACAAGGAATATTAATATGGTAGCCACATACCACTCTGAATAATTACATTTTTTTTCAATCACTCAGCTGCACTGCCAGTAGCCACAGCTTGAACTTCTACATTTTGGGAAGAAATCTACATATTCAAAGTGCAGTCAGAGGGGGAAAAAAGACTCTAGTGTTCAAAAATAACTTTGATGTCAAACAAGTACATAAATGCAGTAGCTGACAAATCAGTTTTGTTTAAAAAAAGGAGATAAAGAGAAGAAGGGACGGAGGGATTAAAAATTTCCTGTCCAGGTAAATTCAATATACATAGATTTCTGTCAGAGCTGGAGTTTTCTTATGCTGGTTAATATTTTCATATCTTCTTAGAACTTCATATTTCATTCTTAGACTTACCAAATGGATGAAAAATAGAAAGTCCTTTGGCAGTTGAGGGCAGCACAAATTAGGTTCACCAGCAATCACATGACTCATGTGTTTGACCATAACTTTTGAATCTGTCAGATGGAAAGAAGGTATTTGGAAGCTGATCCAACTGAATCTATAACTAGTCTACTGTAATGCTGTACAAATTTCTATCAAGTGTCTCTCTTCTGGGCTGTAGAGACACTGTATCCTAAGTGCACACAACAAGAGGCCCATCCACACTATGAAACTGTAGCATTATTATTCCATTTTAACTGCCTGAGTTCCATGCTGGGGTTTGTAGTTTGATGAAGCACTGGAGAGCTCTGACTGAAAATCCTAAATGTCCCTACAAAAACTGCAAATTAGAGTCAGTGTGGTATAGTGGCTTGAATGTTGAACAAAGGCTCTAGGAGGCCAGAGTTTGACTCTCTACTTGGTCATTAGGAGACCTTGGACAAATCACACTCTCTCAGTTTCAGAGGAATGGCAAACTCCGTCTGAATAAATGTTGCTGAGAAAAACCCTGTGATCGGTTCACCGTAGGGTTCTATAAGTCAGAAGCAAGACACACAACAGCAACATACCTTAAATCCCAGGATTCCATAAGATGGAACCATGACTATTATCCCATAAATTGGAACAATCTAATATATAAAAGTCAAAGTTTGTTTCTCTGTGTCAGGAAAAGACCTCATATGATTGGCTGCCTAAGAAGATTCTATGGAATCCTGGGTTTGCAGTTTAGGGAGGAGTCTTTAGAATTCTCAGCCAGAGAGCTCTTGGGCCTCAGTCAACTGTGTCTGTCTTGAATAGGCCAGCTGCTATGGAGATTAGGCCTAGCAGCAAGAAGGAGGACAGTGTATTCCCTCAGGAGACCAACCTAATAACCCTGAATACAGATTGGATTGGGGAATATGGAGAAAATTTACAGGTACTGGACAAGAAAGTTTGGAGAATTAGAGACACAGTATCTCAAATCATTCTGACAAGTATTACCTATGAGAAAATAAAATCCCAGGCAACACTGGGTATATACGCTAGTAGTGCTATAATTCTGTAGTGTAAATGGGCCCTTGGAGTGGCCTTCAACCTTGCAGTATTTTAAAAGATTTTTACAAACCTGACAGATTATATAATCTGTCTTGAATCCTCTTGGTCAACTAGATTAGACCTGTTGAACCGATGAGATTTATCAATGTTTGATTTCAGCAATCAATAATTGATTCAATGGATCTACTCTAGTTGATGCTAATGGACAGAATTTGGGCTGATGTATGATAGCTTTGCCCCCTGTAAGAGTGGGTGTGGATTTTATTTTAATGTGCCTTGATAAGCAGTTTCCAAGATTTGCACTTTTATCCATACTCAGGGAGAAGAATGGTACTTGTTTTTTAGAAACAAAACAAACAACCAAGGAAATCAATGCTGAGGTGACAGGGATTTGATTGTTATCTCTGACAAATATAGCTCTCTTTCCTTCTGGCTTTCTCATTCTCTCTCTGACTGAACTGATAGGTATGGCCCTTTCCTTAAAGCCGTTCACCCATTAGGCCAAACCAAGAACTCATAGGGGTTATATTAGCACACTCCTCTTCCAGGGGCACATGTGTAGTCTACAATGCCTGAATAAAGTTTTAGAATTAAAAGAATCTGGAATTGAAAGCCCAGAGATTTTCAATTAATTTTAAATGACTATAATTTATATCCTAGTCCTTCCCATTTCATAGTGGTTATTTGGCAATATTTCAAAGGAAGACAATGGCAAACTACTTCTGAGTATTCCTTGCCTAAGAAAACCCTATGAAATTCATGAGATTGCTGTAAGTTGATAACCAAATTAGAGGAACGTGCACACACATGCAATGTGAGATGTGAAGGAAGTTTTTCTACTGAATACCATTTTTCAAAATATAAATGTCTATCAACTAAGTGTTGTTCTTCTCATAATAATGATGCTGCAGCCCTTTTTAGAACAGCTATTTACAGCTAGCCAGCTCCAACATACTAAACCCTGTTTACTGGGGGTCCCTGGAGGGACACCTATATGCGCTCTCAATTAACAAAGTTTGGGGAAATTAGCTAGAGCACAAGTTAGCAATGCGAGAGGCAGGGCAACGCAGCGGAATCTTTTACCCAATGTCTACGGGGTCAGGCCAAGCCAAGGAGCACACCAAGTTTAAGAATAATTGAGATTTTTATTAAATACAGACAAACAGTGTATGCAACACACACACTCAGATAACTATAGAAATAAAGGTTGGAGTGGTATAGAGAGATTTTGAGAGGGGTTGTTGAATTGGGTGATATGACACCTGTCCTGAAGCCCAGAGAGGTCTGAAGATTGAGTTTGTTGGTATGAAGTCTCAGTACGTGGGACTGAGGGGACAGCTCGCCAAACAAAGCGGCAGCAAGGCTGGATGGAAGTCCGGAGTGAACTGAGGAAGGTCTCGGAATCAGGGGTTTTTATAGGGAGAAATGTAACTGCAGGCTATTCTGTACTTGGGGAAAACAATGAGTTTCGGGTGCGAGACAAAGCTTTGGAAAGGTCAAAATTTAGCATGATTGAGTTAGGTTCGAATTAACAAAGAGGTAGACAGTATGCAAATACTCAGTGCTTGGCAGTTGAGTATTCAGCTTGCCAAGTTGCCTGCTCGGGGCAGGGAGTCCTTTGTAAGCAGCGTGCATACATAATGAGGCTGTTTGCAGAGAGGTCTCCTAAAGCAACGATCTGGCTATTTCTGGCCTACCTGTATTGTCTTGGGATATTGCAGAATTTAGTGGCCGAGCCTAGTTCTGTGCTTGTCTGGGGGCCTCACAAACACATGGAGAGGGATGATGGAAGAGAGCCAAATTATTGATATCAAAATGATATCTAGCAGCCCCAAATCTGGGCTAGCAAATGCAGTAACAATACCATACCATACTATACCATGTTCACAACACATCAATAATACAACAGTCTTCTGAGATGTAAATTGCTGTTCATCTTTTTGCATTAAACAAGACAATTCAGAATGAAATTAGATTTGGTTTTGTCAGTTTTGGTGACATTTCCCCCATTTCTGAGGCAAGTTCTTATGCATTTCAATAAAATTTGCACAACTGAAAAAAATGAGACCACAATTGCCTTGTTGCACAGACTAATAAAAGCAATAGCACTGGATAGGCTTGTATATATTTAATGATCAGTCACCTTGTCCATTGTCCTTCTTCACTGGCAAAGGTCCTGTATGACACAATGCAGTACACAGAACTACACTACAGCGATTAACTCAACACCCCTCAGACTTATTGTTTCCCCGCTCCAACCACTCTCCAATCATTATGTGGCTGCTGGAGAACAGGGCCTGAGATCAAAGTATTATCTGGGTGTGTTCCTGAGTGAATACTTACAACATCCAGTGATATCCACCAGGATCCTTCAGAGGTCTCAGGAGATGTAATCATTCTGAATCTGACTATGGGACACAGCCAGATGATTGTCCATACTCTGGTTTCTCTTCAAATCATATAAATCTTTCACCTTTTACTTGATTGTCCACTCCTCTCTCTGCATGAGCCCTGGAGTGATCATTGTGGAGGGCTATATCAGGTAAGTTGGTGTGGCTTTGGTTGTTGCAGAGAGTGGAAGAGAATACTAACTTCTGCAGTTCCTCCTCCGCACCCCCACACATCATAAAAAAAAAGAAAAGAAAAAAAAAGGCCTATTCAGGTGTAAGATGGATGCCAGCCTCTGTGTGTACCTAACTTCAGAACAGGAAAAACAGGCAGAGACAGGAAATTTGTGCAGATACAATTTTGGACAAAAACTGAAAACATACAAGAATGGAGGGAGGAACTCTGTTTTTCACTCTCGTGCTGAAAGTGAGAACTCTGTGGGTATTGGAGAATCTTCCTTACTGTGCAGAGACAGATGTATCATCTAAAATCTTAGGAACCATGAGATGACTTTCTGATCCCAATATAACTGTTAGCAATGTGGTCCACAACACCTGCAGTTTCCTGGCATTTTGCAATCTGAGTGAACAAGGAAAGCCCTTAACACAATATGTTAAAGCAAAAGGTATGGGGTTTTGTTTGCAGGGGAGGGTGTAACTGTTTTGTTTAACTGAATGTAAATTGTGTGATTTACAAAAAGTTTGAATCTAAGTTAGAATTAGTTGATTACTGAAGAATTGTGAACCTGCCAGACTTTACTCACAAACTAGCTAGCTACAGCAGCATCACTAATCCTCAGTGATATGAAAAAAATCACCACAAGCCAGTCTTAAACTGAAGTTCATACACCACAACTATGAATGCATGAACACAGAATCCACCATTCCATTCACTGTGAATATAGCCCATATGGGAAGGGACTCCAAACTTCAGTGATACTATGCTGCCTTGATTGAAGCATGGTGGTGTAACTGAGTTTAAAATTTCACTGTCAGATTCCTTTCTCACTCCTGCACGTGCATCAGAAGAATATTATATAGCATAGGGAAAGACTTAAGCAAGAGCTGGATGAATCTGTCAGTTTCAGATTCTCTCAAATTCTCATTTTTCCAGTGTTAAGTCCATCCCATCCCATCCCATTTCCACATCCATTTGTGTGTGTATGTGTTTTAAAGGCCAAATGAAAGTTTGCACACATTTTTATTCATATGTGCACTTTTGTAAGCATTCGTACCACGATTTCATTCATTGTGAATATGGGTGATATGGGAATCGGTACACATTTTTGCTAGCTATCTCTCCCAATAGCACATTCACACATTACTTTCACATACATATACATTTTGGGGCACACCACTCCTAATAATTTGTTCCACAAATTTCTGTGTGTATGTTTTGATCACAAAACCACAACGTCAAACAAATAATGAGGGTTAACTATATTCAGTTGGTATGTTGATTTGTGAAATGAGAATTATGAAGGCTGTCTTCAACAACTTTTTATGTTACTGCTTTATGCTGGCGACTAACATAGGAGAGATTTGGGAGTGGACAAACATCCCTTAGTTAGACAAACATCCCTTAGTTCCCAAATGAGAGGATTCTAAGAAAGGGAGAGTTGTAGCCCAAAAATGAACTTTCCCAATATTTGCATGTGAAAGCTCTGGTCAGTTTTGCCCTGACATTGGCAAGGTGGATAAAAGTTTGTAACAGAATATGAGCAGAGGTTTTTGAAAGGGCAGCTGTAAAATCCACCACTGTGGAACAAATCAGCATGTTGTCTACTTGTGACAAAATCATTCCAAAAAGAAGAATGACTTATGGTGAATTTACATCTTATTGGAGTGAGACTATCCATCAATGGACAAATGTACATCTGAATAAGTTCAGGATATCTGTTTCCAATAAGGCACATATTTTAATACACCTGGCTGGAAAATAATGGCTGGAATCCTGTTTTGATCTTATATCTTTGTAAGTGGACTTACATCTGCAGGAATTAAAATTGCTCAGTCCTGTAATGTCCATATCCAGTAGAGGGCTGTTATTACGTTACTACATAGCAGAGCTGGCAAAATGCCCAACGCACATCAATGCACGATGTATATCTGTGCTCAGTGCACATTGGTACACAAAGCACATCTGTGCACTGGTTGTCATCCTGTTATGCAACTGCATAATTCAGTAAAGGGGTTTCTTAGCAACTCCGCAATTTAGGTAGGTATATGTAAAGTTACATAAAATAACAAATCATATAGGATTCTGGTACATAGCAGTAATAGCATACGTTTTCAGTAGTGCATACTTTTTGATATGTATTGGGTTCTTCCAGATTTGTCTAAACAACCATGCCTTCTCATAATACAGTTCCTTGGGTTTTGCTCATTGCTGTCACCTCTGCATCCCCTCATGCCATTCTTTGGGGGAAACGGTTCATAGTGATTTTTTTAGATCTACACTAGAGTTATTGCAAAGATTCTTTTTATAAAAAAATTTCAAACCTGGGCATAGTTTGCTGAGATGTTCCTTTGATTGAAGGGCAAATTTCTTCCTCTGCTTTTTTTTTAAGAGTTGCCTTGCTATAGTGTATACGTGCCATTCCATCCAAGCACTGATTCAGTGATGGCGTATAATTCTGAAAGAAAGAAAAAAGAAAGAAAGAAAGAAAGAAAGAAAGAAAGAAAGAAAGAAAGAAAGAAGGATGTTGTATTGTTCTGGTATGTCTCAGAATTAAAAAGGCACCTACTTGAGTGTCAGCAATTACCAGAAAAAAGTCAGGTACAACAGGAAAGTTTAGATATTTCAAGAATCCGGAGAACTACAGTGACAAATACAGCAAGCTCCTGATGCATTCATCTAGTCTGAAGGACCCCATTGCTAATAATTTTGGTCCCTGCCTGGCACAAAAAGATAGCTTAGTTTAAAAATCCATGATAAAGAATATTTTGTATTGTAGACAAACATTTTTGCTTTTGCAGTCAAATGAGAGCATATTTGTGAGATTATATTTCAAAGGCTCTGTTGCACTGGTTCAGTGCAGCAGTGTTGTCTTTGATGCATGTCAGACTTCTCAGCAGGCTAGACCCCATCATTAAATAACTGCATTATATTCATTATTCTTTCTTTCCTACAGTCCCTTTTCTCTTTCTAAGATTCTTTGTTCCTTACACTGTACCATGTGGATCTTTATTTTCAAAACAAGCCACTTGTGTCCTATCTTTTCGAGTATCTTTGGATAATTTAAATATATAATACACCTAACACCACCTTCATCTGTCATGCAAGAAATATCTTCAAAAAGTCTGGTGTGTTTGTAAAGCAAGAAGAGCTCTTCTAGAATTCTTTCTGTGCCTTGTTAACTAATCTCCTTGTCACAACCTTCTTTCCCTTCCTCCTGCCACAAATTAATCCATCAGAGACCTTGTCATCTGAATGATCCTGGTTTACCTTTTCTTCTGTGGGGTGATGCTAACATGGATTTATATTCACCTCTGTATTGCAATAGGCTTCTATTTCACCTTAAGAAAATAAGATCTTCGCCACAAATGTTTCTCCAGGGATCAAGTATTTCAAACAATGCAAAGAAGCATCTTAGAGGATCAAACTCGACCCTAGAGCTGACATGTGATCCTTAATTTCCTTGGAAGCAGAGGTTGGAAATAATAACTTTTGGATGATAACTCCTGTAATCTCTCAGCCAGCATGGCTACTGAGCAATTTCTTGAGGGAAAACCCAAAGAAGTAACTTGTTCTGATTGAGAAATTCAATGAAGCTAGCTGAGTGTTAACAGGGTTAATAGCCACAATCAATGGTTCCATTAAACATGGAGTTTGGGACATATCTCAGGTCCCACAGTGTGGAGATTCCTGGCATACTTCAGGCTGTAGCAAAAGTGACATGGAAGGAAAGTGTGGTGCCACATGCTGTAAAGTGTTATGCCAGCTGAAACTCCAGCCTTCCTCTTCAATTCTTCCCATAATTTGATTCTGGGGAAATAAAAATGGAGCCTTTGTTGATGCACTGTTTCACTTCATAGTACTCTGTGAGCCATCCATACAAAAATATCTTTTTCTATCACCACCTGCCTGATGTGCTTATCAGGAGAAGGATGAAAGAACAGTCAATGCAGTGTGTTGACAAAGAAATTGTGGCAGCAATAGCTTGTGGTGGAAGTAGAACAGATCAGTCATGGTGGCATGGGTCCCAAGGGAATAGGAAGTGACCAAGACAAAGTGGGAACGGACCAGCATTGAATGTCTACATGACCTTGTTTGTGGAGGACTGTGATAGCTAGAGAAGGCTGGATGTAGATGGGAATGTACTACCTTAACCAATCCTTGGGGTATTACTAAGGCCTTTTCCGCATTTTATTTTTGAAATGGGCTGGTGCATCCTCCCACAAGGACATTCACATTTGGGAGCGAGCTGGGTTCGGACTACTTACTGTTTGTCCGGACTTCAGCCCGCTCCGGAACGCCCAGAACTGCTGGTCGCCCGTGCTATTGAAAGACTGATTAAAAGAGGACTTTCAATATTGCGGTGCGCTCCAGCCCGTCACTCTATAAAGTATAGATCTACAGGCACGCTCTGGTGTGGAGTCTGCAGATCTTCTGGGGGCGGGCTTCCGGCTGGAGAGCTTCTCCGATTGGTGGAGAGCCTTTGCCAACCAGAAGCCTCCATTTTCGTCGCCAGAGTGTGTGTAAAGCAGGCACACACAGCTCTGGACTGTCGTGGATCATCAGGAAAAGCGTGCCAGTCCAGTAAGTAATGGACTGCCCCATTTCCCCTCCAAAGTGCGGAAAAGCCCAAAGTGTCTTAGATGAGATTATTTGCCCATTAACTCCAGTATTGTCTACTGTAACTGGCAAGATCTCAAGCAGAGTTTTTTTCATCATCTGCTAGCACTTGATTCCAAAGCCATGACTGGAATCTGAGACCTTTTACTGAGCTATGGTTTCTTCCATCCTGCATGGTCCTACCATTACATGGTGCAAATGCTTAGTTTTCAACAAGTTTGTTATCACTTTCTTTTTTACTGCCAAGATGGAGAAAAAGCATATTTTCAGCTTTAATTGTTTGTCTCAATAATTTGGCCAGTTTTAGGTACAATACACTTTGAGTTTAGTGGGTCAATGGGAGCAACACTTGTTGCTTCAACCTACACAGCAAAGTGCACTGCCATCTCTGACTCAGATTTTCTTTCCCCACCCTTCTGGTTTTGATTGTCTACAGCTAAAGACTGGATATAGATCTTCAGTACTTAGCTATCCAGAGAGAAAATGGACAATGGATGGCCACCATAATAAACACAACAAACATGTGGCAAAGAGGAATAAAGGAGGGGTACAAACTTCCATCACTTGCTGCTGCCTGTTAAAGTGGGTTAGGGGGCATTTATGATAACGGTGATAGTTCCATGACTGTGAATATGTAGTTTTAGTGAATACAGAGTAGTTAACAGATCTGTAATTTTTAGTTATGAACCCATAACTTCAATATGGGATGCCAGCCATCATCATTGTCATGTTGGTGTTGTTGTTCTTCTTCTCCTACTCCTTCTCCTTCTTCTTCTCCTTCTTCTTCATGAAGAGGTAGTAAGGCAATTATTCTCCTGTCTGTTTACTGTAATTTTCTGTATCTGTCTCTTTATTACGGCAATGAAATTCCAATCTGTATCCCCTTCTTATTTTTGCTATGAAGAGGATTTTAGGGGACATTGTTTTGCTTTTCCCTTCTGTTGCTGTTCTGTATTATTAAAGTCATTCTCAGCTCCTTCTCAATGCCTTTTCCAGGACTTCTCTGACTCACCTGAACACCTGAGGTTCTGCCAAGAGCAACTCTTCAGTGAGAATGAGAGTCAAAGACCCTTGTTCTGTATGTTCATACACAGATAGAGAACATCCTTATTATTATCGAAGTTCCTTGTGTATTAGAAATCAATCCCTACTTTGATTTGACTCTTTGTGAGCAATGTGCCATCTCCACATGCTCAGTATTAAAACTGCCCTCAGAAAATGAAGATGCTTCCCCAACAAAAATCAGGAAAAAATGTGTGTTTTATTTTTTAAAATTGAGTCCCATTCTGAATTTGTGTCTTATTTGTTTCTTTAATGTATATCTTGCCTTTCTCTGAAATGAAACCCAGGGTGGCCTCCAATAAAAAAAGTTTAAAAATAAATTAAATAAATTACTATATTAAAGCACCAATACTGTAAAACACTGCAAAATCATGACTATGATTACAACAACAAAAGCATCACTCACCCATTAATAATGATCTTTCTGCATAGTCACTCAGTCACTATTTTTAAACAACATTGTTTATCATGATGAACGTTATATGTAACTTTACATAAACTTAGCTACATAGCAGAGGTGCTAAGAAGCCTTGTTAGTGAATTGCAAAGGTGCATAATGGGACATTAGCAAGAGTGTTCCAATGTGCATTGGCACTTCCTATCCAATGCCCCAATGCACAATGGTTCCTATGAGGATTGCTCCGGATGATCATCAGGCCCAATGGACATCAGTCACTTTGCTAGCTCCCCTATGTTGTAATGTAACAGTTATCTCTTTATTGGATATGGATGTTAACGGAGTGCCCAATTTTAATTCCCATAAAAATATGTTCATTTATGAAGATGTAAAGCCTCACAGGATTCTGGCCATTATTATTAACATTATTCGTGTCCTACCTTTCCTCCAAAACTGGGACTCAAGGCAGCTTACACATTAAAAGGATCACAATTAAACATATATTAAAAGTCATTACTAAAATGGAATTAAGCTATTAAACACAGTAAAAATATATACTCTAAAAAAAAGATTTTAGAACTTACACAATAAAAAATTAAAACAATACTGTACATAGCAGCCTTTTGTAAAAAGCCTTCAGTTCTAAAAGCCTGTATAAATAAAGTCTTTGTCTGTTGACAGAAGAACAGCAAGGAGGAGACAACTCCAGTCTTCCTAGGGAGGGTGTTCCAAAATGTAGGCCCACTGAGAAGTCTGTCTCAGCTGTACCTGTGAAGGTGGCAAGACTGAGAAAGGCCTCTTCTGTGGATCTCAGGGTTTGGGCAGGTTTGTATCAGGAGATATAAGCTTTCAAATAGCCTGGACCCAAGTTGTATAGGTCTTTATCACCAGGACTTTGAAGAGTGCCTGGAAACAGACTAGCAGCCAGCAGAACTGTTGGAGTAGGGAAGCTGTATGATATCTGTTTACCTGTTGGCACCAAGAAAGTTTTCTCTGATACATAAATAAAATCTACGTTATAACTGTAACTGTAAGTAATTACTTTAAAAGCTACTCTCCAGGCTCCATATTTTCTACAGCCTGTTTCCTCAGCTTTAGCAAGTTTCAGAAAGAACTAAATAAATGCCTTCAGCAAACAAACAAATACACAAACAAATCTCACCTTTTGCTTACCCCATGGCAAACATGCAAAGGTAGAAGAACAATTAAAACAGAGAATTTCAAAACAAATATGATCAAGTAGCAAAGAGGTAATTGTGTGTGAATACATTCAGCAGACCAGAATGCCAAATCAAGCAGGCAAATTAGCAAAAGTCCTTACTTGTTTGTGTAAGAATTGATATTACTTTGGATGAAACCCTCATTGATTAATGTTAAGCTCCATGGTATTTTAAGAGGGATGTGTATTATAGAACAGTTGCATGTGCAAATCTACAGGGGAATTTAAGCAATGCCCTTGTGACTGGCAGTGTCTGAATTTCGTGCAACCTCAGTCATGTATACAGTATCAAGCCAACCTTCAGTTCCAAGAAAATATTATTATTGCATGAATCTAACAGCATTCATATGCATCGTTACAAATCAGGAGCAAAGTCTTGGAAAAGTGATTAGTTTCCCTGAACGTTCATAGAGAAAGAAAGCTTGCACATTCACATACTGAATCTTAAATTAGTATTCTGAGCCCATTTGGAACTGAGCTGAGGCAAGCTTGCCCATCAATAATGAAGTAGCGGCTTGCAACAAGTCAACTGATCAAGTTTCCTGTGTTGTTGCCTTTATGTTCTGAAAAACAAAATGCTTCACTGCTACCCATCAACCAGCTGTTCAATGTGCAGTGAAGAAAGGTGACAACCTTATTCTATCATTTTTGCTATCAGGATTCAGTGACCACACCTTGATGTAAAACATATACTTATCCAGAAGACAAATAATTAAATAAAGATAGACTATCAGGTGGATTGGCCATTCTGACTAATTTCAAACTTAAGAGCTGAATACAAATTTGGTAGTTATACCATCCTAACATGATCTCTTCTCCTGATAGAGCTGCAAGCTTGATAGATCAGAGGAATGTGGTGGATGTACTGTACTGTGATTTTATTAAGGCTTTTTCTGTGGTTCCCTTTGATACTCTTTCAGAAAAACTGGTAAAATACAGGCTAGAAGTGATGCTGCTGTTAGCTAGATTTGTAGCACGGTGAAGGAAAGCACCCAAAAAGCACTCACCAATTGTTTCTTATCCTCCTGGATAGCTGTGACAACTGAATTATACATGGGAGTCAGCTTTGTTGAACATCTCAGTGAATTATTAGATGAAAAATGGAGGACATGCTTATCAAAATTACAGATGATGCTGAACTGCAAGGAGTAGCTATTACATCAGAAGATGTAATCAAAATTCAAATGTCTAAGATTGTTTCAAATCATTGTTAGGGCTGACAGGAGAAGGAAGGATTCTTTTTTCATATGTACTGGACTTGCAAGAAAGCGAAGACTTCTTGGTGTAAGATTTGTATGTTATATCAGACAAATTTAAAAACAGATTTTGCAATGTCACTAGAGATGTTTTTGTTGGGAATTATTGATGAAGAACTAGATAGTAAATATTGACTGCTTCTTCAGTACATGACACCAGCCGCAAGAATACTGTTTGCCCAACCTGGAAATGAACTGAAGGAACAATGATGAAAGAGTGGGCTCTTAAAGTTTTGGGTTTTGCCCAAGTTGCCAAATTGAGGTGGATTTTACCAGATAGGCCAATGGAAGATTTTTTTTTTTTGAAAGACTGGAAATCGTTTATAGATTTTTTTGAACAACAAGAAGCTTAATGGTGCAATAATCTGTGGTTACAATTATCAGTAATTTGAAAGTACATAGATCTGCAGTGGGTAGAATACAACGTTGGATATTAATTGATTTTTTCCTTTTCATTACAGTTTGGATGGGGTGTGTGTGTCAGAGTTCTTTTGTGTTAGTTTTAATTAGTAAATGCAGTTAGGATATGTCTATGACAATAGATTAATCTTTTAGTCTTTTGCTATTTAGTTCTTGCTATTATGCTTTAGTCTTCCGTTAAGGTCATGGTGACCTTAATGAATGAATAATGAAATTGACTGGCATACTGTTGGTTAGTCCTGTCTAGAGCAGATCTATTCAATCTATTGCTGAAAGGCAAGAAAACATGTAGGTAAATCCTGTTGATAGAATGGACCTCTGCTAGTCGGGACTAACAACAGGACTTAGGCTTAAATAAACAAATAATTTAGAAAAATCATTGACAATAGTACATTTGAAAACAAATCAGGAATCTTAGTAGATTGCAAGGTTAACAAGAGTTAATGGTGTAATGCTGTGGTAAAAAAAAAGACAATGAAATTCAGGGCTGCACCAGCAGAACTGATCAACATCAAGGGGGATAACTCTATGCTGGTTTGGCCATACATCACTTTTAGTACTGTATCTAGTTCAAGAAAGATAACTTTAAATATCTGGAGGACTGTCATGTGGAAGCTGGAGTTAGACATAGCTTTCTACAGTTCCAGCGGATAGGAACTGAACAGTTCAATTCTAATTACAAGAGTTCAATTAAACATTAGGGGGAAAAACCCTTAGTGATTGTAAGAGCTATTCAACAGTGCAATATGCTGTCTTGGGCTATTTCTGCACCAGAGTGTTATAGCACTATTATTCCACTTTCAACATCCTATGAAATCCTTGGGTTTGCAGTTTAGGGAGAGACTTCTGAGGCCCCTCCCTAAATTGCAAACATCCGGATTCCATAGGATGTTGAAAGTGGAATAATAGCGCTATAACAGTCTGGTGCGGAAATGGCCCTGGAAAGTGATGGAGTTCTTCACTAGAGCTTTTAAGCAGAGGTTGCATGGTCCCCTCACAGTAATACTTTAGCTGTGGATTCCTACACTGGCAGGGACTTGGACTAGCTGGCCCTTAGGATCACTTTCAGTTTTATGATTCTGTGAAATCATATTATACTAATTTTATCTCTTTTTAAAATAGATGGGAGATCAGTGGGATGTTGTGGATGTAGTATAACTTGGTTTAATAAGGCTTTCTACAAGGGTCTGGATCCCATACACACATTTGGGGAAGGTAAATCTTTGGCAACATATTTATGCCATCATTCAAGGGTGCTCTTTTATTCCCACTTCCTCCCTGTCTGTACTTTGATTGCATGTGGGGAGCGGAGGTTGGTCACAATTCAATCTCCTAGGCACTGTTCAGAGGTAGGTGTGCCCCCAGGTTGCACAGCTGGGGAGCATGAATCAGCCTCTATGTCCACCTCTGTAACGACAGCAACTTTCTTCAAAGAGTGTGTGGAAGCAGACAAAATGCAGTTGGATGGACTCTTTCAACTCAGTAATGGTCTGTGAACAGAGCTATGTCCAGGAGGTCATTCACATACTAGACAATTATAATGCTATTGTTGTTGTTTTGTGTCTTCAAGTTGTTTCCAACTTCTGGTGACCCTAAGGGGAACCTATCACAGGGGTTTCTGGGGCTGAGAATGTGTGATGTGCCCAAGGTCGCCCAGTAGGTTTCCATGATTGAGCAGGGAATCAAACCCTGGTCTCCAGGGTTGTAGTCCAGTGATCAAACCACCATACTATGCTGGCTCTCAGAGTGCTATTATTCAGCTATAATTGCCATGCTTCTGTCCTATGAGATCCTGGGATCAACAGTTTAGGGAGGGGCATTTAAAATTCTCAGTTAGTGTGTTCCAGTGTCTCCCCACACTATGAAACCGAGGATCCCATAGGATGGAACAATGCCAGTCAAAGTGGGATAAGAATAAGTCATATTTCTGTATTGTGAATGGGCCCCAGGAATTCTTCCAACTGCTACTCTTAGGCAGCCATTCTGTAAAATCATTCTGTAAGAAGATACCTCCTTCTACAACATCCCCCAGTGTACATAAACTTGCATGACTTGGGTTTATACTAGTCTAAGTCCATTTCTGCACCAGACTGTTATAGTGCTATTATTCCACTTTGAGGCCCATCCCTAAACTGCAAACCCCAGGATTCCATAGGATGTTGAAAGTGGAATAATAGCACTATAACAGTCTGGTGCAGAAATGGCCTATGTCAGCTAAAGGATCCTGGACAAGGTCTTCCATAATGCTCTTGTTTGGCAGACTGCTAAATGTGGGTTAGATGGCGTTACTCTTTTAGCAGGATGACCTGTGCTGGTTGGTGATGCTTATCCCAAGAGTGCTCCTCAAGAACTGCTTGCCAAACTGGACAAAGATAACAAGTGAGTACTACAGGGTACTGTCCTGAGTTTAATCTCTTTAACGTCTTTAGGAATGATCTGGGCAGAAAGTAGGAAAGATGCTCATCAAGTTTTGGAATGTACACCAAGTGGAAGGGGGAAATTACTACCTTTGAAAACAGAAACAGATCTTTAAAATGAGTTCTGAGGAGGTTAAGAATTGAGCCAAACCTAATAAAATCAGTGTCAGCAGAAACAAATGTGAAGTTACAAATTTAGCTTGGAAAGTCAGGTTCACAAATACAGGGGGCATGGCACCCAAGTTGAAAGCAGCACATAAGTATCTAGGAGTTTTTATAGGCTACAAGCTAACATGAATTCTCATTGTGATGAAACATTACTGTCTAAAAAGATTTAGGCTAAGCGTTTGCAACATCTTCATGATGATAGGAGCTGTTTGGGACACAATATCTTTGAGATTGGTGGGCTCTCTTTCATTAGAGCTTTTAAAATAGAAGCTGGGTGACCCCTCATCATAGACGCTGAAGAAGTAGATTTCCTGCACTGGATGATCTTTGATTCTATGATTCTGCATTTGATGTTTATAGTCTCCTATTAGTATTTTACTATGAATACACTGCTTGTTATAGCTCTGTGCTTTCTGTTTTTGTATTTATTGATGGTTTTCTGTAAACGGCTTTGCGGGTCTCTGAGGATCACATCTGTCCTTATACTTGATTTTCTGGTAACTGGCTCCAGCAAAAAGTACACTGCTATATGGTTGTTGTTTTTTTCTTGGTTGGTTATAACAGACCTTCATCAAAAATGGGATTTCCTCTCTGAAAAATATAAAAAAGGGAATGAGCTGCCATGCTCCTGCAGAGTCCAGTGTGCTGGCAAGAAGAGCCTCAGGCACCATCAAGATGCTAGACCCAGAATCGTATTTTTTCCTCTTATCTGCTTTCCAAAGCACATGATAGAAATATGATTCATTTTACAGACTTTAATGCACTTTTTTTTTTTTTTTTTTTCAATTGTAAGAGTTAAAACAATAAATACATTTGCAGTACCTTCATAAGCAAACATACTTTGGTGAAATTAGCTTCTGATTTTCATGTTTTTTCCATCTTTTTTTTTATGGTCTGTGCAAAGATGTGGGAATATAAACCTAGGGAATTAATTGCTGTTTCATCTGGAATGTTATGCAATGCATTTATAATTGTTTGCAGTCTTTGCTTTATTGTGATTACCAAAAGAAGGGAGGGAATGGGAGAGATTATATGAAAACAGGAAAGACAAGGCAAAAAAGATGCAAGGCATCTTTGTACTCCAAACTCTGATGTTTCCTATTGGTAAAATTTTAAATGCTTCATGCAAACGAAAAATGCAGAATCAGGTCAGCTATAGACAAATGTCAGTAGACTGGATGCAAAATGCACTGCAGGCAGAAAAAGATGACATTTATCAGTCATCCATACATCAGTAACTAAAACAATTTTAGGGTTGTCTAGACAGGCATCTATTATTTCTTAAATTTAAAAGCTTTAGTAGAAAGACAACAGCAGATGCTCTATTTATATTTAAGTTTTTTTTTCCTTCCGAGAGAGATGAGACAGACAATGGAAAAGTGGCAATTTTCAAACTGAAAACTACAGATTTGCTGATTTCTAGAAATATTTTTTGACAGATGTACTGTATATATGCACATAGACACAGGGTAATTCATTGCTCTATATCAATGGTAGTGGAACTAAATTATCAAAGTGTGCATATTTTTATGGGATGCTGTTATTCTGGCAGTTTGTATCTAACAGGCATAATCCAACCCAAATTAAGCACTGTGAGGACTTACATTGTTTGCCATAGGTACACTAAACACATGGTTAAATCAGTCTTACAGAAACTGGTAGAATTAAAAGGACATAATTTGGACCCCAAGGAGCCCTGACTCTGTACAAGATAATGAGGATTTCTACCATATTAAGTTAGGTTGAGATAGCAACATGTCAATGATCAACCAGAGAATTTTGTGCCCATCTAGAGATTTAAATTTGGGTCCCTGCAATCCCGGCCCAACATCTTATTAAATACCTTGCAAACGACTGCCAGCTAGAAATTCTAAAAACCCACAATCCATATTAGGGTTACCAGAGTAAGTACTGGAGAAGGCTCCTGTACTTTTAATGACTGGTAAGAGAGGCCACTTCAGCAGTTGTTGTTTGTTACCTGGTTGTATAACAAGCAACACTTGATGAAATTTCCTCTTTTACAAAACAGAATCTGCCTCCGGTTTTCAATCTGGCAAAGCTGTTATTGAGGAGACTGTGATGGGTGCTGTGTCAGTAACCCCCCCCCCAAAGGGCTGGTCTTCTTCCAATATTCTGCTGCCACCTTGGTATGAATACTGAAGGGAACATTTTTCAGGTTCTGTGTAGAGAGTTAATTCTAAGCAACCTGCAAGAGGAAACAGGAATAATTCAGCAGGCTGGGCAAAGAGGCACGCATATCCAAATGCCCAGTCCTGGCTGTTTGCACACTGGACTGTTATAGTGCTATTATTCCACTTTCAAAGTCCTGTGGAATCCTCGGATTTGCAGTTTCCGGAGGGGCCAGGTGGCCCTTCTGGAAACTGCAAACCCCAGGATTCCATAGGATGTTGAAAGTGGAATAATAGTGCTATAACAGTCCAGTGCAGAAACGGCCCCTGACTGGCACAGGAGATCTGCAAGGCCACCCTATCCATAATGTTCAACAAACTCATGACAATGAGGAGTGGTCAGAGTATTGGACAAAGGGCCTTCTTCAGGCAGTGTGTGTGTGTGCTTTTGAGTGTGACATTTCCTGTTCCTGGCACCCCGCCAGCTATGATGGGTGCCTTAGGGCAATTGAACAATAAGATAATATAGAAACTTCCAGAAACTCATAACAGTGGAAGAACTGAGGCTACCATTAAAATTGAAGCAGAGTTCCACATTTTATTGGCCAATAACTTATAGATAGCTGAAAAAATAAACATCCAGACTTTTCCAGTCACAAATAGGAGTTAAAGTTTTATGTTTACACATACAGAAAAATGGATGAACCATTGGAACTGTGAGCAAACCAAACTGGTACAGGTGAGAACCTTTCTCTAATCCCTGTTCTACATGCTTAATGCAGAGATGGGAAACTCATGGCTTTTCAGATGTTGTTGGATCACAACTCTTGCCATGCCTTTCTTTTGATTATTCTTATCGGGACTGATGAGAATTGCCATCCAACAATAGCTAGAAGAGGGTCACAAGTTACCCAGTCCTGGCTTTTGGGGTGTTTCAAAACATTTGTGCCTAATAAAGTAGGTTTTTTTTCTTTTTTCTGTACAAAGCCATGTCACATAAATTTTAGTCTTTAAGGTACCACAGGTATCTTTTGATTTTACAGCAACAGAACTATATGGTTACCTTTGGGGAAAAAATTCTATTGAAAATAGTGTTTTTGGGGCTTTCTCAAAGCTGAAATGGAAACAGAAAGACTACATTTGACTGAACGTCATTCTTTGTCCTTGCCGTCTTAAGGTTTCTTCAAATTATACTTTAGGTTAACAGCACAATTTCATGCATGTTGATTCAGAAACAATTCCTTTGGTATTCCATGCATCTTACTCCCAGGTAAGTATGCAGTAGGCACACACATATCTGTGCATGAATTCTATTTTTTTTTAACCAATTGTGCACATATTCTTTATTCTTCTTCCTGCTATTACTATTTGCTAAATTTTTGAGACTAGTGTCAGGTAATATTGATTGTTCAGAATTATCTCCCTCCTCTAGACAGCTGACTCTTTTGACACCTTTGTATGAATTCAAAAAAATAAACACACGATTTGTACAGGTAAGAAAATAGATTAGAAAAAACATCAGAGACAGAATAGTATGAAATGGAGGGATAAAGGATTGTGCTTTTCATTCCCAAAGAATATTAGATTAAGAGAAATGGAATTAAAATGGTTTTCGTCTTGTTCTTTTGTGTCTTCCCCCACCATCAAATCTTTGGATCCAGCTTCATTGGCATTATCACTGACATGGAGTATTACCCTACTTTCATTTTCTGTTGCAATCAATCTGTCTGTCCACTAGGTGGAGCTGTAACAATAGGTTTCTTATATTTATGATAATAAGGAACTGGTCACGAACCAATTTGAAAGGCAATGTTCATTTTAACAATTCAGATACACTCCTGTTAATTTGTATTTTATAAAGGTTCAGCAGGCTTCACTGAATGTCTTGTTAACCAGAGTTTTAAATTTGCTTCCAAATCTGCCATTTGATTGTCCATTTTTGAATGTGTGTGTGTGTGTGTTTTTAAAAAAGAGATTGCATGATATTTGTATGAAGTAGACACATTTGAGTATATGCATAGACGTATAAAAATATTCCCCCTGACACATGAGATATGGCATTTAATGTAATTTTTCTGCATGGATCAGGGTATGATCAAAATGCTAGGCTAGCATAGCACACACACAATGAGACCCACACATTGTTTAGAAATATATCCAAATACAGAACATGATGGGCTTACTGTGTAAAACCCAGCAGGCAGGCTATTCAATATCCAGAAAAAGAGAGGGAGCCATGGTTTTCCTTCTGCAACATTTCTTTTTCTTCAAGAATATTTACAATGTCTTAAGGACCCCTATGTCGGGCATGAGCCAGGTTCCCACTTCTCTTCAGCCATGAAAATGGACACAATAAAATTGCCTTCTTTTACTTCACAGGGCTGCAGATGTGCAATTTAATGGAGTGAGCAATGAGAAGCAGAAATGCAGCATAATCACAATAGTTACTTATAGTTACAGCCTCTGAGAGATAGCATGTTAGCCACTTTGGAAACATAATGCTCAGCCAGATAGTTTGTGGTCTGATCTGGCACAACTATTTTTATTGTGATCATCTGAGTCTTTCCTTACAATACGGTAGCAGGAAAAAAAGGGGATGATTAAGAAGTTTAATTTAATTCATTTTTGATAAGAGTTCACCAAAATCTGCAAATTTCTTTATATATCTGAGGAAAAGAAAATCAGATTTTGAACATTCAAATGTGAGAGAAAACAATACTGAGAGATTTGTCTGGCCAAGCATAGGTTTTTGAATGTTTACTTCTCTCAAGTCTGGGTTTGCATGCATATATGTTTCACCACAGCTCTATTCATGTGTTCAGAATAGCATCAACCTATTGACACAATTGAAGAGGTAACAACATAAATTCTGTGCTTACACAAGCTTGGCTAAGGTGTTGGGATAAGTTTAACCTAAATGCAAGTAGAGTGGGAAGACACTAGCTCTGTCTCCTTCCTTCCTTCGCACCATGTTATAGGCCCTTTCCGCAACTCACCTTTTCTTGGCGCTGGGGTGCAGGGATCGAACAAGCAGCCTCCAGTGAGAGGCTCTCGTGTCCTGGTTTCTTCAGCTCCGCAACTGCCAGCTGCTTGTGCGAGAGCCCCACCTCTTCCTTCTGCAGTGCAGCCTGGGAGTTTCCCAGGCTGCACTGGGGCAGGAAGTGCAAGTGCCACAGCTCCGGAGCTCCGCACGCATGGCAAGTGCGTGTGGGGCCCCAGAGTGATGTGTGATCACACACCATTTTCGGCTTAAAGCTGAAAATGAAAAAGTGTGCAAGTGGCGCCTGCCAGACCCTGGAGCATCACATGATTGTGAGTGCGTTGTGTGGACCTCTCCTCACATTCATGGGACGCTCGAGGGGCCCTATCGCATGGCAAATGCCGTGCAGAAAGGGCCATACTCTCCAGTTGAAAAAGAGGACCTCTATTATTTGTGGAGACTCTCCACACAGTTTGGAACTTTGAAAAAAGAGGATATCCACTGATGTAGAAAGGCTGTAAGTAGAGAGGACATGCCTGTTCAGACTACCATTCTTCCCTTAAAGAAATAAGAGTGGGCAGGGCTAGCCTGCGCCTTCTGCACTTGCAATTATGGAAAAACCCGAGGTATTGCATCTAGGCAGGAAAAAATGAACTGCCTAAATATAGGATGAGTGGCCTTTGACTTGTAGCTGTATATGTGAAAAAAGTATCTAGAGGTCTTAGTAGACCACAAACTAGACATGAGTCAACAGTGTGATGTAGCAACTTAAAAAGCCAATGAAATTCTAGGCTATATTAACAAGATCATAGTGTCCAGATCAAGGGAAGTAGTAGTGATGTTCTATTCTGCTTTGGTCAGATCTCACCTAGAATACTGTGTCCAGATCTAGGCACCACAGTTTACAAAGGAAATCAACCAGCTGGAACATATCTAGAAAAGGGCAACTGAGATGATCAAAGGCCTGTAAATTAATACTTATGAGGGATTAGAAAACTAGGTAAGCTTGGCTTGCAGAAGAGAAAACTGAGAGGTGACATTGTAGCCACTTTTAAATAGGGGAAAGATGTTATGTAAAAAATCATTTTCTGTTGCTGCAAAGACTGGCATATAAACCAACAGATTCAAATTACAAGAAAAGAGGTTCCACTTTAACATTAGAAAGAACTTTACAGTAGGAAGTGTTTGGCTGTTTGACAATGGAATAGACTGTATTGGACAGTGATGGACTTTCTTTCTTTGAAGACATTTAAACAGTTTGGATGACCATATCCTGGAAATGCTTTACTTGTGCTTTAGTTCCTGCATGGCAGGGGGTTAGACAAGATGACCCCTGTGGTGTCATCCAACTAAGATTCTATTGTTCTATGATTCTAGGAGTTGATACTATGGTTGATTCTATTGTTCTATGAGTCTAGGAATTGTACTCCAACACACTTTTGCTTATGCTTATTATATTTCCTTTAGGTGTATACCTCTCTGGGAGGCAGACTGCACTGCTGACTTCAAATGAGACATCCTGACTGCCTAGTAAATTATTTCCCTCATATATATGTTAACTCTGAGAGAGTGCTCTGTGGAAAAAGTATGTATCCTAAGCAGTAAATGTTCTCTTGCTTGGAACTTTAAAGACGCTATCCAAAATATTATTTGATCATTTCCAAAATATGTTCAGTACCTTGGCCAGCTCTTTAAAGTTGGAGTGAAACACAAAATGAATTCCTACACCCCTCCCCAGCACAGAAGCCACATTCCGTTGCTGAACAACTCATGGTAAAAATGAACCTAGATAGTAAATAGAGAGATGCTATGAATTAAAAACTGCAAATGTGTGTGTTCTTTATCTGTTTTTTTTTTGTCTTGCTGTTTTCAAGGCATGTTAGCAATGACTAGGTAGGTAGCCACTCATGCATCACCCAAAAAAAGAGGAAATACAGGATAAGAGGATTTTAAAAGGACATAGATTTTCCTAGAATTTCCCTATAAAATCTTTTACACAGAGATATACAAATATAGAAATAATTAAAATTGACTTTCAATATATTTCACCATAACTTGGTCATCTGTGTGCTTGTTTATGAGTAATAACATGGACAACTCTGAATTTCTAGAATTCTGTGTATCAATGCTCACTCCAACATTCATATTTTTCTTTCTGCACTTTGTCTAACTTTCCAGTCATAAATTCCATTATGATGTTAGCAGACCACCACCCTGAGATCTGATATGGTTTAATTTGCAAAATATGATTTAATTGGCAAAGTACATTAATTGGCATTGATATAAAATGGACCCCGATGTGACTGTAAGGCCAAGCTGGGCAGAGGAAAAATACTGGCTGAATATGTGTGCTGCAAAGTAGGTCAGAGATTCCCTCGAGGCACAGCCAAGGTCATTGTCAGCACATTCACCAGGTAACTACAGAGACAGTAGGCTTAAGTTGAAGCCATAACATCTCTGCTGCCATACAATAGCAACAGGATGTTCCCACCAAATCATGGATTGTTTCAGTCCTTGGATTCTTTGAATGAACTGACCAATGTGTGACATCAATGTGTGATGTTCAAGTCCACTCAGCATTTAAGTTCTGAAACATTATGAAGTTGCTGCTCATGCTTGCGTATTGGCAAAAGACCTTTATACCAGTGCTTTGAAGCAGCATTTGTTTCCAATTTGTTTCCAGGTTCAAATGAAGACTTCAATTTCATTTATAAATCTTTCTAATAGCTTAGATCCTTTGACTATGAGATTTCACTCTCAATGAAAAGCCCTTTGTCTTTCTGCCTGAAATTTGACAGCAATCTAAGGGATATAGATATGTGCCTGGAAGCTTTATGACCGAATCCCCCATATACCTATGCCAAAACAGAACATTCATTTATACATCTAGCCAGGGACTCTACAAGCATCAGCATGGCACACATTTCAGAACAGAACCCACTGTTCCTGCTGTGGGTATTTATTTAATAATAATTGAGAATGGAACAAGTATTAATTGAAGAATACATCAATGTACTGATAACTCTAATGTGTTCATTGCTGGGCTTGAGACAGGTGAGCTTATTTGAAGGAAATGGCACTAGTGAAAGAAAAGAACTCTGTTGAAATTATCTAAGAGTCCTGATTCTTACAAACACACACACTGATTTCTCATACATCCAATCAGTCCCTCCTGCACTGTCCTTAGCTTTGGGTGTGCCTGCAACCAAGTGGCAGACATTAACCATGAACCTCCAATACATGGACAATTTCTGACAGCAATTTTTGCAATCATAGTAACAGGTTTCCTCCCCTGGTCCCAAATAGATAAGGCTGTTGACTGTGTCTGTATACTGCTGGTTCATACAATGTTTTTGTACAGAAGTACAGTATGTGCTATCGTAGAAGAGACCAACCTCTGCATCTGCATAGGCAACAGTGTGTTATTGGTGATCATAATTTGGCAATTAAAACTGAGCTTTAAAGTACAGATAACTAACAAGTATGTTCCTACATGGCAAAAAAGTAATGAAGCTCTCTGTTGGCGTGTCTATGTGTAAAGCTTCACTATGTACCAATTGTATTTTCCTTCATGGCAATGTACCCTGTGAAAGAAAACCTTTGCAGTGCTAACAGAGAGACAGGGCTATGAGGAAAGGTGTGTGTGAGAGAGCACTGTTACCTCCAAATAAGAATTCTACTGCCCTCAGATGAAATTTGCATTCTGTCCCCAAATTTCTGGCATTGCAATAACTTAAAACTTCAGTTGAGCATTTGGAGATAGAATTTAGGCATCCAAAGAGAAGGAGCAGGCAAAATAACCAAAGGAATGTTGAGTAAGTAAATATAAACATTCCTCATACAAATGATTTTCAGTGCCTTAGTTTCTGCAATGCTAGAAATTTGGAGACTGAAGGAAAAAAATCATCTGGAGGGCAGAACTCTCATTTTGCCTTCCCTTTAGCTATACCTCTGACAGTAGGTTAGAGATGACCTAAAGAATGGTGCTGCTAATTACAGAATGCTCTCGGACACTGGAACCCCAGATAGCTTCTCAAAACTGTTTTGTGGCCCTTGGGCCCTCCAGATTTCTTCTGAACAAGACAAACCAAAAGAAAACAAAAAAGTGAAGTGTCCCTCTTGGAAACCTTGGGCATTTCTGCACTATATTGTTATGGTGCTAGTATTCCAGTTTCAACATTCTATGGAATCCTGGGGTTTGCAGTTTAGGGACTGGTATTCAGAATTCTCAGCCAGGGAGCTCTTTGGCCTCCCTAAACTACAAAAGCCAGGATTCCACAGGATGTTGAAAGTGGAATAATAGCACTATAACAGTGTAGTGCAAAAATGGTCCTTGAATAGTAGTAATTTACCTTTTAAATAAAACGCAGAGGGTCTTCCACTTTTTAATTCCATGCTAGTCGTACTGAAAGTGGACCACTACCCAGTTCATTTTGAGGGAGGAGTCATTTTTGATAATGTATGTGGCACTTACAGGATTGCTTTTGTCTCTGGGATCAAAGAGCTGTTCACTGGGGAACTGGGAGGAGGAAAGCTGCTCCTTGCTTCCCATTATAGAATTGCTGCAAGGACACCCTGCACCCTCCTCCAGCCATTAAATGGCCAAGGGAGCACATGACTGTCTTTTCAAGCAGGCATTCATGCAGCAACCACCAGGGCAGAAGTATGTAGTCAGAGTGTTCTGCTCTACCTTGCCTGATGCAAGATATCAACTAAAGGCATAACGGATAGAGTGTTGGATTAGGAATTCTAGAGTAGGACCAACCTGTAATTCATGGATGACTTAACACTAGACTAAACCCAATATACTTTACAGAATTGCTGTGCTGATAAAATGATGGAGGGGACATGTACTCCTTCTAGAACTCCTTGGAGGGAATATAGGTTGTGTGTATGCCCATGTTGTTCAATATTTGGCAGTGTTTATTTATAACATGGATGAGGTCCAAGATGCCTATAGGCAAACCTGGATAGAGAAGGACATGAAAAGACAAAGAAGCTATAATGAAAGAGAAAAGTACTTAAAAAACAAACAAACTATGCTTAGAAAAAGTTTGGCAGAAGAAGTAAGCTTACTAGATATGGATAAGTTATTTGTTTTTGGAGAGAGTAAAACAGTAATTGTGTTGCAGACAGATGAGGTAGTGATGAGTATGTAGAACGCAACAGGGAGTATGCTCAGAAGATGAGGGACAAATGGAGTAGAAAAATCACAGAGGTGAGGGAAGGAGAAAATACAGACATGGTACAAATATTTAGGATTCTATTAGATGTGAAAATGAGACATCATCTCGCTTTTGTTGGTCAGTGCTGCTTGTTATGTGAAATAATATTTTAAAATTGGATGGGCAGTTTTAGGGGAGAAAAACTGACTTTGGAGTTAAATCGTGACTCCAAAATCAGTATGTGAAATTGCAACAGTTCTTTTGTACGTCATTGGCCTTCTCTAGCTAGGTTTACCTATAGACCTCTTAGATATCAGACATTCAACCTGAAGTTCTTCACTTTAGGGAGATGTGCACAATTCCACTCTTCCTCCAGCTTAACATAGGCTGGAATTCAGAGAGGAGTATCTGCATATGTCTTATGAGTGCAGATGTGTTTTCTTGAGTTCTGTGAGGGTTGGTATTCCCTTCCTCTCTGCACAGTGCTGAAAGCACCCATTTAATTTACTGTAAAGGCCCAGATCTGTCTTGCATGGGAATTTCAAGAGAGCAGATAGGATCAGAGAAGCATCTGTCAATTCCCCCTGCCCAGATGCACAATCATTATAGAAGCACTGAAACACCTGAGACCGTACAGATCTCAGTGTGATGTCATCATAGTGCATCCAGCTATGCAGAGGGGTAGCCAGACTTTCTTTGCTCTTGCCTGTTTGTGGTGGTGGTATATGGCTCAGCATACCATCCATGTAGGTCCACATGCAAACATTTATGCTATGCTGAGGGGATGCTGAATTGAGGCCATAGTGCATCACTCATGCATTGTGGATCCGGCACTTTGAAATTTGCCTCCACATTTCCCACTCCAGCCAAGTAGCAAAGGCAAAATGGAAAATGTGTTGAATACCTGGTGGGCTTCTAGCTGTAATCACGGGACTTTTAGATTGTGTTTGACTTAATGAGTCATAACATTGGTGGGCCTCATTTTGGTTATCAAAGTTCATCTCAAATATTGTGGTAATTTCTCAAGCATGCTTTGAATCTGGAATACTTTTCTCTGTTTTTGAAAAGGCATCTACAATTTTGTTACCTTGAGGTTTGGCTTAATGTACCCTTACAGAAGGCATGGTTTTGCTCATGCTGCCACTGGCATATTCAAAGCAGAAAGTGCATTTGAAATAGGTGTAAAATCTCACAAGGCTCACCTAAGTCCCTTAAAGAATAAAAAGTCGGAGGGGGGAGCAATCTGTTTGTGAATCTGAGCATCGCACGCTGTAACAAGTACTTCACCAATAAGCCTTGTGTAGGCCATACAAGCTGCTTAAAATGTGATTGTCATGGGTGCTCTATATATAATATATTCATCCCAAGGTGCACATAGATTTTTACTATTAGCTTAGAGAGATTTGAGTGCATGAGCATCTGATTGTAAAACGTAATAGAAGAAGGAAAGTGAACAATAAGATTTAGGTCTGGGTGGCACAACAAGAATGATGAGCCAGGCTCAGAGTGAATGCCAGGGTGGTCACTTGTTGCAGAAGAATGCATACAGATAGTGATCATACTGTTTGATGATAAGAAATAAATAATCTAAACCTTTTCTCATACACACTAGCTGTAAGTTTGGCTGCCTTCTTTAAGGTGCCAGATTTTGCGGGAATCATCTAGAAGTGGGGATCTTTTCACACTACAGTAGCCCCTCCACATTCACAAGGGTTAGGGGCACAGAACCCTCATGAAAATGGAAAAATCATGAATAACTCCCCACTGTGATTCCCCTCCAGAGCTCCCCCATCCTATTCCTTTGTCTCTGACCCCCATGACTGGGGGAGGGGGGAGACACAGGAAAAGACTGACTAGTACTTTCTCCTCAAAGGGAGAAGAGTAGACTTTTTTGATTCTAGTTACTTCGGGTGGCCATCTTGAAAAGGAAGGGGTAGGAGCAAAGGGAGCACTTCACTAATCAGCAGCCATTGCACAGCAGAAAAGTGCAGCCACATGAGAGGGAGGCCATGCTTTCAGCAGTGGGGGGGGGGTTGCTCATCCAAAAGGAAAAAAAAAATGGCCATTTTAAGCACAAACCTCCCAAGTCTGGGGTGAGGAATGCAAGGGAATGCCGGGGAGGCAAGCACATGCCTCCCAAATAATCAAATTCATGAAGGTTAAACCTGCAATATGGAGGGAGAACTGTATGCAGTTATATCAGTTATTCTGCTTTATCTGCCATTGCAACATCCTATGGAATCTTGGGATTTGCAATTTAGTGGTGATATTAAGAATTCTCAGCTAGAGAGCTCTAGTGTCTCACCAAACTACAGACCCCAGGATTCTGTAGGAAATTTCCATGGCAGCTAAAGGAGAATCATAGTACTATAATGATGTAATGTGAGGGGGTTCCAGGACAGGGAATGTGTGGACCTCTTGATGTTGTTGGACTGCAGTATCTCTTCCGTCCTCTTGGCTACGGCTGATGAAAGTTGCAGACTGGAAACTTCTGAAGGATCATATATTCTTATCTAGAAAATCACCACTTCTCAAGGATGAATGGTGAATGGTAAACTGTGAGCTGGTTTTTTCAGGACAGTGAGAAGAAGCTACATGGAGATTTTAGTATTTACCTCTTATTTCTAGTAACTGCTGCTCTTGTTGCTGAACACAACTATCATTTTTTAGGCCATTTAAGCTAGCGGCCCTCACATCTTTCCTCACAAATATGCATTGCATGAAGGAGCATCACCATTGTTCTATGCCAGCGAACGGTATGAAAGTCTGTTATCACTGAGTTCATTGCATTTCTCTGAATCCCACTTCCATTTTTTCCCATCCTAGTTTTCTATAAAGTTGCAAAGTTTAGGCTGTTTTGTCACTATGCCACTGTGGAGATAATTAAGGTGATGGTGCAGGGTAATATGGCTGCAGGCATTATGGCAATGGGAAGGGCAGCAGTAGTAGTTGTCTCTGTCAAGAAAGAAAGCTCTCATGCCCACTTCTGAATTTGTTGGGCTCCAGCATGGCAGCGTTCTTTGGTGAGAGGGATGGTATTAATTTCCCCACTACTGCTGTACAGTGCACACCACTTCCAATGTACTTATGTTGGTGTACTGAAGCCTAATGCTGGCATCAGTTGGCAAAAGGATTTTGGCCCTTTCCCCCCACTTTCCTTGTTGAAATCTGTATGCTTTTTAATGCATTTTTTCTTAAAATGTGCACTTATTCATGCATTTTACCTACGCATTCCCCCTCCTTTAAATATACTGTAAAGCATTTTTTTCAGTTGTATGCATTTTTTTTACCTATTTCCATTTTAATAAGCAATGTTTTGAATGCACTATATGGTTGTCATCCAGTTTGTGACAGATACAGGTGTAACTTTTTCAGGTCATGCAGAAGGGGTCCTATAACATAAGACCACAAACATGACATGCAACAACAGCTAGAGTCAGGGGGTAGGGAAATGCTGTCTACAGATCCAGTTCCTTTGCTGCTTAGACCTGTTCTGGTCTGTGTAGTAAAATGCATTTTTTTTTAGTATTTTTTATAAGTAAATTTAAAAATGTGTTTAACAAAATGTCACCACAGTTGTTCAGAATCATGAAGGTGATTTCTTTAGCAATCAACCCAAGAAACAGTTTCATCCATAACAAGAACTCTTTCATACATCTAGCAGCAACTGGCAATATAGTCTTGTTGGCCATTTTGAGGGGGAGAAGGTGAGACAAGTTCTGAAAGTCAGGAAAAGTGTCATTCTGACGTCATGAAAAAGCCAGTTGATTCATATTCACCTTTTGTCATGTTAAAGGGGTTGAGAAACAACTTGCAAGCAACAAATACGGTGAGATATTTGCTTGTAAAATTGTCAGTAGAGCCACAACCTATTGATTCATATACTGTATATTTTTTATTAATATCTATATCCCAATAACGTCATGTCTACAAATCCTAAAACAACTTGGTGAAAAATTGAAAACATAGTACAACAACAATACAGTTTCTCTATCTATCTATCTATCTATCTATCTATCTATCTATCTATCTATCTATCTATCGCATTTATATCTCACCCTTCAGCTAAAAAGGTTCCCAGAGCGCCTTACAAATTGTTATTTGGACAATTCCCTACACTCAGGCTTACAATCTAAATAAGACACGGCAACAAAGAAAAGGGAATGGTAACAGAGGAGTGGATTAAGTCTAGCAGATGTTGGCTTCTGTTCTCTCCGTCCGAGTGGCCACTGCAGTGGCAGTTGGGCTAGATGGATGGACTTTCATCAGCTGCTGGGTCTAGGTGCAATGGAGCTGTGTCTGCTTTTTCTTCTGTTCCTCTGAGGCCACTACGGTGGCAGCTGGGCTGGAATGAGGGCGTTTAATGAGCTGCTAAACCAGACCTTTGAAAAGTTATCTTTTGGACTACAACTCCTAGAATTCCCCAGACAATATTGCCAGTGGGAGTTGTAGTCTCAAAAATGTTCTAAGACTCTCTTTGAAACCATCCAATTATACCCCCTTAAAACTAGTACATGAAAAATTTAGTGGCCAGGAAAAATTCATGGTACACACAACTCAATGTCAATAAAAAGACATGTAAAAGAGAAGTATCTTAATTAACTACACAAATAGTTCAACTGAAGAGGCCAATTTGATTTTCCTTGGTATGGTGTTCCAAAGTGCAGGTGCCATCTTATTTTTTTGCAGAGGGCAAATTCACAGCAGAGAGTGGAACAGAGGTTTGCCATCATTTGATCTGAATTTTTTTGGGGCCCCCGGGGAAAAAATTAAAAAAATTTTTTGGGGGAAAAACCCCCCAAGGGGGGGAAATTTTTCCTTTAAAAAAAAACCCCCCCCCTTTTGAAATTTTTTTTAATTTTTTTAAAATTTTTTTTTTTTAAAAAAAAAACCCTTTTTTAAAAAAATTTTTTAAAAAAAAAGGGGTTTTTTTTTTAAAAACCCTTCCCCCTTTTAAAAAAAAATTTTTTTTTTTAAAAACCAAAAATTAAAAAAAATTTTTAAAACCCCCTTTCCCCCCCCTTTTTTAAAAAAAAAAAAAAAAAAAAGGGGTTTTAAAAATTTTTTTTTTTTTTCTTTTTCCCCCCGGGGGGAAAGGGGTTTGGGGTTGGGGAAAAATTTTTTTTATTTTTTGGGTTTTGGGGAAAAAATTTTTTTTTTTTTTTTTTGGGTTTTTCCCCGGGGGTTTTCCCCAAAAAACCCCTTTTTTCCCCTTTAAAATTAATTTTTGGCCCTTTTTTTTAAAAAAAAAAAATTAATTTTGGGGGGGTTTAAAAATTCCCCTTTTCCCCCCAAAAATTTTAAAAAAAGGGGTTTTTTGGGGGGGTTCCCGGCCCCCCTTTTTTTTCCTTTTTTAAAAAAATTTTAAAAAAGGGGGGGTTTTTAAAAAAATTGGAAAAAGGGGTTTTTTTCCCCTTTTTTTTTTTTAAAAAAAAAAAAGGGGGGAAAAACCCAAAGGGGGAAAAAAAAACCCCCCCCTTTTTTTTGGGGGGGGAAAAAAAAGGGGTTTTTTGGGGCCCCCAAAAATTTTCCCTTTTTTTTTAAAAACCCTTTTAAAATTTTAAACCCCCCCCCCCAAAAAAAAAAAAAAAGGGGTTTTGTTTTTTTTTCCCCCCAAAAAACCCCCCCCAACCCTTTAAAAAAAAATTTTTTAAAAAAAGGGGAAAAATTTTTCAAAAAAAAAAAAATTTTTTTCCCAATTTAAAAATTTTTTAAAAAAATTTTTTTAAAAAAAAAAAATTTTTTTAAAATTTTTTAAAAAGGCCCCCCTTTTTTGGAAAATTTTTTCCCGGGGGAATTTGGGGGGTTTTTTAAATTTTTTAAATTTTTTTTGGGGGAAAAAAATTTTAACCCTTTTAATTTTGGGGGTTTTTTTTGGGGCCGGGGCCCCTTTGGGGGCCCCCCCCCAAATTTAAACCCCCCTTTAAAAAAATTTAAAAGGGTTTTTAAAAAAATTTTTTTTCCTTTTAAAAATTTTGGGGGGGGGCAAAAAAAAGGGGGATTGGGGATGGTTTTTTCCCCTTCTGGGAAAAATTTTTTTTTCCCCCCCCTTTTTGGGTTTTGCCCTTTTGAAATTTTTTCCCCCCAAAAAAAAGGGGGTTTTTAAAATTTTTGGGGGGGTTTTTTGGGGGGGTTTTTTTAAATTTTTTGGGGTTTTTTTTTTTTTTTTCTGGAAAAACCCCCCCCCCGGGTTGGGGGAAAAAACTTTTGGGGGGGGGGCCCCCCCCCCCCCTTTTTTTTTTTGAAAAATTTTGGTTTTTAAAAATTTTTAAAAAAAATTCCCAAAATTTTTTTTTAAAAAAAATTTTTTTAAAAACCCCCCCCAAAAAAAACCCAAATTTTTTAAAAAAAACCCCCCCGGGGGGGGGGGGAAGGTTTTTTTATGGGAAAATTTTTAAAAAGGAAAAAGGGGGAAAAAGGGGGGGAAAAAAATCCGGGGGTTTAAAAAAAAATTAAAAAATTTTTTTAAAAGGGGTTTTTTTTAAAAAAGGGAAATTTTTTTTTGGGAAAAGGTTTTTTTTAAAAAAAAATTTTTTAAAAAAAAACCCCCCTTTTTTTCCCAAAACCCTTTTTTTTTAAAAAAAATTTTTTTAAAAAAAATTTTTTTTTTTTTGGGGGGAAAAAATTTGGTTTTTGGTTTTTTTAAAAGGGGCCCCCCCTTTTTTTTGGCCAAAAAAAAATTTTTTTTTTCCCCCCCAAAAAAAAAAAAGGGGAAAAAAAATTTTTTTTAAAAAAAAAATTTTTTTAAAAATTTTTTTTTTTGGTTAATTTCCCCTTTTCAAAAATTAAAAAAAAAATTTTGGGGGTTTTTTTTTTAAAAAAACCCCTTTTTTTCCCCATTGGAATTTTCCCCGGGAAAAAGGGAATTTTTTAAAAAAAAACAAAACCCCCCCCTTTTTTTTTTTGGGAGTTTTGGGGAAAAAACCCCCCCTTTAAAAAAAATTTTCCCCGGGCCAAAAATTTTTTTTAAAAAAAAAAAACCCTTTTTTGGGGGGGGGGGCCCCCCCAGAAATTTTAAAATTTTTTTAAAAAAAAAAAAACCCCCCCTTAAAAAAAAACCCCCCCCGGGGGTTTTAAAAATTTTTTTCCCCCTTTTCCGGTTTTTTTTTCCCCTTTAAAAAAAGGGGGGAAAAAAATTTTCCCAATTTTTAAAACCCCAAAAAAATTTTTTCCCCCCAAAAAAAAATTTTTTTAAAATTTTTTAAAAAAAAAAAGTTGGGAAAAAAATTTTTTTTAAAAATTTTGGGTTGGGTTTTTTTTTTTAATTTTAAAACCAAAAAAAGGGCTTAAAAATTAAACCCCGGGTTTAAAATTTTTTTTTTTCCAAAAAACCCCAAATCCAAAAAATTTTTCCCCCCTTTTTTTTCCCAAAAATTTTTTGGGGGAAAAAAATTTTAAAAAAAAAAAAAATTTTCCCCCCCAAAAAAAAACCCAAAAAAAAAAGGGCCCCCCCAAAAGGTTTTTTAAAAAAAAAATTTTTAAAAAACCCCTTTTTTTTTTTAAATTAAAAATATTTTTTTTAAAATTTTTTTTTTTAAAAAAAACCCCCCCCAAAAAATTTTTTTTTTAAATTTAAAAAAATTTTTTAAATTAAAAAATTTTTAAAAAAAGGCCCCAAAAATTTTTTTTTTTTTTTCCTTTTTTAAATTCCAAAAACCCCCCCCCCCGGGGGTTTCAAAATTTTTTTCCCCCAAAAAAAAAAAACCCCTTTCCCGGGAAAAACCCCTTTTAAATTTTTTTTGGGTTTTTTTTTTTTGGAAATTTTAAAAAAAATGGGAAAAATTTTTAAAAAAAAAAAAAAAATTTTTTTTAACCCCCAAAAGGGGGCCCGGGGGGAAAAAATTTTTAAAAAAAACCCCCAATTTTCCCCTTCCCCCCCCTTTAAAAAAAAAACCCCCCAAAAAAAAAACCCCCCCAATTTTCCCCAAAAGGGGAAAAAAAAAAAAAAAAAAGGGGGAATTGGCCCCAAAAAATTTTTTTTCCCCCGGGGGCCACCCCAAAATTTTTTTAAACCCCCCCTTTTTTTTTTTAAAAAAAACCCAAAAATTTTTTTTTAAAACCCCTTTTAAAAATTTTTAAAACCCCTTTTTTTAAAAAAAAATTTTTTTCCCCACCCTTTCCCAAAAAAACTAAATTAAAAAAAAAAATTTTCCCGGGAAAAAAAAAAAGGGGGGGAAAAAAAAAAAACCCCCCCCCCCCCAACCCCTTTTCCCAACCCCCTTTTTTTTTTTTTTTTCAAAAAAATTTTTAAAAAAATTTTTTTCATGGGTTTTTTTTAAAATACCCTTTTTTGGGGGTTCCCTTTTTTGGGTTTAAAAAATTTTTTTAATTTTAAAAAAAAATTTTTGGGGGGGTAAAAGGGGGGAAAAAAAAATTTTTTTTTTTTTTTTGGGAAAAATTTTTTTTAAAAAAATTTTAAAACCCCCGGGGGCCCAAAAAAAAAACCCTCCTAAAAAAAATTTTTTTTGGCCCCCTTTTTTTCCCTTTGGAAAAAAAAGGGAAAAATTTCCCAAAAGGGAAAAAAAAATTTTTTTTTTTTTAAAAAAAAAAATTTTTTTTTTTTTTAAATTTTTCCCCCCCCCTTTTTTTTTTAAATTTTTTAAAAAAAATTTTTTTTAAAAGGGGGGTTTTAAAAAAAAAAAAAATTTTTCCCCCCCCCAAAAAAAATTTAAAAAAAAAATTTTTAAAGGGGTTTTTTTTTAAAAAAAGGGGGGTTTTTTCCCCCCCCTTTTTTGGGGCCCCCAAAAAAAAAAACCCCCCCCCAAAAAAAAACCCCCCCCCCAAAAAAAAACCCACTTTTGGGGTTTTAAAAAAACCCCCTTTTTTTTTTTTTTTTCCCCTTTTTTTGGGTTTTTTTTCCCCAAAAAAAAAAAAATTTTTTTCCCCCCAAAAAAAAAGGGGGTTTTTTTTTTTTAAAAAAAAAAAAAAAAAAAGGGGGAAAAAAAAAATTTTGTTGGAATTTTTTTTTTTTAAAATTTCCCAAAAAAAAATTTTTAAAAAAAAAAAAATTTAAATTTTTTTGGGGGGTTTTAAAATTTTTTTTAAAAAAACCCTTTTTTTTCCCCCCCTTTTAAAAATTTTAAAAAAAAACCCCCCGGCCCCCAAAAATTTTTTTAAATTTTTAAAAAAACTTTTCCCAAAAAAAACCCCCCCCCCCGGCCAAAAAACCCCCCCAAAAATTTTAAAAATTTTTGAAAAACGGCCTTGGGAAAACCCCGGGGCCCCGATTTTTGGGGACATTTTCCCCCCCCCTTTTTTTTTTAAAAAAAAAAAAGGGGTTTTTTCCCCGGAAAAAAATTTTTCCCCCCGGGGGAAAAAAACAACCCCCCCCCCCCCTTTTTTTTTTTTAAATTTTTCTTTTTAAAAAAATTTGGGGCCCAAAAAATTAAAAGGGAAAAAAAAAGGAATTTTTTTTTAAAAAATTTGGGAAAAAAAAAAAAAAAAAGGGTTTTTTTAAAAAAAAAAAAAGCAGGGAAAATTTTGGGTTTTTAAAAAAACCCTTTCCCAAAAATTTGGGGGGGAAAAAAGGGGGCCCAAATTTTTTTCCCCAAAATTTAAAAAGGGGGGGGAAAAAAAAAAGGGGGGAAAAAAATTTTTTTCCCCCCCCCCTTTGGGAAAAAGAAAACCCCCGGGGGGGGGGGTTTTCCGGAAAAACCCCCCCTTCCCTTTTGTTGGGGGGAAAAACCCCTTTTTTTAAGGGGGAAAAAAAAGGGCCCCCTTTTTGAAAAAAAAAAAAAACCCGGGAAAAAATTTTTTTTAAAAAAAACCCCCCCAAAAAAGGGGGGGGGGGGGTTTTTTTTTTTTTTTTTAAAAAAAAAAAATTTTTATTTTAAAAAAAAAAACCCCCCAAAAACCCTTTTTTTTTGGAAAAAGGGGAAAACCCCCCCTTTCCCCCTTTAACCTTTTTTTTTTCCCAATTTTTTTAAAAAAAAATTTTTTTTAAAAGGGGAAAAAAAAAAAAAAAAAATTTTTTTCCCCCCCAAAAAAAAAGGGGAAAAAAATTTTTTTTTCCTTTTAAAAAACCCTTTTTTTGGGTTTGGGGTTTAAAACCCCCGGGAAAAAAAAACCCCAAAAATTTTTTTGGCAAAAAAGAAAAAAACCGAAAAAAAATTTTTTTTTTTTTTAAATTTTGGGGGTTTTTTTTTTTTTTAAAAAAAGGGGGGGGTTTTTTTTCCCTTTTTTTTTTTGGTTTCCCCCCCGGGGGTTTTTTTTTTTGGGTTTTTTTTTTTGGGAAAATTTTTTTTTTTTCCCCCCTTTTTTTTTAAAGGGGCCCCCAAAACCCAAAAAAAAAAAATTTTTTTTAAAAAAATTTTCCCCTTTAAAATTTTGGGGAAAAAAGGGGGAAAAAAAGGGGAACCCCGGGGTTTTTTAAAATTTTTTTAAAAAAAAAAAAAACCCCCCCAAAAAAAATTCCCAAAATTTTTTTTAAAAATTTTTTAAAACCCAAAAAAAAAAGGGGGGGGAAAAAAATTTTTTAAAAAAAAACCCAAAAAAAGGAAAATTTGGGGGGGTTTTTTTTTTTAAAAAAAAACCCCCAAATTTTAAAAAAAAAAAATTTTTTTCCCCCAAAAAAAAAATTTTTTTTAAATTTTTTTTTAAAAAAAAAAAAATTAAAAAAAAAAAAATTTAAAAAAAAAAAAAAAACCCCCCCCCAAAACCCCCAAAGGGGTTTTTTTCCCCCCTTCCCCCTTTTTTTTTTTTTTGGGCCCCAAAAAAAAGGTTTTAAATTTTTGGGGGTTTTCCCCAAAAAATTTTTTTTTCCCCGGGGGCATAAAATAAGGAAAAGGGGGGGGTTTTTAAAAAAGCCCAAAAAAAAAAAATTTTTTTTTAAATTTTTTTTGGGGAAATTTTTTTTTGGCCAAAAAACCAAAGGGGTTTTTAAAAATTTTTTTTAAATTTTTAAAATTTTTTTTTTTTTGGGGGGGGGGAAAAAAAAGGGGGGGGGCCGGGCCCCCTTTAAAAACCCCCCGTTAAAAATTTTTTTTTTTGGGGGGGGGGTTTTTTTTTCCCCCCCAAAAAACCCCGGCACCCCCCCAATTTCATTTCCCCCTTTTAAAATTTTTTTTCCCCCCCCTTTGGGGGGAAAAATTTTTTAAAATTTTTTAGGGAAAAAAAATGGGGGGCCCCAAAAAAAAAAATTCCCCCCAAAAACCCCAAAAAAAACCCTTTTTAAAAAAATTTTGGGGGGGGAATTTCCCCCCAAAAAAAAAAAAAAAAAATTAAAAAAAACCCCCCCCCCTTTCAGGGAAAAAAATTTTTTCAAAAATTTTTTTTTTTTTTTTTTGGGGGGGTTGGAAATTTAAAATTTAACTCCCAAAAAAAGGGAAAAAAAAAATTTTTTTTAAAAAATTTAAATTTTTAAAAAAACCCGGAAATTTTTTTTTTTTTTTTTTTTTTTTTTCTAAAAAAACCCCCTTTTTGGGAAAAATTTTTTTTTGGGGTTCAAATTCCCCCCCCCAAAAAAAATTCAATTTTTTTTCCCCCGGGGAAAAAAATTTTTTAAAAATTTTTTGTTTTAAAAAACCCCCCAAAAATTTTCTTTTGCTTTTTTTGGGAAAAAGGTTTTTAAGGGGAAAAAAAATTTTTTTTTAAAAAAAAACCCCCCAAAAAAAAAATTTTTTCACCCGGGAAAAAGGGGGGGCCCCCCTTTTTTCCCCCCTGTTTGAAAAGGGTTTTTGGGGTTTTTCCCGTTTTTTGGGGGGGAAAAAAAATTTAAATTTTCCCTTTCCCAAAAAAAACCCCCCCTTAAAACCCCGGGGGGCCCCCGGGGTTTAAAACCCAAAACCGGCCCCCCCCTTTTAAAAATTGGGAAAAAAAAAGGGGGGCCCTTTCAAAAATTTTTTTTTCCCCCCCCCGGGGGGGTTTTTAAAAAAACCCCCCCTTTTCCCCCCCCAAAAAAAAAAACCCCCCCCCAAAAATTTTCCCCAAAAAACCCCTTTAAAAAAAAAAGGGGAAAGGGGGGTTTTTTTTTTTTTAAAAAAAATCCAAAAATTCCAAAAAAAAAAATTTTTAAAAAGGGCCCAAAAGGGTTTTTTTTTTAAAAATTTTTGGGGAAAAAAATTCCCCCCCCCCCGGGGGGGGGGGGAAAAAAAAAAAAAAAAAAGGCCCCCCAAAAGGGGGGTTTTTTTTTTTTTGGGGGTTTTTTTTAAAAATTAAAAAACCCCCCCAAAAAGTTTTGGGCCCTTTGGGGGAATTTAAAATTTTGGGGGACCCCCCTTTTTGGGGGAAAAAAAAAAACCCCCCCCCAAAAAAAAAAAAAGGGTTTTTTTTTTTTAAATTTTTAAAAAAACCCTTTTAAAAAATTTTTTTTTTTATTTAAAAAAAATTTTTTTTTTTTTTAAAATTTTTTCCCCCAGGAAGTTTTAAAAATTTTAAAAAAAGGGAAAAATTTTTTTAAAAAAAAAAAAAAATTTTTTGGGGAAAATTTTTCCCCCCCCCCCCTTTTTTCCCTTTTTTTTGGGGGGGTTTTTTCAAAAATTCAAGGTTTTAAAAATTTTTAAAAAAAAAGGAAAAAAAAAATTTTAAATTTTTTGGGTTTTTTTTTTTTTAAATTTTTTTTTTAAAATTTTCCCAAAAAAAAAATTTTAAAAAAAATTTTTTTAAAAATTACAAATTTTAAAAAAAATAACCCCTTTTTTTTTTAAAACCCCCTTTAAAATTTTTTTTAAAAAAAAAAATTTTTTTTTGGGGAAATTTAAAAAAAAAAAAACCAAAAATTTTTTTGGGGGGGGGTTTTAAATTTTTTTTTTTAAAATCAAAAAAAAAATTTTTTTTCCCTTTTTTCCTTTTTTTTTTTAAAAAAAAAAAAAATTTAAAAATTTTTTAAAATTTTTTTAAAAAAAAAATTTTTTTTGGGGGGGTTTTTTAAAAATTTTTCCCGGGGGCCCCAAAAATTTTCCCAAAAAAATTTAAACCCCACCCCCAAAAGGGGGAAAAAAATTTTTTTTTTTAAAAAAAAAACCCAAATTTTTTTTTGGGTTTTTTTTTTTTTGGGGGGAAAAAATTTTTTTTTTTAATTAAAAAAAAAACCCCCCCCCCCCGGGGGTTTTTTAAAAAAAAAGTTAAAAAAAAACCCAAAAAATTGGGGGTTTTTGGGGGGGGGGGGAAAAAAAATTTTTCTTTTTTTGCCCCTTTTTTTTTTTTTTAAAAAAATAAAAACCGGAAAAATTCATTTAAAATTTTAAAAAAAGGGTTTTTTTTTTTTCCCCCTTTTTAAAAAAACCCCCCCCGTTCCCTTTAAAATTTTTTTTCCCAAAATTTTTTTTAAAAAAACCCCTTAAAAAAAAATTTTTTTTTTTAAAAAGGGGGGGAAAAAAAAACCTTTTTTTAAAAAAAAAAATTTTTAAAAAAAAAAAATTTTTTTTTTTTAAAAAAAAAAAATTTTTTTTAAAAGGAAATTTTTTGGGGGTTTTTTAAAAAACCTTTTTAAAAAAAAAAATTTAAAATTTTTTTAAAAATTTCCCAAATAAAATTTTTGGGCCCCAAATAAAATTTTTTTTTCCCAAAATTTGGGGAAAAAAATTTTTAAAAAAAAAATTTTTGGAAAAAAAAACCCAAAAAAACCCCCTTTTTTTTAAAATTTTTTTAAAAAAAAATTTTTCCCCCTTTTTTTTTCTAAAAAATTTTCCCCGGGAAAAAAAAAATTTTTTTTTTTTTTTTGGGGGGGTTTTTTTGGGGGGGGAAAAAAAAATATAATTTTAAAAAAATTAAAAAATTTTAAAATTTTTCCCCCCCCCCCAAACCCCCCCAAAAAAAAAAAAGGGGCCCCGGGCCTTGGGGGGGGGGAAAAAACCCAAAAAGTTTAAAATTTTTTTTTTTTTCCCCTTTTTTTTCCGGGGGGTTTTTTCCCCCAAAAAAAAATTTCCCAAAAAAAATTTTTTTTTTTTGGGAAAAAAGGGCCTTTTTTAAAAAAAACCCTTTTTTAAAAAAAAGGGCCTTCCCCCTTTTTTTTTTTGGGGGGGGGGAAAAATTTTTTGGGGGGGTTTTTTAAAAGGGGTGTGGTTAAGGGGCCTTTTTTTTTTTTCAAAAACCCCCCCAAAGGGGGCCCCTTTTGGTTTTTTTGGGAAAAAACCCCCCCCCCCCAAAAAAAAAACCCGGGCCTTTTTTTTCAGGAGGGCCCCCCGGGGCCCAAAAGGGGGGTTTCCCCCCAAAAAAAAAAAAGGAAAGGGTTTTTTGGGGTTTAAAAAAAACCCCCCCTTTTTTTTTTCCCCAAAAAACCCCCCTTTTTTTTGGGGGGGAAAAAAAGGGGGGCTTTTTTTTTTTTGGGGGGTTAAAATTTTTTTTTGTTTTTTTTTTTTTTTAAAAGGGTTTTTCCCCCCAAAAAAAATTTTTTTCCCCAAAAAAAAGGGGTTTGGGAAAAAAAAACCCCCAAAAGGGAAAAAAATTTAAAAAAAAGGGGGAAATTAAAAAAAAAAAAAAACCCAAAAAAGGGGGAAAAAAACCCCCAAAAAAGGTTTCCAAAAAAAAGGGTTTTTTTTTGGGGGGGGGGGAAAAAAAAAAAAATTTTTTTTTAAACTTTTGGGGGGAAAAAAAAACCCGGTTTTTTTTGGGGTTTTTTTAAAAAATTTTTTTTTTTGGGGGGGGGGGAAAAAAAAAAAATTTTTTTTTAAAAAACCTTTTTTTTTTTTAAAAAAAAAATTTTAAAAATTTTAAAAAATTAAAAAAAAGGGAAAAAAAAAACCTTTTTAAAAATTTTAGGGAAAAAAATTTTTTTTTTCTGTTGGGGGTTTTTTTCCCCAAAAAGGGGCCCCCCCTTTTTTTTTAAAAAAAAAAATTTTTTTGGGGGTTTTTAAAAAGGGGGGGAAAGAAAAATTTTTTTTGGGAAAAACCAAACCCCAAAAAACCCCCGGGGGGCCCAAAAAATTTTGGGGGTTTTTGGGGGAAACCCCCAATTTTTTTTTCCGCCCCTTTTTTTTTGTTCCCGGGCCCCCCGGCCCCGGTTTTTTAAAAAAATTTTTTTGGGGCCCGGCATTCCCCGGGGGGGGGGTTTTAAATTTTTTCCCCCCCCCCGGGGTTTTAAAAAAAAAAAAAAATTTTTTTGGGGTTTAAAAAAATTTCCCTTTGGCCAAAAAAAATTTTTTCCCCTTTTTTAAAATTTTTAAAAAGGGTTTTTAAAAAGGGGGGTTTTAAGGAGTTTAAAAAATTTTTCTTTTTTAAAAAAAAAATTTTTTGCTTTCCCCCCCTTTTTAAAAAGAAAAAAAAAAATTCCCCCAAAAAATTAAAAGGGGGGGGAAAAAAAAATTAAAATTTTTTAAAATTTTTTAAGTTTTTAAAAAAAAACAAAAAGGGGGCAAAAAAATTTTTTTTTTTTTTTGGCCCCCAAAAAATTTTGGGTTTTTTTTTTTGGGGGGGGTTTTTTTTTTAAAAATTTTTTTAAAAACCCCTTTTTTTTTTTTTGGGGGAAATTTTAAGGGGGGAAAAAAAAAAAAAAAAAAAATTTGGGGGCAAGAAAACCCAATTTTGGGGGCCCGGGGGGGGGTTTTTTTTCCTTTTTTTTTGCCCTTTTTTTTAAAAAAAAAAAATTTTTAAATTTTCCAAAAATTTTTTTGGGCCCTTTTGGGGGAAAAAAAATTTTTTTAAATTCCCCCCCCCCCCCCCCCTTTTTTTTTTTTTTTTTTTTCCCCCCCCAAAAAAAAAGGGGGGGAAAACCCCCCCCCCCCCCCAAAAAAAAAAAAAGGGGGGGGTTTTGGGGGGGGGGGAAAAAAAATAAAAGCTTTTTCCCCAAAAAAAAAAAATTTTTATTAATTTCCGGGGGTTTTTAAAGGGGGGGGAAAAGGGGGCCCAAAAAAAAATTTTTTAAAAAAGGAAAAAGGGGGGGGGGGAAAAAAAAAAAAAGGGGGGTTTTTTTTTCCAAAAAAAAAAAAAAAACCCCCCTTAAAATTTTTTTTTTTCCCGGGAAAAAAAAAGGGGGGGGAAAAACCCCCAAAAAAAAAAAGGAAAGGTTTTTTGGGGGGGGAAAAAAAAATTTTTTTTTTTAAAAAAAATTTTTTCCCCGGCCAAAAATTTTTTTGGGTTTTTTTTTAAAAAATTTAAAAATCTTGGGTTTTCCCCAAAAAGAACCCCAAAAAAAGGAAAATTTTGGGGTTAAAAATTGGGGGTATTTTTAAAAAAAAAAATTTTTTTTTTGGGGGGTTTTTTTTTTGTTTAAAAAAAACCCCCCCGGGGGGAAGGGAAAAAAAAATTTTAAAATTTTTGGAAAAAAAAAAATTCCCCCCCGGGTGAAAATTTTTTTTCCCCTTTTTTTTTTTAAAAAAAAACCCTTTTCAAAAAGTAAACCCCTTTTTTAGGGTTTTTCCCTTTTTAAAAAAAAAAATTTTTTTTTTTTAAAAACCCCCCCTTTTCCCCAAAAAAGGTTTGGCCCCCTTTTTTTTTTCCAAAAGGGGGGGGGGCCCCGGGTTAAAAATTTTGGGTTTTTTTTTTTTTCCCCCCTTTTTTTTTTTTTTTCCTTTTGCCCTGGGAAGTTTAAGCAAGAAAACCTTTACTTTGAAAAGGGGGACCACCAGGTGATATCACTGGTTTAGGAAAGAATCCTCCCTTTAAATTTGGACAGCTGCTGCCAGTCAGAAGTTATGACCTGGGACTAGAAAGCCCAACAGTCTATACAGGCATACCACAGTTAACAAATCATTTGACAGTGAATTTTTTTTAAGGGCTTTTTATGCATGTCGGCCTTCCATTCCCTTTTTTGTCCTCTTTTTTAGCTGGAATTTTTTTGGCAACATAACATTAGGAGAATGATAAAGGAAAAGGGAAACCCACTTTGGGGGTGTCCAACGGCACAAGTGTGTTTGAAGTAAACAATGAAAAAAAAGGGAAAGCCTGGGGGCTTCAGGAAACAAAACTTTTATTTAATAATCCTAGTATAGCGTAGGTAAATCAACAACGGGGCTGCCCCAAAATCCTTCACCTGCCCAAATTCATGAACAACAAAACAGAGAAAAAAGGGGAGTGGAGATGGGGTTTTCTCGTCAACTCCTCAAAAAAAAAATTTATAAAGCATAGATCTGTAAGACTGGTCACAAAAATTGGAATCATAAAAAAAGCGGAGGAAAAGGGGGGGGAAAAGGTGATCCATTATGAAGTAAGTCTTCAAGTGGTCTTCAGAACGTTCAAAAGGGGGTTTTGTTTTTATGCAAGGTTTTCTCGACCTGATTGTTTCATTTCACATGTCCCTTTTTTTTCACTATTGAATAAAAAAATTCTAAAAATTGTTAAATTTGCTTTTTTTTGTGTGGTGTAGGAATTCTCTTTTTTTCCCCCATGTTATTTCTGCTTCTGGTACCAAATTTTCTATTAAAAACATAATACCCAAGAATATTTCCTCTTTAACTGGGTTTCCCCCGGGGGAAAGAAAATTTCCTATAATTTCTCTTGGGATGTTTAGATGTTTTAGTTTTTATCCCCATTTAAAACAAACCCTATGTTGGGGAATATACTAATTTGGGGGGGACAGTTGTTTCTATTTTTTCTTCAACATTTAAACCCAAACAGATAGGTTCCCCTTATTTTTTCAACTCTTTTTCCAAGGCCTTTTCAACGCTTTCTGCAAAAAAAATTTCTAATTGATCTGGAATCTTACCCGGGGTTTAGGACAATAAAAGGGGGGAAAACCAAAAATTTTAAATCCTACTCTGGTCCTCAACTCAGTTCTAGGAAAAAGTCATAGATATGTAACTCCCAAAAAAGAGCAAATTTAAAAACCCCAAAAACCCCAAAAAAATAATCCAACAATGTATGGATGCAACCTGGTAACCCAAAAAAACAATGTATGGATGCAATTTTACTTTATTTTTATTTGAAGGAAGCAATGAAATGTTATTTTGCTTGATAAACCTCTCTAATGTTATGAGACCCCGCAAAAGCATGCTGGCGTAGCTCTTGAAGTTTTTTTTTCCTAGCATCTGTCTAATGTTGGTGTCAACTGTAAGAGACCATTTGAGGGCCCTTTTTCACCTTTTACCTAACCCGGCATTTTAAAATTTTCAGAACTCCAGAAAAGATCACCCTTAAAAATTTTGGGAAAACCCGAGAGGACAAAAGATCACTTTCAGCTCTATCCTCAATTTCCAGTGCCTTTTCCACAAGGGAATAATTGTATCTGACTCTATAATGTAATCAACTACACTTGCAGCTTTGTCAGTTAAATATGTAAAATACCCATTTGAGTGGTCTAAAAAGGGGCCCCATTAAGGCAAATAAAAAATTGAATTTGCAAATTAGGGCGATAAGGCCTGATCATTCTTATTAATTTATTTATCCTGTGATGATGGGCACCCATTTTGGTGTTAAAATCACTTCAAATTAGCATCAAATGATTAGGGTTTTAAACTTTCACAAACCCATCAAATAACTCCTCCAACTTGACCCAAATTTCTATTGAGATTCTTCAAATTTCCGGAGGGAAAAATTTTGGGGGGGGAAAAAAGGGGGGGGTTTTTTTTTTTTTTAAAAAAAATTTTTCCCAAAAATTTTTTTTAATTTTTCTTTGGGAAAATTTAAAATTTTTTCCCAAAAAAAAATTTGGAAAAAGGGGGGGAAAAAAAAATTTTGGGTTTTTCCCCCCCCGGGGGGAAAAAACCCCCAAAAAAAAATTTTTTTTTTGGGAAAAAAAATTTTCCAAAATTTTTCCCCCCAAAAAAAAAATTTTTTTTTTTTTTTTTTTTTTTTAAAAAAAAAATTTTTTCCCCCCCCTTTTTTTTAATTTTTCCCCGGGGGGGGCCCCCCGGGGGGGGGCCTAAACCCAAAAAGGGGAAAAAAAGAAGGGGGGGCCCTTTCCCCACCGGTTTTTTCCCCAAATCCCCCTTTTTTTTTTTTTTTTTTTTAAAAAAAAAAAAATTTTTAAAAAAACCCCCCCAAAAAAAAAGGGGGTTTTTTTTTTTAAAAACCCCCAAAAAAAATTTTTTAAAAAATTTAAAAAACCCCCTTTTTTTTTTTCCCCCTTTTGGGGGAAAAAAAAAAAAATTTGGGGAAAAAAAATTTATTTTTTTTTAAAAAAAATTTTTTCCCCCCCCCCGGGTTTTAAAAAAAAAAAAAAAAAAAAAGCTTAAAAAAACTTAAAAAACCCCCCCTTTTTTAAATTTTAATTTTTTAAAAATTCCCCTTTAAAAAAATTTTTTAAAAACCCCGGGAAAAAAAAAGTAAAAAATTTTTTTTAAAATTTTTTTTATTTTTAAAAACTTTACCAATTTTTTTTTCCCCCCTTAAAAAGGGCCCGGGCCCCAAAAAAAAAAATTTAAACCCCCAAACCAAAAAAGGGGGAAAAAAAAAAGGGGGGGGAATGGAATTAAAATTTTTTCCCCCTTTTCCTTTTTTGGGGGTGGGGGGCCCCGTGTTTTAAAAAACCGTGGGTTTGGGGGGGGTTTTTTTTTCCCCCGTTTTTGGGGGGGGGGGGTTGGTTTGGGCCAAAGGGGGTTTTTAAATTTTTAAAAAAAATTTTTTTTTTTTCCCCCCCCAAAAAAAGGGGGGGGTTTCCCCCTTTTTTTTTTAAACCCCAATTTAACCCCCCCAAAATTTTTAAAAAAAAAATTTAAAAAAAAGGGGGGGCCCCCGGGAAAAAAAAAAAGGAAAAAATTTAATTTAAAAAAAAACCCCCGGGGGGGTTTTTTTTTTGGGGTTTTTTAAAGGGGGGTGCCCTTAATTTTTTTAAAAATTTTTTTGGGGTTTTTTTGGGGGGGGTTTTTTTTTTTTTTAGGGGCCCGGGGGGGGGGGGTTTTTTTTTCCCCCCCTTTTTTTTTTAAAAGGGCCCCAAAACTTTTTTTTGGGAAAAAAGGGGAAAACTTCCCTTTTTTTTTGGAAAAACAGGGGAAAAAAAATTTTTTTTCCCCAAAAAAAATTTTTTTTTTGAAAAAAAACGAAAAAAATTTTTTTTTTTGGGAAATTTTTAAAAAAAAAAAAAAAAAATTTTTTTTCCGGGAAATTTTTAAAATTAAAAAAAAAAAATTGGGGGAAAAAAATTTAATTTTTGGCGGGTTTTTAAAAAAATTAAAATTTTTTTTTTTTTTTTTTTTAAATTTAAAAATTTTTTTTAAAAGGGTTTTTCCCCCAAAAATTTTTTAAAAAAAAACCCCCCAAAAGGGAAAAAAGGGGGGGAAAAAAGGGGCCCCCGGGGGGAAAACCCCCCCTTGGGGAAAAGGGGGAAAGGGGGGGGGCCCCCCAAAAAACCCCCCTTTTTTTCCCGGGGGGGGAAAAAAAAAGGGGGGGGAAAAAAAATTTTTTTTTAATTTTTTTTTTTAGGGCCCCCAAAAAATTTTTTTTTTTTTAAAAAAAAAAAAAATTTTGGGGAAAATTTTTTGAAGGGGGGGTTTTTTTTTGTTTTTAAAAAATTTTTTTTTAAAAACCAAAAAACCCTTTTCCCCCTTTTTAAAAAACCCCCCAAAAATTTTTTAAAAGGGGGGGGAAAACCCCTTTTTTTTTAAAAAAAAAAAGGGTTTTTCCCCCGGGGGGGGAAAAAAAAAATTTTTTGGGGGGTTTTTTTTTTAAGGGAAAAAAGGGTTTTTTAAATTTTTAAAAGGGGAAAAACCCTTTTGGAAAAAAATTTTTTTTAAAAAAAATTTTTTTTTGGGAAAAAAGGGGGGCCCCCCAAAAAAAATTTTGGAAAAAATTTTTTTTCCAAAAAAACCGGGTTTTTAAAAAAATTCCCCAAAAAATTTTTGGAAAATTTGGGGGGCATTTTCTGGCAATTTTGGGAAAACCGGGGTTTTTCTTAAAAAGGGGGGTTTTACAGTGCTATTATTCCACTTTCAACATCCTATGGAATTCTGGAATGTGTAGTTTACTGAGGCCAAAGAGTCCTCTGGCTGAGAATTCTAAATGCCCCTCCTTAAACTGCAAACCCCAAGTTTCCACAGGATGTTGAAAGTAGAATAATAGCACTATTACAGAGTAGGGTGGAAATGACCTAAAATTCAGAGGCTGTTAAGAGGAGAAAGGAGCAAGAGAGCAAGAGGGTTATGCCCCAGAGCATGATGTGTGGTGGTAATACACAGGTGACTGTATGAAAAACAGATTTTTGGAGTGACAGAGTCTGCCTTTTCCTGAATTTTGCCAGACTTTGTTGAGGAGCTAAGGTATGTTGGACTCTTTAGAGCAAAAATATAGGCTAGTGAGATTTTCAGGATAAAATTCAAGATTTTGAGGACAGGGTCTGAGGGAGTGATTTCAGGGAAACCTGCTGTTCCAGACTTTAGTTTAAAGAGACTTCCAAGAAGTCAGAACTTGTCTAGCAGATGCCTCTTCCCCTGAATGAAATTAGCATGACAGTCAGGAGTCTTTTAGGGGGAAGAGTGGGGAAGGCACTCTTCTCATCAGCAGGACTGTGTACCCATTTGGGTTTCTTGAGAGACATTACCAGGTATTCAGGTTCAAAAAAAGTGTGGTAAAGTCTAAACAAGTTCCCATGTGAGAGAGATATTTGATATGACTTGATTTGTACTTGATCTGACCCTCCTAGGAGGATCTCCATGTCCTACTAGTATTGTCTAGATACAAGACATCCATCTGTAGACAATGTTCTCTTTCTGGGAAGTATATGTGTTTAAGGTCTGAAGATGTGAAGAATATTGAACAATATTTGAAAAATTGTTGGAAAACATGTTTCCCCGATAAGAAGAATCCTGGAGTGATCAAAATCTTCACAGGTTGGGATTTATTCTGTGCAAAATTTGCACAAGTTTGCATTCTGTGCTGAAAACAGGGTATTCTGTAGATTATTCAGAAAATTCTGTTATCTACACAGAAAATGATGCTTTTACATTTAAAAAAAAACTTGTGAGAATTTTTCACAGAATAGTCAGCATTTTCTGCAAAGGAAACATTAGTTTCTGCATATAATCTATTTCTGGCACCAATAATGCTGCTTTCTGTGCAAAACTATCATGTGCTAATTTTCCACAGAATAAGTGCAGAACTATGAATAGTTTTACCCCTCGCCAAAATGAGCAGTTTTTGGCAGTGATGTAGGCCTGTGTTGATTGACTCAGACTCAAGTCTGACTTAAGTCGCTTCAGTTACTCAACTCAGACTTGGCTCGGCAATAAATGATGCACTGACTTGACCCAACATGAGACTTGTATATTTTTAGTGATTGACTTGCTGCCCTTGGTTCAGTAATACATAATACATAACACATAACACATTCATCCAGAAACTTTATGACTTTCAACAATGTGTCCATCTCTTTTTGTCTACTGATCACGTGATCTGTCTCAAGGCTGTAGCATGGGCACATTTCTTGGAAGGTAACAGCAAATGTGCTAGGCAACTGGCTTGGAAGTCTGCTAGGCAGCCTGTCACTGCTGCATATTGGAGAAGCCATTTCCAAATAGCAGAAGACAAGACTCAGCCTCAGAGCACTGGACATATTTCTCAGAGGGGAACAGCAAATGTGTTAGGCAATCGGCTTGAGGCGGAAGGATCCTTCCTTCTAGAGCTTTTGAAGCTTTAGTAATAGGGAGTAAGAAAGATCCTATTACCCACTTCTGAAAAAGCCCCTAGCTTCAGAAATGGGAAGTAATAAGGATCCTATTTCCCTCATCTGAAGCTGCAGAATCTCTTATGCCCATTGTCACAAAAGTTTCCAGCTTTGAGAAAAGGGAGTAAGAAGGACTCTATTCCCTATTTCTGATACTGCAGACAGCAAAATCACAAATGTGGAGGGCTGACTCTGTTTAAATTATTGAAATTGACTTTATTAGACTCTGTCCAGGAATTCTGGAATATAGCTTGGAGTATAAAGTTGGCTTCCAGACTTGAGACTTGACTTGAAAGTATCCTGCAGGGACTTCAGACTTGACTTGACACTTGAAGATAGAGACTTGAGACTTGACTTGAGACTTGGAGTAAAAGACTTAAATACATCACTGGTATAATCAATTGTTTAGTTTAGCTGTAACTCCTCAAATAGTTCTTCCTTCTTCCTTCCTTCCTTCATCACTGGTTTTAGGATACAGTTGCTAAAACAGTGCAGTATCCAGAAGAGAAAAGGCCTTCTCAGGCTTCCCCCCTGAAACTCAGGGCTCAAAAGGAGCATATATCTAAGTCCGAGCATTCCACAACAGCTCTGTTAATTCAAGGATAAACATTTGCTGCTCAAGAAGGTACCACTTCTATTGTTTATAGACCTCTAGAACTGACCTGCCAAAAGCACTGGATTTTTGGTGATATCTTGCTCTGGAACTTGATGTAAGCTGGACTTGAGGTCTATCTTGGCCACCTGACTGGGGAGGTAAGGAGTGGACTGGGGAACTAAGATAAAGCACCCCCTGGATCTTGGCAATCACATTCCGGTTCTTTGTTTGTTAGCAATTCTGCCTGGTACTTGAGCTTCTAACACACCCAATCTTTCTCTGCTTGGGCTCTTCATCCCACCCCAACTTGCAAGCATCCCATAAAGGCCTGTATCCTGAAGCCACTTACTGCCTCACAGAGGAAATTTGCAACTTTTATGTTAGCTCTGACCTCATCACCTGACTTCAGTGGTGCCACTTATTGAGTGCCTAATGTCAAATTTGATATAGATATATAGAGATAGAGATAGCTAGATATTAGTAGAAATTAACTAAAGTTGGCAGAAGATTGATCAGATAATTATGGTTCAGACTAGAGCCCAAACAATTCAAGCCCAGAAAGGGCATCTGCGGGCAAATGAAACGCCAAGGAGTCTGACCCAAAAGTCAATCCTCGACTACTGTGTTCCCCTAGAAATCAGTGTCCAGCATGAGAACAATACCATTACAGGCACTCCAACTATAAGCACTCCAATGAACCTTGACAATGGGACCACAAGTAATGAACAGGACCAGCAGAGCCCTGTGGAATTGGACTACCAAAATTGGTCCATGGACCCTGGCCAGGTCTCCAGTGGATCTACCTTCTAGGCATGTGTGTTCTACAACCCCAAATAGCAGTGGCAATGTGATGGAGAAATCTACAGGGAAATCTCACAGGCTTAATACTGGTCATGTTCAAATCATCTATGGCCACTTGATAGACCAATACTTTCTTTCAGCGCAAGCCAATCAACAATTTTTTGATAAACTGCATGCTATAAAACAAGAGATTTCTGGAGTTAAGGCAACACTGTGAACTATTGTTGCTTTGATAGAACTGGGAATTTTAAAAGCAGCACTCCCAATAAACTCCCCAGATAGAGACTTGGCAGACCCCCAGGCAACCAACCTAAAGTCCTCAACAGATGCAACAGTAGATGATGATCACCCCCTTACTAATAACGCAAGCTTTCTGGGGCATCTAGAAGAAATAATGCATGACTGGTATATATATTCTGAGAAGACACTACAGATCTCAGCTGAAGATGGTCCTGCTAAAAGTGGCCTGGAGGAATTCAACCTTACTTTTACAAATCCAGACTTATTAGTTTTAGATGAATGGCATGATGATACCTCAGAAGATGATAACTCTCAGTTTCCACCTTCATCTATAGGAATAGTAGGTAAAAATGCTCCACAGATGAACAATTATCAATTACAACTACCAGATCGAGTATATTCTGGCTCTGGTAAGCCAATACCTGCAGAAGTGTCACCGACTAACACTGAGAGCCATATCACCATTTTTAATTGGCTAATAAGAAGATCAAATAATGTGTGGGTCACATCTTCGGAAGTGGTAAAGTATATCATAGATGTATCGGGGACTAAATGGGATTACTCCGTAGACATTAAATGTTCATGTGTGTACCCCTCAACATCCAAATAATTGAGAGGGATGGTGATTTTGTCCTTCATAGATAGTCACCATGCCCATCACTTTTGGTGTCAGTTTTATAAATTTGAAGAAAGAGAAATTTCATTTAAATGGAGACTGCATCACACTACTCAAAAATCAATCCCAATTTATATTTGAATCCTCATTCCCATAATTCAGCAAACCTAATGAAAGGAAAGGAAGATTTAAATAGCAGAGGAGCCTTCCTAGAAGAATGAGCAGCCATGGTGCCTGTTCACAATTTGTCTCCCAGAGGGCTGGACTGTAAAACCCAGAAACGACTTGTACCTGGGACATTATATCATCCTGTCACAATCCTAAAAACATACACTCCTGGGAATCATGTCACATTAACTCTTGATAACTGTACTATAAGGGGTGGAAATAGTGCCTTCTTGGGGAAGAAGGTCATCCTAGAGGATTTAGAACATCAAACTCATTTAAACTTTAAAAAGGGTGAGATGAATGTTCTTGAAATAATCCCAAGACAAGGAAATAACGGTACAGTGGTCTTTGGCTTCACCTCCATAGCTCTATGATCTCATGTCCAGAGGTGCCTAAGTAACTAGAAAGATTCAAGTGGCAATGTACTAAGTGACAATTCTACTTCCACTAAGATTCCTCAAGTTAGGATAACAATGGCAGCAAGAAATTGGCAGTCTTCTCACTGGCAGGAAAAGGCTTCTATATCTAAGGCTTCTATAGCCCATAATAGTTTCCCCCCTGATTTTTATTCAGATCATAGAAGGAAGGAAGTGTGTCCCTCTTTTGTAACCTTCCCCAATAATATCTCAGTTAAGAATGAAAGAGACCCAGTAGAATCAAAGAAATGTAGAGTTGGAAGTGACCACACAGGCCATCCAGTCCAACCCCCTGCCATGCAGGAACACCCTCAAAGCACTCCCGACAGATGGCCATCAAGCCTCTGCTTAAAAACCTCCAAGGAAGGAGACTTGACTACACTCTGAGGCAGCACATTCCACTGCCGGACAGCCCTGACTGTCAGGAAGTTCTTCCTGAGGTTCAGGTGGAATCTTTTCCTGCAGCTTGAATCCATTGCTCCTTGTCCTGGTCTCTGGAGCGGCAGAAAACAAGCCCTCTCCTTCCTCTACATGGCATCCTTTCAAATATTTAAACATGGCTATAGAATCAAGTAAGTGGACATAACACTTGGAGCTTGGAGACTGGAGATATCATAGCAAACAGGACATTGTTAAGTGGTGACAAGCCCCCTAGGAGTCACAGTTTCCAACAAATGGTTACAGGGAATGATTCCTTGCCTGATCAAACACAATCTACTAAGCAGCCCCCTGTAATAGATCTTGACTGGTGCTTGGGTAATAGATACACTTCCCTGGCCAACTCATCTGAAGATTGTGTATTAGACAGCAAGGAGCTGCATCGACCTATAGATCTTATATCCTGGAATATTGCAGGTTGGAGAAATAATGCTGACTTCATTCAGTATCTTCAGACATTTGATATAGTTTGCCTCCAAGAGATTTGGCTTACAGAGAACAATTCCCTGAGATTGGGGGGTTTTAGATTCTGGTAACAGCTTGCCCAGAAATCCTTCAGTGCAGGCCGTGATAGTGGAGGCCTGGCTATACTGATTTCTTCCACCATAGAGGTGGGTGAGATTACAGTAGTAGGTCCAGCTTCAAACTACTGCCAAGCATTAACTATTCATGGCTGTAAACCAGGCCCCTGTTGTGTATTAATGTTTATTTCTCCGCAAGATCTGCCAGAATCTCAATAGAAATTTGGGTCAAGTTGGAGGAGTTATTTGATAGCTTGTGTACAGATTACCCTAATCATTTGATGCTAATTTGCAGTGATTTTAACACCAGAATAGGCAGTGCCTCGATCATCACAGGATAAATAAATTAATAAGAATGATCAGGCTCTTATCGCCCTAATTTGCAAATTCAACTTTATTTGCCTTAATGGTACTTATTTAGACCACTCAAATGGGTATTTTACATATTTAACTGACAAAGCTGCAAGTGTAGTTGATTACATTATAGAGTCAGATACAATTATTCCCTATGTGCAGGCACTGGAAATTGAGGATAGAGCTGAAAGTGATCATTGTCCTCTCAGGTTGACCCTCAAACTCGAAGTGACTCATTCTGGAGTTCTGACAGATCTTAAAATGCCTGGTCAGGTGAAAGGTGAAAAACGGCTCAAATGGTCTCTTACAGTTGACACCAACATTAGACAGATGCTAGGAACAGAAAAACTTCAAGAGCTACGCCAGCATGCTTTTGCGGGGTCTCATAACATTAGAGAGGTTTATCAAGACATAATAACATTTCATTGCTTCCTTCAAGATCAAAATGAGTGAAATTGCATCCATACATTGTTGGATTGATACCAGGTTGCATCCATACATTGTTGGATTGATTGTTTTGGGTTTTGGCATTGAATATTTGCTCTTATTTGGGAGTTACATATCTATGACTTTTTCCTAGAGACTGAGTTGAGGACCAGAGTAGGATTTCAGTCTCTGGTTTAACCCTTCATTGTCCTGAACCGGGTAAGATTCCAGATCAATTAGTAATTTTTGCAGAAAGCGTTCAGATATAAGTCTTGGCAAAGATGTTGTGAAAAATAACTGGGCAACCTATCTGTTTGGGTTTAAATGTTGAAGAGAAAAGATAGAAACAACTGTACCCCCAAATTAGTATATTCCCCAACATAGGGCTTGCATTAATGGGGATGCAGTCTAAAACATCTAAAGCATCTGAGAGAGACAGGATGATAGGAAGTTATCCTACCCAGATATACCTCAGTTAATGAGGTAGATATATTCTTGGGTATTATGTTTTTAATAGAAAATTTGGTACCAGAAGCAGAAATAACATGGGGAAAAAAAAGAGAGAGATTCCTACACCACACAAAAAAGAGCAGTTCAACATTTTTCAGCAATTCTTTTATTCAATAGTGACAAATAGGTACATGTGAAATGAAACAATCAGGTCGAGAAAACCTTGCATAAGTAAACAAAGCTGTTTAGAACGTTCTGAAGACCACTTGAAGACTTACTTCATAATGGATCACTTTTCCCCCACTATCCTCCGCTTTCTTTATGATTCCAATTTTTGTGACCAGTCTTACAGATCTATGCTTTATAATTCTGCTGTGAGTAGTTGACGAGACAATCTTATCTCCACTCCCCTTTTCTCTCTGTTTTGTTGTTCATGCATGGTCAGGTGAAGGATTTTGGAGGCAGCTGTTGTTGATCTTACCTACGCTATACTAGGATTGATTAGAGTAGAATGCTTTTGTTTCCTAGCTCAGGCTTTCTTTATTGCATTGTTTACTTCAAACACACTTGTGCCGTTGGACACCTAAAGCTGGTGTCTCTCCAGATCTCCTTTATCATTCTCCTAATGTTGATGTTGCTAAAAACCTTCCAGCTAGACAGAGGACAAAGAGGGAATGGAAGGCCAGACATGCATAAAAAGCCCTTAAAAAAAACTTCACTGTCAAATGATTTGTTAACTGTGGTATGCCTGTATAGACTGTTGGGCTTTCTAGTCCCAGGTCATAACTTCTGACTGGCAGCAGCTGTCCAGAGTTTCATGCAGGATTCTTTCCTAAACCAGTGATATCACCTGGTGGTCTCCTCTTCAAGTATTAAGGCTAGCTTGCTTAACTTCTGAAATTAGCTGAGGCTGAATATATGCCGGGTGGTCTGACAGTATGATCTAGAAGAATACACAGGAATACCCCCTCATCAACCTACAGCAACATAACACAGCTCCAAACAACCCATGCCAAACGGGTTGCACAAACTGCCCCCAAGCAGACATACTTGTAGATAATACCACAGAGACTAAGAATGCTAATGTAAGCCACGGTCTGGCCCCCTTTTACTACCTTACAGAAACTTTTGTAGACTTAATTAATTTGTCATTTTAATGTCCTTTTCTTCTAAATAAGGTTTTATCTGTTGCTGTTGTTGGTGGTATTATAAACATTCTAACTCATAATGCTATGTTAACTACATAGCTATGGAGTACTTTTTTTTAAAAAAGTAGATTATATTATATGAAAAATGAACTATAAATATTGTTGCTGTTGTGTGCCTTCAAGTTGTTTCCAATTTATGGCAGTTCTACAACAAACCTATCACTGCATTTTCTTGGCAAGATTTGTTTGTGTGTGGGGGGGTGCCTATGCCTCCCCCTGAGGCTGAGACAGCATGACTTACCTTAGGTCTCCCAGTGGGCTTCCAGCCCAAGAGGGTATTCAACCATGGTCTCCAGATTTATAGTCCAACACTCAAACCACTACACTATGCTGGCTCTCAAGACATAAATATATTAAGTAAAAAAGGATGAAACTTACATGATAAACAAATGTTTCTGAAACAAATCCCTAGCAATACTTCACTATTATATTCTTTTTTGCACCCTGAATGAGAGTGGGGGTGTTTCAGGACCATATCTGAAGGATCACATGACTTACTGTTTGAAGAACAGCATATCTGATGGGATACATGGACTCAGTTCTAAGCTGGTGTGGAAATCCTTATATGGTAGTCATTTTCACAGTCCAGCAGAAGGGGGAAATACAGCCATCCCTCCACATTTGCTAGGATTAGGGGCACAGGACCACCGTGAAAGTGGAAGAACCGTGAATAGCTCTAGGCCCTCCCAAACCCTATTTAACACACACTAAAAAAAGTATGATCACCATATTCAACCCACCATTAATTCCTTTGAGGCATCAGGGTTCCTTCACAAGGCAGAAGTGGGTGGTGGTGAGTCTTACTGCCACCTCCACTGCTGCCCCACACCATTTTTAATAGGGACTTACAAGCCTCGTTCGCAGTTTATTAGCCTCAAGAAGCTTGCAGTCCTTATTAAAAATGTCATATGAAGGCAGCAAAGGTGACAGCAAATAATCCGTGAATAATCAAATCTCCAAAAGTGAAACCTGCAAATGTGGGGGGCTAACTGTAGTTCAATAGGTTGTTTTATGTGATCATTTTAATAGTTAGTTTGGGAAAATTAGTAACTTACATTGGCAGTTCAGTTTGGAAACCCCTTAGAGTTTGAGGACAAAGTAAACAGAACAAGACAAAACAAAGCTCATCCATTATTTTGGGTGGATTGCTTTTTCCAGAGCTTGGGAAAGTTAATTATTGGAACTATCAGTCCCAGAATTCCCTGAGTCAACAAAGTCATTGGCCACACTGGCTGGGGAATTCTATGAGCTGTATCAGTGACCACTGTCATGTAAGTGGGAAGGTAAACCTGCTACAGGTTTTAGTCCAGACTTCAAAAGAGCTGTCCAAAAGCTATTCTTCCAAAAAGGCTGAGCATCTTAGATAGCTCCCAGAGTGCATCCAGTGTTCCACTGGAATGGGAACTACCAATTGCTATTGATAGTATACAGAAAAGTAATGACTCCAAGCTCTGATTGACCCAGCTTACCTTATGGCATTTCCCCAGGTATGTGTTCAGAATTGCAAGCTGAATAGGCAAGACACTTTGTACTGTGGAGAAAGCTAAAGAAATTATGAACAGTCACCAGTATCTAACTGGGGTCTTACATCTTTGTAAGTGGACTTACATCTGCAGGAATCAGAATTGTACTGTTGCTTAAACTGTACAAGGCTATTGTTAAGTTTCTACATAGCAAAGTTGGCAAAGAACCCAATATGCATCAGTATGTGATGCACATTGGGTGCTCATGCCGATATCTCATTATGCATCTTCACAATTCATAAAGGGTTTCTTAACACCTCTACTAGGTATATGTAAAATTATATAACATAACAGATCATATAAGATTCCAGCGAGTAAGTATACAAATTATATTTACTTATCAATATCTGCCTACATAAATGGTAACTGTCTTAACCACTTTGCTACTTATATTTTTTGTAATCTCTAAATTGTGAAAACTAGAGATTTTGAGGGTATAACTTAAAGTGTGCGTGCGCACACACACACACAAACACATTTTGGCTTCATAAGCCTCAGGTTGTCATTTTTAAAAAAAAAAAATTACAGTAATCTTTAACACTCTCACAAAACAGTTTCCTGAGATTTGTCTCCTTAATACTGGCATCATTTTTCCACTTGTGCTTATTCATGACCAGTAAAACAAATTATTCCCATCAGGACAGGACTGTTTTTAAGAGTCTCCTTATTGATGAAAACCCAAAAGTGCCCTTTATCATTTTTCACACTTGTGTTCCCTCATACTTTCTGACTTGTCTTGGCTAGATCAGCTAAATTTCCTCTGAACGACTGAGAATCTCTCCAGCCTCACTCAGTCACAGTCCAGGAGGAATTCAGTCATTTTTTTTTTTAAAAAAAAGTCTTGTTACATAAGATTCTTTTATTGCCTCTTGTTATTTATCTTTGCATGGAATCACCTTTTCCTTCTCCCTCTTCTTCTTAATTCAAATTAATAAAGTCCTGCAGTGAACGGTCCCTCTCTCCCATAGAAAATTCTTTTCAAAAGACTGAAAAGTCCTCCAAAATCACAGCGCTTATAAAATGGTGGAAAGGATGGGGGAGAGGGGGTGGAACACCTTTTCTTCTTTCCCTTCGACTTCAGTGACACTATGAAGTTTCACATAATTTGCAGACTGCATCTCATAAAATACTGGCAAAATTTATTCATTTCAAATTAAATAGATGTAGCACAGAGTAATCTTTCTCTATTAAATATGTCACTTTTTGCAATTGTTTCTTAATATCCCTCACAGCTTCCATCTAAGATTAGCACTTTCTCTGCTGCCACAGTTTCACTAACCTACTGAATTATTCACTGAAGCAGAACCTTCAGATATCAGGTTAGAAAGGCCTTGATTATGGCAGGAAGTGAACTGTATAAACCATTTTTCTTTAAAGGAAAAACTCTCCTTATAGAAAAAAATACATATATATCCAGAAATCTGTATTAAATGTGTATCCAAAAATGTTTATAATTGATAGGAATGTGGTCAGCTGCAGTCTCTTTGTATTTTGTTTACAATAATACATAGTAACACTTGGACAATACTGGAATCTCTTTTTTCCCCCCTAAACGCACATGTTCATGACATGAATTTCAATGGTGCTGGACATAGATGGCTTTTTTGTCTTTTTAGTTTAAGGTAGGAGGACGCTGAGTACATGTTATTCCAGAATGCTTCCAATAAGATATGTAATTATATATTTATTCATACCTGATTCTCCTCCCTTGCTATAGGAGCTTCACAGTGTTTTGAATCTACTATGACAGTGCAGTAAAGCTCTTTCTATGGCTTACTGCCAATATAGGCCATTACGTTGTGCCAGCCAAGTGTTGAAAAGTTGTTTGAACTTACTGAGGAGACAGAAGCTCCCTTTGCTAGTGTTGAAATCCAGAAACTCACCACTCATCATTCTGCTACTTGATGACATGTCCAGAGGCACCCAAGTGTTTGAAATATAGCCCTGACACAGAGCAGGCTAAAGGCACTAACTTTTTCAGGCCTCTGTAACATGAAGGAAAAGTGTGCACTGCTGATGTCCATTAGTAAGATGAAGAGATTGTCAGCAAAAGTTCACCTTAACAAAAGCTGAAATACTTTTCTTGGTATCCTCAAAGAGGTGCTATCCTGTGGATCGGTATTAGGCTCAGAAAAAGTACAATTTTTCAATTTCAGTCCTAGAAATTGTAGTCCAAAGTAACTTTTCCAGGCTTTGATTATTATGATGAGAATGAAATTCAGCTGTCTTTTTGACTGACTTGAAAGTCTAGTCAGACAGAGAAACTAGACCATAATCCTGTTGGACTTTCCTAGTGTTAGAATGGTGTGTCTAGAAAAGTTCTAGTACCAGCAGTTGTGGTTTTTGAAAACGGGAATGTGTACATCAGCGATAGGCCATTTACTTGCATTCGGAAGCTCACATGCTTCCTATCATTTGGCTTCTCCATGTGGATGTGTGGAGAACAAGGTCTTGTCCTTTGGTAAAGACAGGAGGATGCCTTGAGTAAATTCTAATTTTAAAGACTCCTAGGTCCAGTCCCTGGCATCTTCAGGTAGGGTTTTCAAAGAGTCCTTTCTGAAAACTTGGGATCACTGAGATGGATGGACCCATCCATCAGGAGCTTGGCTAATAGGCAAGGACAATGGGTGTTTTGTGGTGGCATGGTAGAAGACACAGCATAAGCTGAGCTTATGTCTGTCAGGCTAAACCTCCTTAGCCTGGAGAGTCTTTTGGAAGAGTCTGTTGTATTAAGTCTGTTGTGTCTGTTCAGGTAAGGCTGTTTGTTTATGTGAGCTGGAAAGAAGTTTGCTCGTGTGCTTGTTATGGTTCTATTGTCCATCTGTGGGTAGGCCCAGGTCCTCTGCCTGAGCACATGGCCTTAGGTAATCAAGGCATCTGCTAGAGAGAGTGAGTCAGAGACTTGGCTGGGTGAGGGGCGGGCAGCCACTAGCTCTCTATATAGTTGTAGCCCCCATCCCTGGAATTGCCAAACAGGAGCTCAGCAAACAGCGGCAAGGCCAACAGGCATTTTGTGTGGATGTTTAGCAGGGAGTTTTGAGGGGGAGGTCCAGAGTTCTGTTCAGTGCCTACTCAAGACTATTGAATATGGATGGATTAGAATTCAAAATAACCTTAAAAGATTAGAGAGGTAGGCAAAAACCAACAAAATGAATGCAAGAGGGAGAAATATAAGATATTACACTTAAGCAGAAAAAAATTAAATGCACAGATATAGGATGAGCAATATCTGGCTGGCTTGATAATAGAACATGTGAAAAGCATCTATGAGTCCTAGAAGACCACAAGCTGAGTCATGTGTCAGACGTGTTGTGAGTCAGATGGCAGTTAAACAAGCCAGTGAGCTTCTAGCCTGTGTCAACAGGAGTATAGTATCTAGATTGGAGGAAGCAATAGTACCACTCTATCCTATGTTGGTCAGACCTCACCTGGAATACTGTGTCCTGTTCTGCCACCACAATTTAAGAAGGATATTGAGAATCTGGAACATGTCCAGAGAAGGAGGAAGAGGACCAAAATGATAAAAGGCCTGGAGATTTAACCCTATGAGGAGTGACTTAGGGACATGTATATGGTTAGCCTGGAGAAGAGAAGGTTAAGAAATGATATGATAGCCATGTTTAAATATTTGATGTAGGGGTGTCATACAGACAATGGAGCAAGCTTATTTTCTGCTCCTCCAGAGACTAGGGCCCTTTTCGCACGTTACCCGTTTGTGCGGCTAGGGGGGGCGTCTTGCGCAAAAAGCCTCAGCCAGAATGCTGCCGCTTCCCTGCTCCTTCGTCCCGCAGGTCACTTCCTAGTAGCGCGACCATCGCGCTAGTGCCCCGCCCCTTCCTTCCGCAGCGCAGTCTGGGAGCTGTAGGCTGCGGTGGGGGGAGGAAGCGTGATCGGGGCGGCTTGTTCGGCACACCGCATGCAGGTAAGTGTGCAAGGGCCCCGCGAGCATTGCACAACCGCGCAGTATTTTCGGCTTAGAGCCGAAATTAAGAAAATGCGTGTGCATCCCACTTTAGGCTCCTGAGCATTGCATGAATGGGAGTGCGTCATACAGACCGACGCTCCCATTTACGCGACGCTCAAGGGGCCCTTGCGCAAAAAAAACTGTGTGCGAAATGGGCCTAGGACACATAGCAATGGCCTGTAGGAAAAGAGATTCTACCTAAACATTAGAAAAAATCAGATGGCAATAGCAATTTGGCAGTGGAATATGCTGCCTAGGAGTGTGGTGGAGAGAGTAGATGGCCATCTGTTGCGAGTTCAGAATACATTGTATATTTCTGCATGGTAGGGGTTTGGACAGGATGACCCTTGTGGTGTCTTCTAATTCTATGATTCTATGACCCATGGTCTGACAAATTATTAAGGCAAACTTATGTTCCTATATATTCCATAAATAACGTGCTGCCTAAGGGTATACTTTCTTTACTGTCCTGATTTTACTATTAGAAGAGAGAGTTCTCTTCCACTTCCTGCCTCAATTTCACCTTCAGTTTCATGATCACCAGACTGCTAAGCATCCTAATTTGATAGAATACAGCAATCTCACCAAAAGTTATGGAGCCTTTATATTTTCTGTGAACCAGCTGACTGGTGATTGAAGGTATGCCAGATATTTTAATTATTTATTTATCGTTTATTAAAATGTTCGTTTTCTGCCCTTTATGATGGGATTCCTGGACAGTGTTCAATAAAATCAATGTAATCATTTTGAAATAATTTAAAACTGTAAAAAAAAAAAAAATAGAATGAAAACATATTAAACAAGTTAAATCAAAACAAGACAATTTAGAGCAAAATTTGAATGAAATTAATTAGACTCCAAAGGCTTCCTTAAAGAGCCATATCTTTACTTGGTATCGCAATGAAGCTAGCATTGCTGCTAATCAGGCTTTTAAAGGAAGGGTATTCCACAACTAGAGTGTCACAGAAAAGAAGGCCATCTGCCACGTCCTAAGTGGCAGAGCTTAGACTGTGTGGACGGAGGGCGGGAGGGGGCATGGCTACAGCACACAGGGGGGCTGCAGCATGTGGGAGAGTGGCTACAGCATGTGGGGGTATGGGTACAGCACGTGGGGGTATGGCTACAGCACGTGGGCGTAGGTACAACAGATAGTGTGGGGCTATGACAGACAGAGAGGGGCTACATTATGTGGAAGAGGGCAAGCAAGGAGCTGGGACACCCCTAAAAAATTGCTGCTGGGGGCAAACTGCCCCATCCCCCCTCATCCCGATGGTGACTGCATGTCCTTTCATAATATTTTGACACAGAGGCACACTTCTTCAGCAGACCTCAATATTCAGGCAAGCATTGCTCCTTCCTGTGTGTGGTTCCAACCCTTTTAGGGCATTGGTTATTATTACCAGCACCTTGAATTCAGATCAGAATCACATACCCTCCAGCATTTCACAGATGAAAACGTGGACACTTGTGACTGAGCTACATCAGAACATTGTCAAGATGGCAAAAGTTATTAATGAGGAAGAGCACACAGGCTAGGAGCAAATGCAGCAGTTTGCTTTTGCCCGAGCCTACTTGCAAGGATAAGATTCCACTCTCTCTTCTCCTCTCCTTTCTTCCCTCCTGAGTCAATGAGTGTAAACAGCATTTGTACTTTCAACTTAATTTGCAGCAAGGTACACATAAAAAAAGAAAGTGGGAGGAGGAGAGAGAAACCAGGACCTTTTAAAAGCAGCTAAAAAAGTGGGATAATAGAGGATTAATCAGAACTGTCCCTGCCAAATTTGGACAGTTGAAGGATGAGGAATCGTAGGCTGTTTCTGCTCAACACTGTTATAGTGCTATTCCACTTTGCAGTTTAGGGAGAGGCATTTAGAATTCTCAGTCAGAATTCTCTTTGGCCTCAGTGAACTACATACCCTGGGATTCCACAGGATGTTGAAAGTGGAATAATAACACTATAACAGTGTAGTGCGGAAAGGGCGATATTGGCAGCCAATGCAACTCCTTTAAGACTGGTTTTCTATGTTTTCTATGTGATGTTCTGGTTAGCAATCCAGTTGCTATATTTTGCACTTGTTATAGCTTCTGAGTATCTTCAAATGTAGCTTTACATAGAGTTCATTGCAGTAGTTTGATCAGAAAGTTACCAGCATAAGAAGTGCTGTTCTCTTCTCTTACGACAGTTTCAGCCTGGATGTTGAAATCACTCAACATCATACATCTGGGATTTTCTTGCACCCTCTCTGAGACCACCTTGGTTAACTCAAGTAGGGAGATTGCAGAGTAGCAAAACAGACCTGTTGCAAATATTTTTGAATTAAACAAATATTTTTGAATTTGGGATAGTATAAATGTACTGGGAATCTAATATATTTGACTAATTAGGCATTTATATCTTGCGGTATCAAATATTCCTATATATCTTCTATTATCTTAACATCATTTTGAGTTTTGTCTCTTTTTTTGCTCAATCACAATAAAGATATAACTGATCTTTTGAAAGGTATGGCCTTTTTCTTGTTTGGCTAACATTTGGGAACCTGAAAAGCGCTAAGAGCTTTGTTTAGGACTAGAGTTCTAAGAATTAAACTGTGAAAGTATAACTACACTACACAGTTATATGAATTTCATACCACTTAGAATTCTCTGCTACACAGATTGAGTGCTTTAGTTCAGGGAAGTACACTGGAGCAGTGCTACTCAAAGTTGTGGTCCATGGACCAGTGTCAGTTCCTGAGGCATTAGCTGCCAGTCCTTGGAAAGCTTCTAGTAAATAAATAAATAGCTGTAGCCAATGGGTGCAAATATGGTATTGGTCCCTGGCATATAGAAAAATAAATTGCTGGTCCCCCCGTCAGGTGGCATGAGAAGCTTTGCATTGGAACTCTTTTGCAAGGAGTTCTAAGTATCTCATAGTTTTACAGATTGGAGCCATGGCAGTTAAAGTGATATCAAACTGCTACAACTGTGCTGTCTAGATACACTCTAAACATTGCATGGCAGATACATGTTTGTCAGTCAGTAGTTGTTTTTTTTTTATCTTTATTGAAAGGCAGTCATAGAAAGCATTGGGAAGGATTGGGAAGGGCTCGTAATATTTTATTTGACCCTGCCCCTGCTACTGTCATGATGGAAGAGCCAATAGAGTTTAACATGGAGCAATACTTTGGAGGTTACATACACAACAAAGCCATAATGTCATGTAACATTTAGTTTGACCCTGTCTCTGCTGCTGTCAGGAGTGATGGAGCAGTTTAGATCTGGGCAGCTCTATGGAGCCTGCATGCACCAACCCTAAAGCTATGGAGAGGCTGTGAAGCTGGTGTTATGTTCTTGGAGAGGTAAAATTGTACTGAGAGAATATTGGATAGTCAGAGAATTTTAAAGCTAGAAGAGATAGAGTGTGAAAGTATGCACTGCTCATATAATGTCTGTGCTATAAAAATATGCAATGGAGGTTACATTTCTAATGCTTTCTGTTCTTGAATTCTATGTGATTGTTCTGCCATGACATACTTAGAGCAACAGCATAGCGTTGATAGTGGTGGTAAGGAAGCTTAGGAAGACATACTATTGACCAATTTCTAATGGATCACATATCATCTGCTAATTCTTGTGATTTCTATAAGGAATTCAGTGAGGTGGACCTTTGTGTGATTCATCAATATGTTTTTTATATGTTTATGCAGGTGTGGATATTCTGAACCAAACTGTGATATTCATTAAATGGACAGATAATCAATGGTTTGGTTTAGTTTATAGCAGATGTATGATCTACCAGAAATACTACACACTGATTCTTCAGCAAGATCAGTCTTATATTCTCCCTCTCTCCCAAATACAGAAAATGGCGGGGGGGGGGAGGGGAAGGAAATCTCATTAGCTCTAGTGGAAATTCTTTTTAATTCTATTCTAACTATAGGCAGGTGGGCCATTTTAGAATTCAGTTTCACTAGAAAATAAAGATATCAGTCTCTCCTCTCAGAACAAGGTGTTTCTGATAAGGAGCCCTGCCTCTCTGAAGTGCCTGTAATTTGCTAAAGCAAACAGGATATGTAGCTGCATGCTATGAATTTACAGAATGCCTGCTTTGGCCTTTGAAATTACTCAATGCAGATATTGTGCACTGAGCATTGAGAGATCAACAGAAACAAGCATATAGTCTACCTTTCTTTTTCGCTAAATTTAGGGTAATCAAATGTATTAAAGAAAAACCAGTTGTTGTTTTTTTAAAAAGCTGATAATACAAGATGCAGTGTCCCACTTTTCTTCTGTTCTGTTCCATGTACACTACAAATGTAAACCAGTTTTAACTGTCCTGGCTTCAGGAACTGCCACACACAGAATCATAGAATTATGGAGCTGGATGGGATCCCAGGAGTGATCTACTTCAACATCTTGCCAGTAAAGAAATATGTAGTTCAAGCATCCCTCACAGGTAAGCATTCAAGCTCTGGTTAAATATCTCCAGCAAGAGAAGAATCTCTTTTCTTATAATCTGAAGCCATTCGATTCAGGTCCTACCCTCAGGAGCAGGTGGGGGAGCGAAATAAAACCACAAGCTTGTTCATTCTTTCACTTGGCAGCCCCTTCACATATTTGGCCATCTTATCACCTCTCGATCTTTTCCAGGCTAAGCACACTTAACTCCCTCAAGCATTCCTCATTAGTCTTGGTTTTCAAATCTTCTACCATCTTGGCTGCCCTTCTCTAGACATGCAGGGACTGGGATGAGAAGAGAAATCTTTGCAAACACAAAAGTATGCGTATTAAGGTGTTTGAAAAAGTTGGGATGCCACGAGTATTGTTATAGTGTACTCACAATGCATCCTATTATTATACCATATCTTTTTGATCCAGTGGAAAGAAGGTACATCTGAAGGTATTGGTACTGGTGGATCTCTGAATGATTTGTAGAGTGGGGAGCATCTCTGACTCACTATTAAGAACAGCAGCAACAATGCAATCCCTCCATCCTAAATTATACCACCAAAATGAAGAAAGCTAGGAGTAATGAGGAGTAGGTGCTCAGATCGTTGGCTGGGGCTCAGTTCCAGTACCAACATGGCCTACTTGAAATTATGGACTAATCTAACTTTAATTCTAAATGTATTATTGTACATCAGGCTCTTGATGGTTGATTTGAGTTCTAGTAGATCCTGTAAGTCTGGGATTTGCCTACCCCTGTTTAGATCTTCATGGCTCCCCCCACATACCATTTTGAAGATAAGGGTACTATATGCAAGCAGCAATTTTATTAGGTGGCAGTGTTTAGTAATATTGTTTATATTATCACTATATTTCTGTAGTGTTAATTGTTGTCTGGCAGGCCTACCCAGTCTATTTTTAACTATGATGTATTTTTAATTATGATTTTAATTATGGTATTTGAATGGTTTTATGCTTTTAGTATATTTTAATATATTTTATTTTTAATACATTTTTCATTGGTATGTTGGTTTTGTGGGGGAGGAGGCTTTATGCAACCTTTATCGATTTCAAGTCAAGTATGCTGGTTTTAATTGTATTTTAACCTCTGTTGTATCCTGTCTCCAGCTCTGAGGAGAGGTGGATAACAAAATACAAATTTTTATTACTATTACTATTGTTACTGTTATTGTTGTCATAATTACCATATTTCCTGGCGTATAAGACACACTTTTTTCTTAAAAAATATTCTTTGAAAATGGGGGGCATCCTATACACCAGCAAAGACAGTAATGCTAAAACCATAGGGAATGAACCGGGAGTCAAAGTTCTCCTTGTCCAAGCAAACAGGAAGGGAAGGGGTAGTGGAATCCAGGTAAAGCACTCCTTACCTTCTCCTCCTCTCCTGTACATTTTGACTCTTCTAGGGTCCAAGAAAAACTGGTGCAGCACTCTTTTCATTCCCCTCCTTTCCTGGTACAGCATTCTTTTTATTCCCCTCCTCTCCTGCTGCAACACTCTTTTCATTCCTCTTCTCCTGGTGCAACACTCTATTCATTCCCCTCCTCTCCTGGTGCAGCACTCCTTTCATTCCCCTCACCAGGGAACTAAAACATTTTTTTCCTGAAAAATGCCCCTTGAAAGTGGGGTGCGTCTTATATGCTGGTGTGTCTAATACGCTGGCAAATACGATAGTTGTAAATTTTTGAGAGTTTGGTTAATTTAAGACAGAGATAGGAATCATGCACCCTGTAAGCCTCATGCAGCCTTTGGAGAAATCTCCTGTGGCCCTTGGATCCCTTGGAGCTTCCTGGATCCTCAAACCCCAAGCAACTGATCTAAAATAATGTTGTTGCTTTTAGCCTAAATAACCATTTTTGGATGACATAAGCACCTATAACTACACACACACACACACACACACTTTGTCAAATCCACCACACACTATCCTCCATTAAAGTGAGTGGGAGTTATGAGGTCTGCTAGAATGTCAGAGGAGACAAAAATGGCTGTCTGAAGATTAGAACATGTCCATCTGTAGTTTAAAACCATTATGGTGATGAAAGAAAGTCATACTCTTGTAGATAAGGAAACATATAGATGAGGATGAGGATGCTATCAAGGAATTGTTATCATGATCTTTATCTGTATGCACAGGTATAGCTTGACAAAATGACATAATTCAATACTATTAAACAAGCAGAGGTTTCCTTTATTTATTTATTTATGCCAGCATGACTTGCATGGCTTCCTTAGGGAAGCAATGTGGGATTTTACAAATGACTACTAAATGCTTTTCTTTCCTCATCAGCTGTGTAGGGAGATAAGATTTCACACTGGCTTTGTAAAGCTTAATTGTTTATAAATAATTTGAGATCTCTCACTAAGAAAGTGTTCATTCCTGTATGAAGCAACACACACATTCTCTCCGTACAGCAGAAGATTCTGTCTGTGCACTGCAAATGTGTGTTTGCAAAGTCAGTTTGGTGTGAGGACGCTTAGCATTAAGATGGATCATTCACATTTGTTAAGTTTCTAACACTTGATGAAGTTTGTAAATATGTAAGACAATGTACATAAAATATGAGTCAGGTATGTAAAATTCAGGAACACATAAAAACTGTGAATCCTAGCATGTAGAAAGCTAGGAATTTTTTTTTTTTTTTTTTAAGGTGAAGATTTCATGGGATTCTATTATAGGTCAGACTTGGCATTTGTAAGCTGAAAGTGATGGAGGACCTTGATTATTTGTTTTTTTTTACTTACCAACCTTATAATTTAAAGAGGGCTTTTGAATTACAGCTCCCAAAATCCTTTGCTGAGCATAGCCAGTGATGATGCTGGGTGGGGGTTTCCAAACTCTGATGTTTAAATTATCTGAATAAAGATAATGATTCCCATTGTAAATTGTCCTAGCAGGTTTACAGTGAAATATGTTAGGTCTTTCTAAACCAATTATAATTTTAGATGTTACTCACTGTGCAAAGTTTGCACACAAAACTCAGTTAATTTTGAAAACAGTTTTTAAATATCTTCCAAGGAACTCATATATAATTAATATTATGGCTGGCATCCTGTTGGTTAGTCCCAACTAGACTAGACCCATTGAATCATTTGTTGAATGGTCAGTCAACATGTAGGTAAATTTAATGGTTTCAATGGGTCATGGCTATTCTGGATTAAAAGAAGACTTAGGCCTATGTATGTTTCTTTTCTTTTGTTAAATCCTCCATTCCATTTTTTACATATTTATTTAAAAAATTTTCTCTCTTATTTAACTTTTATATTTACAACATTTTTAAATTAAATTTTAGCCCAATGTTTTACTGTATGAACGTATGAAGAAATATCTCCTAGTTTGCCAAACACTGGATATTTTCTGTATATTATGCTCTGACCTACACAACTCTGACTGAATAAAGCTGACCAGCCATGTATTTTAGCCTGCCAAGTCCTCTATATTATCCACTCTTCCTTCTCCCTCTCTCCTTCCCTCCTCCCTCCCTCTTTTTTCCCCCCAGCTAGGCAGAATAGACAAATACAGAAGAACCTCTGCCATAAATACCCACACCATTTAGGGGAGCAAAGTTCATGCACTAGGCACCTCATGCCTATTCACATACCAGGCATGTCTCATTACCGATAAGTCAGATCTGGCTTATTCCTTTTTATGCCACAATACATTCTGACAAATCGTTTTGTGCCAAAAGTGGACACTTCCCTAAATCAATCACATTTATTTATTTTTATGCCTGTTTTATGTATATCTTTATTTTGGAGATGTGTTCCTTACCACCCAGTCAATAAGAAATTTTTATGCAGATTACTTCATATGTGGTATAATCAGAGCTTTCTTTGCGAGGGTCAGGGGGGCAGAATGACTATGCTGTTTGGTAGATTTTAAGAACTGTAGTCTAAAAACTTAACTTTCTAAGCTCAAGTCATTTCCAGGTATTAATTTGCTACCAGTAGGCTACCAGTAGCTATGCTAGCTGGGTGACCCTAGCAGATGTAGCTCAGAAAAGCAAAATCTAAATACAGTATTTCAAGAAAAAACACAACTGTTAACGACCAGTTTTTCAGTTAAGTAATTATCTTATGATTGTGTGCACATGGATACGTGGAGCAGGGTAACGCTCTTTAGGGAATAAGAAATATTACCTGCATCAGCTAAGACTGAACATGACAAACCTGGAAATACCTTTCAAGAAAAAGGCTGCCCCATTTGAAGTCAGATAATATGGTAGAATTATCTGGCTTCAAATGGAAGCTATTCCTGGTCTATTTGAGCTTCCCTTGGTTCATTCTGAGCATGACCCTAAACATCTGCCCCGAACTCCTATCTTGATAACACCAATGGCTACAGTTTTCACTATAAGGGTACATAGTGAACTACATGTGTTGGAGAAGTTCACTTATGACATTCAGGATATTTGTTTCAGATTTGTATTTTATGATGCTTTTATGACTATTATTAATGTTTTGGCAAGGTGCCTAGAGATGTAGAATAGAAAGTCCAATAAAAATTGTAATACTAATAATAATCCCATGCACACGTATTTTATGACTCCCCCCCCCGCGTTCTACTTTGCAATGCCCTCTGTATGAGGAAAGCATAATCTGTGAAGTAGTCTTGAGACAATATGGCCAGTTACTCAATATATCCCATAGCTTATGATCCATATAGTCATATAGTAGAAGAATGTCACACACAAGCCTGAAAAGCATCACCTTACTTATAAATCAATGGTTCTCAGCCTTTGGTCCTCCAAATATTTTGGACTTCCACTCCCAGAGTCTGTTATCATTGTCAGACTGATGGAGGTTTCTGGGAGCTGAAGTACAAAACAGCTGAAGGATCAAAGGTTGAGAAATGCCCCCCCCTTTTTTTTAAAAAGTCCTTTTCACATGCATGGGGTAGGAGTTAAACATGCTACTTTCCTTCTTCAGGGAAAACTGTATCCTCCATTTCTTCAGCGTAGATAAAGCAGACCCTAATCAGACTTCTCTGTATCTTTAATTATGTAAACAGTAAATTGTATTTACTGTTTAGAATGTTGCCATTTTCCTATAATTTCCTCTCCCCTCATCCACACACACACACACACATATTTAATCTGGTCTGAGCTCATCCTATTCTTTTGTTTTCATGACAGGAATAGAGAATTAAAAGGAGAGAGGCAGAAGGATTTTAAAGACTGTAATGGAAAATAACACTTAATCTTTCAATAAAATATTCCTAACAAAAACACAGAACAGGACAAGTCATTACATAAGTAATATGCAATTTACTTTGCCCTTAATAGGAACTGCCTGAGACCTTAGGAATGTATGATAAAACTACCAACTCGTGATTTGTCTATTTAAAGGCTTCTAACGGGCCTTGGAGAGGGGGGCTATTTTGAAGAATACAAAAAAGTAGTTTTCCTTATTTCTGAAAAATGAACAGGACATTACACAATAGAAGTGAACCAAAAAAAACAAGCAAACCAGTGAACACACAAAGATGTTTTAGAAGAATACTTTACACATTCAGCTAATATGTAAGACAAGATTTTATGCCTTTCCAAAGCATGAGATTAAAGTGTTGCTTTAGATTTTCCTCCCTAAGTTGAATGCCAATATAATGTAGAAGTAGTGTCAAGACAGGGCTATTATCCAAATGGCAAGGACAGGATTGGGGGGTCTGCATAAATTTACTAGGGAGGGATGAGCTTTTTCTTTTAGTTTGTTTTTGGTAAGATTTTACCAGATTTGTGAATGTCTTTTATACTGACGAGGGAAAGAACTTGGAATTAAAAAAACAAACTTGAATGTAGGATTTTTTAAAAAAAACAACAACCCAACAAATCCATTCATTGAGACCCAGGGCTTTCAATAACAATCACTTAACAGCTGGAGCTGAACCCTTATATATTTAAACATGCTAATGTTAGAAGGTTGCCATCTTTTGTTTCAGAGAAGTTTCTCATCTATAACAGCTAAACAGCAGGTAGGTACAACTATGTCTTATTGAAGAATTTAAAACATGTGCAACTTTATTCATATATGGTATGAAAAGAACTGATTTTAAACAATTCATACAGAGGATAAAGTAAAACTGACATTTTTTTTTATCTCTAAATTTTACACATAGGTGATCTGAAGGGGAGCAGAAAGGGCATGGGTAGATACCTTAAAAACCATACTTTTCCAGTTTCTTTTCTTTTTTTTCAGAACAGAAGGGATCCTTCAAGGTGAAAGGGTAAAATAGCACAGTCAGAAGTTCTAAAATGGAGACCCATGGGTCATATTGAACTTTAAACTCAAACTTCAGCTATACAACCTCCTCAATTGAAGGATGCATCAGAAGTTACCCCTGCGGATGATCAGCTATTAAAGCAAAAGGAACCTGGGAAGCTCAGCAGTGGAGTCCCATTTTTGAACTATCATGTTAACTAGGTCTTAACAACATGGGTGACTCTAGAATCATAAATTGTTTTTCTTATTCAACCCAAACTGTTTTTCTGGCAGCTATCTGCATAACAGTCAACTGCACACATTCCCATTCTCAGTACATCTCTTTCCCCTCTGTTATTAGGTATAGAGCAATGAATCTGTTCCTAGTCTGTGTCTGCTTTTCATGTGTGCTATCACGAGTCTCTTCCATCCAATTTCTACACGAGTCTATGATTTAAAAAAGAAACTGAAAATTCACATTTGTTTTTGTATGCAAATTTTCATAAAATATGCATTTTCTGCACAATTTTCTTCCAATCTCGGTCTTTTGTTATCCAACATTTCTTAATACTTATTTTTTAATGAAATTTTCCTTGCTGTATACTTTCTTGAGCTGAGAACAGCATCACATAATGTCAGTCTGAAGGTTAAACTTTTCTGGAAAGTGAGAATTAAGTTAGTTCCCTTAGTTCTCCATCTCCCATAGTCCTCTATATCTCCCCATTCCCCATCCTTATTAGCAGGTCTGTGGAGTGTTAGTGTTACTGAACAAAGGAAGGATAAGACTTTACTGAAATAGATCATAAAGGGCAAAATCCAGTGTGACACTAGTGAGTGTAATAGAGCTTCTTTCTCTACTACTTTTGAACCTAAGAACTGATTCTAGATTCTAGAAGTGACTCAAAGAACCCACTCTTTGGAGCATTCTCAGCATACTTCAGGGTATAGTGGAAAGGGTAAAGTCTTCTGTATATCCAGTGTTAGACAGAGTCCCTAACCAGAAAAAAAGAGATATTTTTAATTCACTAAAATCCCACAAGGACTTAAATGGATACCATGGACATAACAGCATAGCTAATGACCTGTGGTAACAGAATAATGACCACTCACCTAGCCCTATATCTTCTCTCCTGTACCGGCCAGCCAGATGTTGCCAGGAAGCTCATGCTGACAGCCATGAAATGGTGAGTTTATGTTTCAACAATTGTGTAATTTAACATTCCTTCAACACCCACATCTTTGTGATCAGAATCATACTGTTGTTGTCCAGGAGGCTTATAGTTCAGATTAGATGGACTGGGTATTCTGGACTGAAAGTGTGATCACCCTGAGATGGGAGAAACTCACGTCAATTATCACAAAGCAAAGTAATATTATTTTTGTCTCTTTAAGTGCATCTCAAGCTATCTGAAGAGGGGGTACGGCATTCTCCCTCATGTGCCAGGGTCTATTTTTCCCCCATGGATTAGAATTGTTTCTGTTTTCCTGGACACACACTAGGGACTGGCAGCCAATCTTTCATGGACTGACACTAGTCTATGGACCACCAGTCTAAGTAGTGCTGGCCTACTCCTTTCAAATATTTATTGTTACTATGAACTCCATTGTTAGCGTGAACACCTAAAGCAAGAGTGGGAGTGGGGCTGTACAGTCATAGAAGCCCTGCCCTAGGTGTTTTTGAAACCCTCATCCCCTCTAGATTCCCTGGAATGTCTTTTCTTGCCAAGAAAAGGGGGGGTGTCTTTCCTAGGAGCTCCCAATACAATTCTCCTTTTAAATAGATTTCAGACCTTCCTGTACTTTCCTTTATTCAAAAACAAATAAAACGAGCAAGCAAAATCAGTCCTCCAAAACTTTCCCTTTTTCTCTTTAATTTTTTTTTGAGGGGAGGGGCATCTAGGGACTCTGTGTGGCCCTTGTAGAGTCCCAGGGGCAGAAAATTGACTACTGGATCTACCATAGTTTCTCCTCCCTGATTTAGAGTGAAGGTACAATTTAAGCCAGTGACTCAAAGAATCACAGAGTGGAAAGACATTACAAGGATTAACTAGTCCAACTCCCAGCCATGCAGCAATACACAGTTAAAACACTCTTAAAATATGTCCGTCCAAACACTGTTTAAAGGCTTCTAAGAATGAGAGTCCACAGTCTTTGAGGCTGTCTATTCCAATATCTTTTACAGTCAACAAGTGCGGCTAATTTGCAGCATTGGAAATTGCTTTAAATAGTTTTATAGGGGGAAAACTCTCTTGTTTTCATCCTTTCTAGAAAGATGGATTTTTGAAGGGTGGTCATCTAGATCCATGATTATGACTTGTAGAACATACACGGACTTTCTGTTTATGCAGCACTCATTGTTCACTTCAGTGATGGGTGAAACTCTTCATTTTTGCCCTCTCTAATGAGGTCAGTGAAGAAATATTTCTAGATAAGAGAGCACTGTATAACCTAGTGCTCCTTAGGGGATTGCTAGGTTGTATGAATCCAGTTAGAAATATTCCACAGCATTCCTCATTAGCTCAGAGTCTCTAGCACTTTATTAGTGCATCATTGGGAACAACTGTATAGCTTAGTAGCAGAACATACATTTTGCCAGAAGACCTCTGCTTCAGTACTTGGCATTTGAAAATATCTCTGGCAGCTTGCTGGGAAAATGTGCTCTGTAAGTCCTGTGCCAGTTGGTGAGTACACATTACTGGACTTCATAGATAATCTGACTCGCAATAAAGCAGGTTCCAGTGTTGGTATGTTCAGCCTTACAATGGTCAGCTGCCTATTTGCATCCAATGAAGTGTGGAACCATCTGCCATAGATGTCAATGACTAATGTTACTAGTTATACTGCCCACCTTTTTACATCAGTCAAAATGAGTTGGCAGCAATGTATCCAGTATAACAGTATTAACTAGAATTGCAATCCTCTGGATTTAATTTCTGTGAGTACTTCCTGTGCATAGGATATAATAAAAAATTATTCATTGTAAGTGAAAGTGTCAGAATTAATGCCTATTCCCTTCTATATTTGTTTATACAGTGAAAAGATCCCACTGACTTCAGTGTATTGTAAATACAAGTGACATTTTTCGTGATTAAGGCTCTTTAAAACACAACATTAATTTTTGTGAAACCACAATAAAATCTAATATTCATAAGTGATAAGTGAGCTTTCTAACTGTTTCTCAGAAATAAGCATGCATATAGGATGGGATACACACACCCACAGACAGACAAACACACTTTAAAGGAAGAAGTTTTAGTGTTAGACAAAGACATAATGGGTTAAAAACTATGTAAATGTTACTCTAGTTAAATTACAGCTTGTTGTTCAGATGAATACTCTCCACTTCTCATATAGCTTTAAATTATGGACAAATGCTTGCAATTGTGAACTACCTACATTGTGGCTGCCTGTTCCCAGGCTTCATCAACCCAAGCTGTCCAATGGGATTACTGTAAGCTTTCACGGCAGTCTGCCAGCCACTGATCAGAAATTCATATCCCTGGATGTTAGATTGCTCTCTTTATTCCATCCTTGTGATGGCTGTGATTGCTGTCATGGTGTTAGGTTAGAAATTAGCATTTTGTGGCCCAAATTTTGCCATCCAGAACATAATCAGAAAAGGGGGAAGAGAAGGGGGGCAGTAAAAAAAAAAAATCAAAGAACAGTAATTTCATCTGTCAAAGAAGGGAAATGCAATGCTACCATGATACAGATGTCTACAAAACTTAGGTCAGGGAATGTTGTGGTATTTATGGTCCTATTTGGCAAATGCATAGACAGGTGGTGCTTTTCTACAGACTGAAGTCTGTGGTAGCAGATTAATTTTTTTCCCCTTGTAATAAAAAATATAATCCCCTAGTGAAAGTATAGGTGGGTTTCAAGAACAATTACAATTTAAAACAAAGGGAGGGAGGAAGGGAGAAAGGAAGAGAGAAAATAAGTGTGGGGAGGGCAGAAAGAAAAAGAAAGATTCCAGGATCTCTAGCAGATAGTTCCAAGGACATGCTGAATTAATCACAAGAGGCTGGTTAGCAGGAGGTCAGAGAAAGACTTCTTAGCATCATTTTGGGTCATATGTCTAGAGGCAATAGCAGTATGTATGTATGTGCTATACAGTAATATCCCCTTTCTGGTTTACTTGTCTGGGGCAAAAAAAGAACACATATTGTGTAGGACTGCTGAAAGGAAAGAAAAATGGGTAAATGTTATTAGATTCCACTCTCCCTACCCTTTCTGGTTTTAAAATGGAATCATATTTAGCTATAGGAATATTGGTAAAATAACATGTAGCACAATGTTTATATATCTTTCTGCATTGCTTCTTTCAGTATATAGGATGTATAGGATGCTATTAAACAACATGGAAATAGTCACTGATCTGTAAATGTTCTGTCAAAACAATTAGCTGATGGTTAATTACAGGGAAATGCTTTAAAGGAACTATTTAGCTGAAGCTATAGATAATATAAGGTAGACCTTGGTAGCTTGTTATTCTTCCTAGTCACTTCATGGACATGCTAATTTCTCTCTCTCCTCCCTATCCCCATCATTAGCGCAAAGCAAGCTGGAAGAATTCTGACAAGTGAGGTGCACAGATTCTGCAAGGAGTCTTGATTTTTATCCACCCAAGCCTATCTGTCATCTTTAATCATGCAAAAAGCAGGATTACTTAATCATTTCATTTTATTGAAAAGAAAAAGATTTACATTAAAATGATGACATGGAAGGGAGAAAAAAAATTGAAAATGATTATCAAGAAAATGTAATGTGGAGGCGAAAGCTCCATTGGTTTTGTGATGCTCATTTAAGGCAATGATCTAGTAAAGCTAAGATATAAAAGTAATGATGATATTAGCTATTGGAGTATAACCATATTTCCTTTGCATTTTAAAATGCATTTGGATGTCATATCTGTACTCAAGGATAGCACTTCTCTTAGGAAAAGGCAATTTTTTTTCACCTTTCTGCATTTTTCTTTTTTAAATTTACTTTTGCTAGAATGCTGTACTCTTGTTGACATGCAGGCTCTTTTACCATATAAGTAGATATTTGTTTTTCTTGAAGTCTTTTTAATTATACACAAGATGTGGTAATTAGAAGAGCAACCCATAAAATCATAATTCCAAGTCTGAATGTATGTCTATGATTTTTTTTAGAATTTTTTTAGAATTTTTTAGAAATTGCTCATATGCTGTAATGGACTGCTTCCCCCTACACAATTCTTTCAAAAGTCTTTTTAGTGCTCTATATATTTCAAATTATAATTTTTAAATATGCTGTTTCTTACATTGGCTTCTTAGGTCACATTTGTATTTTCAAAATTAATTCATCCACTGAGTGGCTGCATCTTTTGATGTGGATATTTGCATTGTACCTCTCACCATTTTAGGCACAAATACAGCAGAAAGCCCAGTATTTGAAACTGAGACATTTCAAAGAAGAAGAAGAGGAAGGAGGAAGAGGAGGAGGAAGAAGAGGAAGAGGAAGAAATTTGTTGTTTATGTTAGCAAAAGAGACTTTTCTGGTGCTTTTAAAAATTCAACAAGTGTTATGCCTCACCATAGCATAGCATTACAGAACACATCACCATTTCCTATTACAAAGTCTTCCAATGTTCAGGTTTTTTTCTGAATGAATTGCAATCTAATTATTAAGCAATTAGGCATTTAAAATGCACCAATCTGTAGTAAAATTAGTTTTTTTGGATGTATATTTTAATGCCAAATTATAATTATTTAAAATGCACAAAGATGGAATGACAGCTGAATGAGATTTAGGGCCTTTCCCCTGCTTTAACTAACTAAAATTTCTGCTGGATTAAACATTTATTGCATTTAGGCTATGATTATAAACACACTTATTTCTACACAAATTCTGCCAGAAATTAAGAACCTGTGTTTTTATTTGTTTGGAAACATTGCAACCAACATTTTAGCATGATAGATCATGCAAAGTCTGCTACTTAACTGGCATGAGGAAAAGGAAGTCAATGTATGGGTATGTTTCTAAGCTTTATATATTTCTGCTCCCTCTTCAGTTTCAACATCAATGCAATATAACACTATAAATTATAATACAGAGAAAATGTTACCACCCTGAGAAGGGAAGACTATATATCTATCACTATTACAATGCCAACAGTTTTGAAATCTGCTGCTGGCATGTTGTTCAGAAGCTATATAGTAATTGCTCAGCTGCGTGACTGATTCTGAAAGAAGAACTCGATAGGTAACTTTCTGAGGTGGCAATTTCTTTTTTTAAATGTGTAACTGAATAAATACATACCAAAAATGTTATTTTGATGTATGTCAGAATCTTCATGGTCAGTCAATAATTGTTACACACAAGTTTACTTAAAGTTCCGTAGGTAATTCAAAAACTGCTGCTTTGGGAAGAGGTTTTGTATGATTAGAGCAAGATTGCAGACAGAATACTTTGCTTTTACAGTCTGAACTATTTTCTATTTTCTTTATAAACTCTTTATCATTGTTGAAATATAGCTGTTTTAGTTCTGAGCCCATTAGAAAGACTATTCCACTTTCAAGTTTGTGTTGTCTAGTTTAGAAAAAGCTTTGCCTTAGGGAGATTTGCTATATACTTGGGGAGAAAATCCATCGTTCTCTATTGTTTTTCATATTTATACAGATGTACTGAAATCAAATACACAGAAGTGGTAATTTCATTTTGTTAGAGCTAATTGAAATTTTGTATTCTCTGTTGTTTGCCACTTGCCATTTCTGCTGAAGTAAATGGTCATTTAATTAAAAGTTACTTTACTAATGTGTAGGATCTGGACCAAATATTTTCTTGCTTCTTATTAAGGGCCTTTAATTTCATTTAAATCTGAGTAGAACTGGAACTGCAAGTTCATAATTTTGACATGTATCTGATTCGTCTTTAGCTACAAAACTGAAATGGATTTTTCCTGTAAAATCCATCTTGAATATATTTTAGTTGCTTCTACCATATGTGGTATAATTCTGAGTTTTGATTGATATTATGTTTATAATGTAAAAAAAAAAAAAACACCCGTCTTTGGATAGTGCTTTTTTAAACATTTTTCATCTGAAGAATAGTTTCATCCAGTTATGCTACTTTTTAACATGGTGCACAATAATCTCTTTACAAGAAAGTAAAGAAACTATTCTATACAAATGATAATTTGCTATTCCTTGTTGTTGAGATGCCTGTATTAAAAACTAAGCAAAGATTAAAGGACATTTTAAAAGTCTAAGCATATTCCCAAAGATGTATTACATAAACTGCAATAGTGTCATTATCACATTTAAACAATAGGTGGCAGTGTTACCTAAATACACTTTTCCTTGGATTTCAAAAAAGGATGGAAGCACTTAAAAGGGACTTTGCATTGTTTTTATGTCTACATAATTGCAGGTATAAGCAAATTTAGTCTTGTTCAAGATGCATTAGAAAACTTTTCCAGGGAAGTTATTCTTACTTGAAATAACCGATACTTAACTTAGCCCCCTGTCCTCTAATAAATATTATTAATTAAAACATTACACAATCTTAATTGGTATCTCTTATTGTATACTTTATCCTAGAAATCATCTAAGCCAGATGTAACTTGTGAAGATAAATTTTCTTAAAAAAAAAAAGAGAAAAAAATCAGGTTAAGAGTAGTGTACAATAGAAAACAGTAGCTACAATATGCAACAATAGCTGTTGTGAATAATCTCCAGGAAATTAAAAAACTGAGAAATTTATAATCAGCTTAATATCCAGGTGTAGGAAGTAACACAACATGAAAACTTAACATCATTACTATGTGATTAGCTTGAATAAACCCCTTTATATCTATAGCTACATCTGTACCTATGTAACTGTATCTGTGTCTATATTTATTCAACATTTCCATACAAAAGCTTGGTTTTCTTATGCAATATCTTCAATAAAATAGTATTCAAAGTCACAATGTGAAGTGGCTTTTTTTTAAACAAGGGAGATGCATGCATAAATCTAATATGCCAATACATATATCTACCTGAAGTGCAAGAATAATAATAATAATAAAAATAAAAAGCAGAACACACAATACAAATGGAAAATCTCGTTAGCTTAAATGGGTTTGATGGTATGCATCTGCATCTATATAAGGTGATGGTAACGTACAATAAAAATCCCATACTGACCAATGCTGCATCCCTGCTCCATGCTTATGTCCTCTACCTCTGGGATACAGCTTTTCTATTGTGCCTTCTCCAAGACATACAGTCATCAGTGTGTGCCAGAAGCACCACGCTGCACTTTTAGTAGCCTTTTCTTTAAATCAAAATACATTTGCAGGAAGATACCTTAGTGGCCTAACCAGCACTAACCATTTTTTGGCTCAGTAAACAATCTATTTTTTTTTAAAAAAAAAATACATCTAAAATTAGCATATTGCTACTCTGTTGTGCGGAAGGGGGAGAGAAGAAGATATAGGATAATCATGCTGGGGAAAGAAGATAGCGATGGATAGAAGCAATGATGAAATGTGTCTGATAGGGTCGTTCTCTTCTGTGCCACCATTTCGTTGCTGCTGTGGGATTATAGAAAATGGTGGCTACTTATATTTTATGGAAAATGTAAATTTTATGGTAACCTTCCCCTTGAATCCAGAATGTCTCCATGGTATCGGCTTTGGCAACTTGAATTTAGCAATAACCCGGAAAGAGCTTGGTAGCGATATTAGAATAGATGCATATATACAGAACATGTATCATACTGGAAAGTAGCATTTCTCTAATACCAAAAACTACTACATATTATGTTGCTAAAAACAAACAAGCAAATGAATGTCCATCAGTCACATACAGTGGAAATTATTAGGAAATCAACAACATTGTGGATGCTGCTAGCGTTGTTAAAAGAACAGAAAACCTAGTCTTATTATCAAACAATTTTAATAATTGGTAGAATTCATGAAGGAGAGAAAGTTTCTACATATTGCTACTGCCTGCCCCCTTCTGCTCTCAGTCCCAATATTCAGCTTGTCCAAAGAACAACTGCAGTGCTGTTTCATAAACGAGGCCCTTATCTAATTTCTGGTTACAGGGTAAGGTATTGTAACCATATGAGTAAAATCACCTTATTACAGTTTAGAAAAAGACATTGGCTTTATGGTAAAGCTGACTTTGTCCCCCACCCCCACTCCATGGAATGGAATGGATGTAGAATATGTGACTAATAAAACTGATTTTATTAGCCACATACATTAAAACAGAAGAGTGACAAGCAGAAATAAAGAAAAAGGGTAGGGACAGAGAGGAAGGTGTGGGAGGCACTAAAGGAACATTAACAAAGACATCTATAAATCAAAGGATGACATCTATTCTAGTCAGTCAGAGGAAGGGTACAAAAGAATTTTCTTTCCAAATTATAAATATACTGATAGCTGAAAATGTATTCAAATGCAGACAGCGCTATCTGTACCATGAATATTATTATGCTCTACATAGTTAATGTTGCTTTTAATTTAATTTAATTTATTAAATTAATTTATAAACTGATAAGAATCATGGTATTAGTATATGGTCACAGTTTGTTATTTTCTTTGGTCTGACTGGATTGATTGTCTATGATTTCAGTGTGACTTGATTCCAAGTAGATATGATTGTGAATATACTCTGGTTCAAACAAGCCCTATTTTTTTTTAAAAAAAAATGAGAATTTTAAAAAAAAACTGGTATTTGGTACTTTCATTTGAAACACAAGGAATATGCATCAAAAGTGAAGGAAGTGTTCAGGGGTTTTTTTTTAAATGGACATTTCTCCAAGTTAGTCAATGGGGTTAGTACTTTACTCTTATGCAAGTTTATTTCCAATTAAGCACATGTTGGATTTTTCTGCAGAAAATTTCAGCCTTGCAGAAAAAAACTGGCACATGTTAAATGGGAAGTCCTATTGTATCTATGGGCTTCCTCCCAAGAAAATGAAGATTGCATTGCCAACTCATGCTCCTGAAATGCCAGTCCTTTCCCCTGCTTTATGGGATAGGAATATTAATTTTTGTAAGCTTAAATGTCATCTATAGGATGTCGCATTTCACTGAACAGTGTGATCAAGACAACACTTTAATTTTCTTTCCAGTAATTAATCCTGCAGTCCCCAGAAAGACAATTTATGTTTATCTACCTGCCTATCTACCTGCATGCACAGAGTTGTTGGAAAAACATGCCAGCTGGAAGAAGTGGCACTATGCTTCAAACATCCCCTTAACTTCTTCCCAAACACTTCTACATAAATGAATCAGTTGAATTCTTTTAGATTGATGGCAATATGCAGAAACAATGGACTGACTCCTTTCATGTACCCTTATAAAACAATTTCACTGGCAATGCATGGAGCTTGCCATAGGTAATTATATAAGAAAATGAAGCTTGTTTTGTTGCCCCTATATTTTCTTCTTCTCCTTCTTCTCTTCTTATTTCAAGCAACAATACTTTTCTGTCATGAACATCAACAATTTATTCCAACTGTGCTCTTTTAAGGTGTTGTAGCAAATGTGTTTGCTCTGACCTTATATGAGAAACACATGAAACTTCCTGTTGAGCATCCCATTCTGTATGACCACATATATGTGTGCATGATTCCCCTCCATATACATTGAATTTAACAGGTTTATCCTAATGCTTTTCATTTACTTTGCTTAGCATACTAGTGAACTTCTAAGCAGGAGTGTTACACACTGCAAAAGCCTGCATGGCATGGGTTACAGCAAATAAGGTCTAAGAAGCATTGTCCTTCTTCTGATTGTGATGTTTAAAGGATGTTAATGGGCATTGCTGAAAAGGAAGGAAACCAATATCTAATAAGAATATGAAGTCAAAAAAAAAAATCCCTACACACATTAAAACCAAATTTAATGTTAAAATCATATGTATTACCACTAATGCAAAAGTTTTGTTTAATGCAACTCTTTAGAAGTTAGAACTAAGAAGAAGGCTGCTATCTAAGTGTTAACAGCAATATCAAGTATGCATGTTCTCCATACTTTGTCTGCCTGTAATGCATTTGGAATAACACTATCCTAGACAATCAAATGCATGAAAAATTAGGTAAGAGCTATAGCAGTTGAATCACCTGACCCCTAAGACCTGCTGTATTTCCAGGAAGCACTTAAGTTGTAACGGAGTATATAGACTTTTGTACCATCAGTGTGTCTCAAAACAGGGTATTTTATCAGCGCTGTAGAAATGTTTTGTTGGGGTATGCCCTAGGTTTTTAGAAAGTTACTGTTTTGAGCACCAGTTCTTAACCATTGTGCCCCAAAAGGACAAAAAAAGTATATTTCAACGATGTTAAATTCCATTTTTCTATATGGTGTTCAAATGGAGATCTTTTGAAGTCTGCTACCATTTTAAAAACAAATCTATTTAAAAATATCTAATACTTCCCTATTTCTTTTTTCTCAGCACACAGACTGACAGTATTGTTTAGGCTATAAAACATCAGATCAGTCCAACTGCATTTTTACATAAATGCATGCTTCCTTCCTTATCTTGTGAATTTGCAATACACTTTTTGCATATCTGTACAAAATGATTTTTAAAAATGATTTTTTTAAAAATCAGGAAATATTTTGTACATGCATAATATGGGTATAACTATATTAATATGTGGAAGTAAATTCAGAGGTAGAATGTATATCTAAAATGTTAATTATAGGAAATGATAAAGTGCTTTAAGCATTTTAAATGGACTTGTAGATTTTTATTTTAAAGTTAGAAACTTCCTAAAATATCTCATTAGTCTACCTTAGTCTGAAATCTACGCTGAACATTTAAGTCTATGTTCAGTTAATAACATTTCATGATAATTGTGACATTATATATTCAGTGGTACTTGTAGCAGAGTAGCCTCAGAGATGTTGTCTGATATCAATTAGTGTCCTTAAAGCTTATCAAACAGATTTGAATTAATCAGTAATTTAAAATTCCATCACTATGAACTGATTTTTGCTGGTTCTTTTTTAATGGGCACATTTTAATGTTTTAGGGGAAATTGTAGTATCTGATGTAATGTCTGGTATTAATCTCTAAAGGAGGAATGTTGCTTGAAAAATATTACAGTTCCAGAAAATATCCTATCAGATTATGAAAGTAAGTTACAAAACTAAATTTTTTTACTTTACCTCCTTGGACTTGAATTCTGCATTTGCTTAGATTGTTCAAGATGAAAGATTCTAACCTAATTGTATGCAGCAACTTTGGACTGCACAGGTTCTGTCAAAGCTTGAGGAATATGGAATTACATGTTAGATCACATTTCAAATTGTACACATTATAACATTTAGCTTGAATTCATATACAAGTTGGATTGTGTTATTTTATGAATAGCACAATGTGCCTCAACTTTAAAATAATCCAGAAATTAGATTGTGTTTAACTCAAATCCTGATGTGATGATCATTTTAATAACCTCCATTTATAAGATTTGTAGTGTTGGTGCATTAATCTTTTCCTGCATCAGTGAAAAAGTTGTGGCCATGTTCAGAAAGGTTTATTCAAAGGTGCTTTGTCTTTGAATAGTAAATTTCCATGTATACTATACAATTGAAAGTTTATTCTTATGTAGAGCTGCTGTTTAAGGCGGGGGAGTCTAAAGCCTTCTTGGTTGTTTGGAACTAGATTCATGATTCCTTGGATTCCAGCCATTAAACACAACTAACAGTCCATGGGAAAACAACGCATGTTAAAATCAGAGATGAATCAATTTGCTTGTAAATGATAACTGCAGTTTAGCTTTAACCAAGAAACATCAATGTCAAGTTCAAGTTCATATATAACTTTGCTTGTTGCATTAAATGGACAGTCCTATAGGCAACTGCAGTCCTATACGGACTTAACCAGGTATAAACCACATTGCATTTAGTGAGTCTTACCTTTTAAGAGATATAAGCAGGATTCTGATGGAAGTGATAAATTCAGTTTTAACCATTCTGTGTGAATAGCATAACATCCTGTTTACCTGTTGGTGGTATTTTTCACTGCTCAGTTTTTTGAAGTATTCTTTGAAGCGGACCATTTTTGGAAGGTATTCCAAAGGCTAACTGATGCCCATGTTTCCTTGTGGGTATTCTATGGAGGAAACACATATGACTGAGGAGGAAAGAATTAAAGTCAGCAGTGGACAGGAATAGGGCCCAAATGTGTGAGGAACCACCTCTCTCTCCCCCTATATTCTCTGCTACTGCTTTATCTTTCCTTCTTTTCCCTCATCCTCCTGCCCAGAAAGATGTCAGGGGAGGGACAGATAAATCTTTTCAGAATTTTGAATGGATTGCTCTGAGAGGACTAGAGGATTCCCATACCTGTTTTTTATAATTATGGGCTTGTGAACCATAAGGTGGTCTTACAGAGATGTTCTAGGATCATCAATATCATGTGTCCTACTAGCAGAGTGGTAGCCTAGTCCTTTTAGAAATGCAGAACTGCAAATGTATGAGAAATGGTTTGTTTCAAAAGAGTAAAAGCAGGGTTGGGGGCCCTCCAGTCTGCAGTGAGGATGCAATCTCCATGCGTTTTCCATCAGACCCATAAACATCAGCTGCTATTACTGACCAGTGATCAGTTATGAGATGTAGGTTTTAGATACTCTGCGTAGACCTGATCTGTGGTTTGCAAACAGGAGTGCTGTTGCATGGAACTAAATGCAGGAAAGCTTACTCCTCAGTAGACATGCATTGATTTGATCTGAGTCATATATCCTCTGCAAAGTTAATCCTCCATAGCTGTCTATCAGTTGAAATTAGTTTCCAGTAGCTTACTACATACAATGATGAGTTCATTTTTCTCAACATGATTTGCAGATTCTTGATTTCCAACTTGCCTCTCAAATGTTGTTTTCATTTCCTCATTTCTTCCCCATGAACTTAACAAACATATATTAATACATTTGTATATCAAGTATTATCAGTGGTGCATTCAGTTTTAAACTGTTATTTACTAAAAATGAAATACAATGGCTTTCTCACCAACTTACAACAGTCAGCTTAAACTTTTGCACTGCTTTGTTTCAATAAAACTGCTTTTGCTAATAAAGAATTCAAAGGTACCTTTCCTTCCTACTATGTCATTAAAAGAGACAGGCATCATTTAGCATTCTGAATACATATAGTGAATTGCCTATAGATTACAAAATGTTCCCAATATCCCTTCTTTATTAGAAGAAACAGGCTAGCTGCATCATATCAGTAACATATAGTTGTGATAATATACCTGACTGAGACAGTTTCTGCACTACATTGTTATAGTGCTATTATTCTACTGTCAACATCCTATGGAATCTTGGGGTTTGCAGTTTAAGGAGGGGCATTTGAGGACCTCAGTAAACTACAAAGCCCAGAATTCCACAGGATGAAGAAAGTGGAATAATAGCACTATAACAATGTAGTGTGGATATTGTGGATAGCCTATAACCTGCATGAAACCAGCCCAAAGAAACTGGCATCATTATTCTTGGCATATTTTACTACTTTGGGCCACATTCAAATATAATTTAAGGTAACAAAATGTCTCCCCCACCAAATGAAGCCATATGTGTGGTTACAAAAGAAGTACACTGAATTTGCTTATTTCCACTGTGAGACATTTTTATTAACCCTTTACTAAGGATTTATAAGCTCCTATCCTAGTTCAGGTATTTACATTGAGCTCTAATTTAGCCCAGCTGAGACCTGATCATATCTGAATGAAACACAAATCTGAATTGAAATTTGAAAATCTGAGCTTCATGCCTCCCACTTAACCTGCTTTGGAAAACCAAAATGAGTGCAACTATTTCCTATGCAAAGGCATGGTATTTGGAGATACGGTAATCCTTTCCATGGGATTAGCCTTCCAAATCCCAGACAGTGGGGTCTATGGGGTTTTTATGCTAGGTACTTTCAACATTCGTTTTCTTGTCTCTAAAAGTTGCTTCTGAGCTTACTTATTTATTTCCAACATTTATATACTACTTTTCATTTTAAAAAAAACCCTGAAAGCACTTAACAAATGCAGACCCAAAATCGGACACAGAATTTGAAACAGACAATAAAACAGTTAAAAGGATAAAATGTTAAAATAATTTAAAACACCAAAGCCCAAAGAACTAGTCATTAAAACCCAGGGCAAACCAGTGGACTTAAGAATTAGGAAAGTGAACAGGAAAATGGATGGGTGAATAGATTTTTTTTTTCAATCACTCAAAAAGCAAATATAAAGTGCAAGGAAGTATAGGGCCATCCCTGGGAATTAGAAGAGGGGGGTTTGTTTTGTTTATTCATTTATATCCGGCCTTTCCCCCCCAAATGGGACCTAACAACAAATAGGGTATACCATAAAATAAAGAAAAGCATAAAACTGTCAGGGCCTCCTGCCCATTCCAACTGCCCCTTCTGGAGCCTCAGAGAATAATAGGCAGGCACAGTTGCACTACTTGCCAGCCCCAGCAGTGGCTGAAAGGCCATCTCCTCTGTTCCAGCTGCCATTGTTGTGGCCTGGGAGGGAGAGGAGAAGAGACAGGCAGAGCTCTATTGCCTTTCAGCCCCAGCAGTGGATGAAAGCCCCCTACCAACCATTTCCAAGTGGCCTTGGAAAGAGGAAAGAATAGACAGGCACAGCTCCATTGTGCCTGAGCCCTAGCAGTAGAAGAAAGACCCTCCCCTCCATTCTAACTGCCACTGCTACGGTCTCAGAGGGAAGAAGAAGAGGTGGTATTTGCCAGATTTAATATCTTCCCCCATTGCCATTGCCTTTTCCTTATGTTTCCTGTCTTATTTCGATTGTAAGCCTGAGGGCAGGGAATTGTCAAATTAATGATTTGTAAGCCACCTTGGGAGTCTCCTTGGCTGAAAAAGAAATAAGAATCATAAGAAGAAATTCATTTAAGTTTTGTAGCTTATATAAGGTGTGTGTGTGCGGGGTAAATGCATATGGATGCATGTGCATAGGAAATAAATATGTATCTGTACTTGCCTCATGTCTAATCTAGATAAATCTAAATATGTAGGACTTTCAAATGAATAGAAACCTTAGTTTCTATGTCTTTTAGAAAACTTCTTATAGGCATTTAAGGCTCAAATGCTGTACTCACTCATCTGGGACTAAGCCTCATTGATTTCAATGGAATTTATTTCTCATAGAATCATAGAATCAAAGAGTTGGAAGGGGCCTTATGGGCCATCAGGTCCAACTCTGACTCAATGCAGGATCACCAGCTAAGCATCCCTAGTGGGTAGCTGTCCAATCTTGTTTTGAAGACATCCAGAGAAGAAGACCCCACCACCTCTCTAAGCAAGTGGTTCCATTGCTGTATTGCTCCCATTGTCAAGTAGTTCTTTCTAAGGTTCATTCAAAATCTACCTTCCTGTAACTTAAAGCCATTAGACATAGCTCCAACCTCTGAGGGTGCAGACAACAAGCCTGCATCTTCCTCTTTATGGTAGCCCTTGAGTTTTTAAAGAGGGTGATCATGTCACCCCCACTCTTCTTTTCACTAAGCTGAACATGCCCACCTCCTTCAACCTGTCCTTGTGTGTTTGGTTCTCCATATCTCTTATCATCCTGATTGCCCTTCTCTGAACTGACTCCGGTTTATTTATATCCTTAAAATGAGGCATCAAGAACTGAACACAGTACTCTAGATAAGGTCCGATTAGCACAGAATATTAAGGGACCATTGCTTCTCTCAGTTTAGAAACTATGCTTCTATTAATGAATGCTAAGATACCATTTGCTTTCTCTGCCACAGTACCACACTGCTGTGTCATGTTCAATTTATGATCAGCAATAATCCCAAGGTCCTTTTCGTGTGTAGTTCTGTTGAGTCAAATATGCCCCATCCTATACTTGTGCATTTGTTTATTTTTTTGGTTGGGGGGGCTATATGTAGACTATTGTGCTATCTCTTCGAATTTCATTTTATTAATTCCATTCCAGTTTTGTAGTTTATCAAGGACCTTTTGAATCCTGTTCCTATTTTCCAAAGTATAAGCTGACCTTTCCAGTTTTGTATCATTTTCAGATGTGATAAAGATTCCCTCCATCTCCTCATCTAAATCCTCGACAAAAAATATTAAAGAGCATCGGGGCTTGGGACAAACCTGCAACAGTCTACTTGAGACCATAATCCAGTTTGAAGCACAGCCACTGATGACAACACTTTGAGCATAGTTTTCTACCCAGTTATGGACCCATCTGATGATGCTTTCATTTATTCCATATTTACTAATCAAAATATCATGAGACATCTTATCAAATGCTTCCAAATAAATGACATCCACAGCATTCCCATGATCTCCTAAACCAATGACCAGATTAAAAATTATATCAGATTAGCTTGACAGAATTTGTTCTCATGATGGCTGCTACTAATTACTTCATTGTCATTAAGATACTTGTAGAGTATCTACAAGCCTTTCTAATATTTTTCCTGGTATTGAGGTCAGGTTGATTAGCATTTGGTTTCCTGGACTATTTTTTTCCTTTTTTGAGGAGACAACCAATGTTTGTTGGTCTCCAGTCCTCTGGCAACTCACCCATTCGCCAAGATTTCTCAAAAATGTTGGCAATTAATTTTGCCAGTATGTCAGCAAGTTCCTTCAGTACTCTGGAATGTAGTTCATCTGGCCCTGCAGATCTGAACTCACTTAGGTTAACTAGATGATTCCTGACTAACTTCTTATCAGTCTTTATTTTCAGTCAGGATTCTTTGCCAGAGTCTTGGCTGATGCATGGAAGCACATAGTCCTCGTGTGTGTGTGTGTGTGTGTGTGTTGCGGGTGGCTGAAGCAAAATAGGTATTGAGCCATTCTGCTTTTTCATTTTGATCTGCCTTTTCATTGTTTTTACCATCCTTTCTGAGCAGCAGTCCCACTATCCATCATTCTCTTGCTTCAAACATACCCTTGTTTTTACATAGCCAGTCTCAGCTCATTTGAAACTTTAGCTTTTCTTACACATTCCTACAAGCTTGGGTCACACATCTGTATTCTTCCTTGGTAATTTGCTCTTCCTTCCATTTTTTCATACATATTCTTTTTTCTTTTCATTTCCTCCCTGAGTTTACTGTTCAGCCACATCGGCTTTTTCAGATGTCTCCCATTTTTCTTCTTCTTTACAGAATTGCTTGTGATTATGCTTTTAGCAGTTCCTTCTTCAAGAAATCTCATCCATGATGGTACCATTTTAATTTAGCATCTTTACCCATGGGATTCTATCCAGTATTTCCCTGAGTGTGATGAAATCAGCTTTCCTGAAATCCAGGGTTTATGTTTGATTATACTCTTCTTTGGCTTTTCCCACAATCATGAATTCTAGTATTACATGATCACTCCCACCTAAAGTACCAACTGTGTTGATTCTAGTGATCAGCTCTTCCCTATTGGTTAGGATCAAGTCCAGGGTTGCTGATCCTCTTGTTCCTTCCTCGATCTTCTGAAAGAAGAAATTATCTGGAAGGAAGATCAGAAATTTGTCAGAGAGCCTATGCTTAGCAGAATATGGCCACTTCTGCACTACACTGTTCCTGTGCTATCATTTCACTTTCAACATCCTATGGAATCCTAGGGTTTGCAGTTTAGGGAGGGGCATTTAGAATTCTCAGCCAGAGAGCTGTTTGGCCTCAGTAAACTACAAACCCCAGAATTCCACAGGATGTTGAAAGTGGAATAATAGCACTATAACAGTGTAGTGTAGAAAGGTCCTATGTCTCCCAGAGTAGATATCAGGATAGTTGAAGTCCCTCACAACTACCAGTTTTTGCTTCTTGAAGATTTCTGAGATTTGTTTCAGAAAAACATCATCTATCATATCATTTTGGCTTGATGGCCTATAGTAAACTCCTACCACAATGTTGGTTTAATTTCTTTCTCCATTTATTTTTACCCATATGCTGTCCACTTGTCCAAATGTCTGATAAACTCCATAAATCTGCTTATCTCACATCAGTTTTTGTTGGAATTGTCGATTCTTTCTGCGGATGATTTTTTTTTTTTGTCCCAGGTATGTTTTCTGTGCAAAACTTCCACCTCCTCATATTTTTTACATTTTTATTTTATTTTAACAGCTGTTACAGCTTTTTCAATAATATTACAATAGCGCTAAAGTAAGATCAAAACAATGCTAACATATCCCTTAATATATTTAATACGTCCCATAGTATAATCCAGTGAGGTAGACTTGAGTCGATTGATTCGGACTCAAGTCAGACTTAAGTCACTTCAGTGATTTGACTTGGATTTGAGTCTGCAATAAATGATGCACTGACTTGACTCAACTTGTGACTTGTATATTTTTAGTGACTAACTTGCTGCGCTTGGTTTAGTAACATAGCACATCATCCAGAATGTCACATGACTCCAGCCCAAAGTGTAGACAAATTTCTTGGAGGGGAACAGCAAATGGGTTAAGCAACAGGCTTGAGACAGGGTTCAGGTCTGCTCAGCAGCCTGTCCCCACTGCATATCAGAGGAGTCTTCTAAAACTTTTCCTGAGAGCCAAAGGCAAGACTCTATCCCAGAGTGCAGGGAGTGGTTCTCAGAGGGGAACAGCAAATGTTAGGCAATGGGGTTGAGGAGGAAGGATCCTTCCTTCTAAAGTCTTTGAAGCTTCTGTAATGGGGAGTAAGAAGGATCCTATTCCCCACTTCTGAAACCACAGACTTTTTTTATGCCCATTGACACTAAAGCCTCCAACTTCAGCAAGGGGAAATAAGAAGGATCTTATTCTCCACTTCTGAAGCTTCAGATAGAAAAATTGCAAATATGGAGGCCCAACTCTACTTAAATTGCTAAAACTGACTTTATTCAACTCTGTCCAGAAATTCTGGAATATAGGTTGATGTATGTAGATTTGAGACTTGACTTGAAGGTATCCTGCAAGGACTTGAGACTCAACTTGTGACTTGAAGGTAGAGACTTGAGACTTGACTTGAGACTTGGAGTAAAAGAATTAATACATCACTGATATAATAGTTGTTTAGTTTAGCTGTAACTCCTCAAATAGTTCTTCCTTCTTCTTTTTCCCCTCTTTAATTATCCCTTACGTCCTACCCTCCCACCCCCGCAGGGAATGGTCTAATTATTTATTATATTTCTCCTTTACTTTTCAGTGGAATATCACTTTAATTATTTACATCCTTGTGATCCTCTCTGTATTTTATGTTCTTAATCCCCCTCTCCATATTAGGAAAATATGGGGATGTTGTTTAATTCTATAATCATAGCAATGTCCTAGAAATAAAACATTAAATGTAGTTATGCTTCTCTGTCAATTTTGAAAGAAAGCATTGGATGAAAAGTATTGCTTATGAGAATCACATCTATGTCTACCCTAATCTTGTTCACTTACCATTGCATGTGGACATTGTAACTTCCAAACAAATCAAGACAGTGTCTAAATAAATATGTCTCTGGGGAAAAAAAGATTATATCCTATGGGATGATATACTGGTGGGGTTACCAAATTTGAGTTAGATCCAGTCTTTGCCACACTTATAGAAGTATGGTAAAATCAATGGAATTTAAATTAGTTATGGCAATTACCACTTATGAGTATTACATAGTCATAACTACATGACAGATTCTCACCTTTCCTGAATATTTAGATTGTAAATTGTGCCTGTAGAGGAAAAGTAGATTTACATACTCCCAGTTCCCAAACTGGTAGAAGTTGCTTTATGGACTACAGCTAGCCACTAGCTATTATAGCTGGTGGCTAGGGGATTCTGGGAATTGTAGTAAAAAAGGACTGTTTCAAAGTTCTGGTCCAAAGTCCATGTACCCAAGAACAAGAGCAAACAGGTGAACATAAATTTGAATTTAGACCTACAACTGGGACCTTTGGTTGTGGCAAGTTTCCCAGTGCATAGATAGTTATACATGGGAGAACCTTTTCTCCTCTTATATTGAATCCATGGATGGTATATTGTAAACCACCTTGAGTACTATGCTGAGAGACAGTTGAAGTATAAATTGAAAGAAGGAAGGAAGGAAATGGAGGTTAAGAAATGAACCAGTAGATGTACAATGGTGGTATAAGTGATTTAATCAGTGAGATGTTTTATTGCTATTTTAAAATGATTATATTCTGAAATAATTACAGTACATTGTATTCTGAAATAAGTCCTTAGACTTTAGTAGAATTGACTTCATAGTGTGAAAATGTGACCTAGTTCTAGCTAGTAATCTCAGTTTAGAAAACTTTATTCTTAAAAGTTTGGGGTTGATGTGATTCTTTGTTTTTCAGTAGTACAACCCTGCCCAATTCTTTATGACCTCCTTGTAAGGGAATTTTTTAATGTCTTCAGGGATAACTTCATAAGATAAACAGTCTTAACAAGAAGTAGCTTGCTCTTTACTTCCATCTTTTGAAGAGAGAAGATTCTTCCAGGGATTTTACTTTGTTAACGAAATATTCTTGAATTTGCTCTGTGATTCTTTGAAGCACATAAAAGGTGCTCCTTGTAAACAGGTCCCCTTGCCCTTGTTCTTCAGATCGTGGTAAGGATGTTGAAAGATTTCAGAGTAATGGCACAATGTTCTAAATTAAATATAGATTTGGGGTTCAGTGCCTGCTGAGTTGAATGCAGTAAAGACTGTAGGACCATTCTAAACAAAGTGACTGACAAGTACAATCTCAGTCTACTCTTCATTTTCCATAGCTGTTGGCTGTTCATTTTAGACTGACACTGTTTTCGTGCTTTGAATTATCTCACAAGGGTGTATACCGATGGAAGTGCCTATAGCAATTAAAAAAGTGTAAGTATGATTAAAGAGTTTCGTAGACATTTAGCATAGCAGACGACCTTCCACTTTAGTGTTGTTTTATAATGCAACATCAGACAATAAATGTGAGGGGAAAATACAAAAACCTAATCTTTATTTTATGCTAAATGTTGGCGAATATTTGATAATGCTGTGTCAGGTGTACTAATTAACCATGACAATCTGTCTATACTTAATTACTTCCTGTATTTACTTTCTATATTTACTTCCTGTACTTATTTATGCACTCACAAGTCTGCACCCAATATTAACCCCTTCAGACTGCTTCATGGTGATGAGTTAGAAAGATTTGTCAAAATAATGTTATTAGTTACATTTATATCTCCTTTTATCCAATCAGCTTAAATTAGCTCACATACTTCTCCTACCTATATTATTCTCGGAACAATTCTGTGAGGTAAATCAGGGGAACCACTGGGATACAGTGAGTTGTTCAAGGCCTACAACCAATAACCAATCCTAGCCAGAGTAGATCCATTGAATTAATTTGATTTGCCTACATGTTAATCATTCAACAACTGAGTCAATATGTCTTCTCTAGATGGGGCTAACCAACTAGATTCAGACTCAAGATTATTTGTGGCCACAGATCAGCAACCAGTAACTCATTCAGTGATCAGGCTGGAACTATGATTATGACCCTGGGAGTGGAGTGGATATTCACTCTTTCACACTTCCTCCAATAGAAATAATTTAAAAATATGATTAATGTGAATTAGGATTCCAGTCAAAACCAAGATATGAAATCTAAGGCCCTTTTCGCATTGAGGCTTCTCGCGCGAGCGGGGAGGGCGGCTCGCGTGAGAAGGCTCCTCCGGGAAGCTGCCGTTTCCCCCTCCTTCCTTCCTTCCGCAGGCGAAGGAACGAGGGGGAAGCGGCAGCCTTGCGCGAGCCGCCCTCCCCCCGGGCGAAGCAGGAGGCTGTCACGTCCGTCCCCCCCGCTCGCGCAAAGCAGGAGGCTGTCGCGTCCATCGCGCTAGCGCCCCTTCCTTCCTTCCTTCCGCAGGGGCAGAGGGAAGGAAGCACGACCTGGCCGCCTCCCCGATGCTCCGCACAGGAGGTAAGTGCGCGTGGGCGCCGGGAGCGTTGCACGAGCGCGGGTGATTTTCGCTTTGAGGCGAAAATAAAAAACCCGCGATCGCACTGCTGCAGTCCCGTGGGTGCGGCGGAAGTGGGAGTGCATCGTGCAGAGCGACGCTCCCACTCCCGCGAGGCTCACGGGGCTGTCGTGTGACAGAAAGCCCATGCGAAAAGGGCCAAAGTCATAAAATCTGATTGAAATGAAATGGGTACATGATTCTTACAATTAAGCCTATCTTATCAAACACTGTAAAACTGTTCTTGCACAGAATAGTCACAGAACTGCGGTGGGTACTCAGTTTATATAGAAAGGTGAAACCTACTGTCAGTCCCACCTAGGAAAGACCCACTGAATCAATGGAATATACCAACATGCTACCTACATTCAACAAATGAGTCAACAGCTCTACTCTGGTTGGGACTAACCATTTGGATGCATGCCATAGGCATGGATATATCCACAGGTAGAGCACTGCCATGGGACTCTCCCATTGGCAGAAGGAAAGGTGCTGTTCATCCCCATACCTCTTCAGCCCTGTCTCCCTCAAAGAACTGCTCTGGAAGGTCAGACTATCTGAAACAGCACTCAAGCTGGCATTAGTATCTGAGTAAGAAGGCACTGGTAAATATCACCTCCCCCATTCTTCCAGTGGAAGATTTGGTTGAACTAGGTCCCTTCCAAGAATGGAAGTTTTCTGGGATATTGTTGCTCCAACCCAATGGCTGTGTGTGTGTGTGTGTGTCAGTGATGTATTTAAGTCTTTTTCTCTGAGTCTCAAATCAAGTCTCAAGTCCCTACCTTCAAGTCTTAAGCTGAGTCTCAAGTCCTTACAAGATACTTTCAAGTCAAGTCTCAAGTCTGGGAACAACTTTACACATCAACCTATGTTCCAGAATTTCTGGACAGAGTCAAATAGAGTCAGATTTAACAATTTAAGTAGAATCAGCCTGCCACATTTGCAAGCTTGACACCTGTAGCTTTGGAAGTTGGGAAATGGGTTTCTTCTCACTCCCTCTTCCGAAAGCTGGAGGCTTTTGTGTTAGTGGGTATACAAGGGTCTGCAGCTTTGAAAGAATCCTTCCTCCTCAAGCCCATTGCCCAACAACTTTGCAGTTCCCTTGTGAGAAACGCATCCTGTGCTCTGCGGACAAGTCTTGCCTTCAACTCTTGGGAAAATTAGCAGCAGAGACAGGATGCAGAGTAGACCTCAACTTCGCCTTAAGCCTATTCCCTAACCCATTTGATGTTCCCCTCCAAGAAATGCATCCATGCTTTGGGTTTGAGGCAGACCATTATGTGATCAGTAGGGAAAAAGAGATAGAAGCATTGTTCAAAGTTGTAAGGCTTCTGGATGAATATGTTATGGTTACTGTTTACAAGGGCAGCAAGTCAGTCACTAAAAATATACAAGTCATGAGTCAAGTCAAATCAGTGAGTCATTTATTACTGAGTCAAGTCCAAGTCAAATCACTGAAGTGACTTAAGTCCAACTTGAGTCCAAGTCAGTTGACTCAAATCTACATCATTGGTGTGTGTGCATGTGTGCATACACACACATACTTTTCATAATGTCAGTTAGGGACAGGGGAATGCCAGTGCCAAGTAATAAACTTCTGAAGTTGGAGCATTCTTACAAGGAAGAATGTGGCAAGGAAAAATGAAGAGATGAGGTATATATGCCAATCCTTTCATGCCAGTCGCATAGAACCCACATCTCTCCCACTATCCCTCCTACTCTGAGATATTAAGGAAAACTTAAGATGATCTAAATTTGCACATATTTGGCAACATAGTCAAGGGTTGCATATCTGTTATGTTTCCCTCACTGCACCCACAACTATGGCCACAAACACCACTGCCAACATCACTACCAACACCAACACCCTTTCCCCACTTTCCGGCATTAGCTCTTTAGCATCAGAGAGAAGGGCTACAGAAAAATCCATGGGGCAGGGGATATTTAGATCTGATTTAGCCCTCTGAGGTTGGAGCGGTGTCTTTAATCTTGAAGAAAGAGGTTCTGATTTGTCAGAGACAAGGGAATTGCCCTATTAAGTCCTCTTGAATTCAGTATTGAGAATATTCATACCATCTGAGCCTCAATAAAAACTTGACTTTTTGGTAAGAAATAATAACTGATGGAGAGTCAAAATTAGTTCATCTGTCCTGGGATACATAAACAAATAAGAAACAATCTGCATTAGAGGTGACTCTTGAAAAGACAAATGAAGGCGTTTCAGCAGCAAACACATCAACAGATCATAATTTGTTCGCTATTAATCACTGCTGTCTTCAGGATGTATATGTCCCTTAAAGCGAGACATAGCACATCCAGCATGTCTTGCTCTGGATAAAACAGACTAGTTAGTTAGGGGCTAAGAACACCATGACGTTTGGTACTGCAAATTGAAAGTGAAGGTTACTTTCTTTGTAGACTTTATCTTAAAGCAGTAAAACGGGTAGCAGCAGCTACAACTGAAAGTATTGATTTTGTAATTTCAGCAAATTAAGAACAAGACAGGAAACCTATTAAACCTTTCCACTGATTGCCAGGGCACTTTTTGGTGATGCTGGTGCTGACATTAAAATTACATACACCTGTCTCTTTAAAGCAAAAATATACATCTTAGGGAAAATAGTGACAGCTAGCATGCTGAAAGAGATTTTTTTCTGACTTAGTGTGATTTCACCTTTCAAATGTGAAAATATCTGAAGCAAAGATGACAAGAACATACAGCATCACCTATAAAATATTCTCAATTTAGGGTTGAGCTTGGAAATTCCTTTATTGCATTTTAATAAATTAACATGTCCATGAAGCCGGGAGAATTTTTGTATTAACAGCAAAGAGAGCAACTCTGGTAATAATATTGTCTGTCAGAACTTTATGACTAATGATTATGTAAAAATCCATATAACAAAAGCTAACAGCAAAAATCATCAAATTATAGACTTCTATATCCATGTATGAAACAAGTTATTTTATTGGTATGGAATAAGCCTCATTTGTATTACAGCAATTGCGGGATGAGGGGGCCTTACAAATATACTCGATTTTTATTCATGTCAGTTAGAGAATTTAAGATTACATGTTTCAATAGCAATTGTTTTTAATTTTGCTCAAAAATGTTTTGGGTGTCCCGCCCAGTATACCTTGTTATTATTCAAGAATCCAGTCATAAATAATCCCTTCTCCATCAGAACATTATTGTATAGGATTGCCAGGTCTAAGGGCCTGAGTACTTTCCCGCAGTTCTCTCCTCAGAGGAGAGGAATTTCAGGAAAAGAACAGAAAGGACAAAAAGCTGGACATGTTATACTTACTGTTCTTTATTTGAATGATGCAACTGTGGTTGATGTTTATGGTATCATGCTTAATGACATCATCAAGGTTGTCTCATGCAACTTCACCCTTGTGACATCAGGAGGGCCCGCCTCCTGTGACATCATAATGCATTCCCCTTAGGTTTCAGTTTCTGACTCTTAAATCTCAAGGACTAAGATTCGACACATGCCTAAGAATGAGATCACACATTATATTAATATGCAAAATGGGTCCATCAATACAGATTTTAAAGTGGGGCTTAAAAACCCACTGATGTGGGAAATGCTTTTTCTAAAAAGATGTATGCATACTGCACCTGACCAGAAATTGTTTTAAGTTGATTTAATGAATTATAATAGAGTGTTGTTAGCCTGTGAACTGATTGCTGTGTTTTGTGGTTGTTTTGTGTAAGCCAATTTTGTAAGGGCTATGCAGTAAAAGGCAGCTTTGAAATACTTTGATGAGGCATGACTAGCACATGACCTGCAGACTATTTTTGTGGGCCAGTTTGGTGTTGCTAAACAGCTTTACTTCACTTCCCTGCCCCCACCTCTGTAGCTCAGTTGAAAGGAAAACTCCCAGGAAGACCCCAGATGTTTTGTTTTGCTTTTAAATAGAAGTGGGCTTCTGGATATCTCTACAATGTAATTTCAATTGCACACAGAAGAGGTAGGAAGGGATGAGGTCATCAGCAAGATGCAGAGAGAAATTTGTGCCCACACTCGAAAATATTGTCCATAGCTGACTAAAATCAATCCATGAATAAATAACAGCAGTTCTCATTTGACAGTTTATGAAAATGCTATAATCAGTCAGCATAATCTTGATCACTCATTATTCTCCTTTATCTTCTCAAAGAGTACTTGAACAACAACTAAAATGAGAAGCAATGGGAAAATTAACGATCAGGTCGTTACCAATAATATTTGGTTGACTGTGAGCCTACTTTATGTTGAATGGTAATGCTTTACAGGTAATTGGTCCTCTGAATGAAACACTGGTCTCTTTGTATAGCTAAATGCTAATCAGTGTCCTCGATATTTGGACTGAGACTGATCAGAGACTCAACTCAAAAGGTATGAAGTATCCCCTACTTGATCCATGTTCCTGCTGTAATAGTAGAATTCAACTCCATACAGCTGTCATCCCAAACAAATCTGCTTGAAAGTAACTGCATAAATGTATATATTGCATACATTTTGGATCAATTATACCATGAATCTCCATGGGCCAGCTCTGGAAACTAAGGAAACCATAGTCTATTTCAGACATTTTGTTCACATGCTTTGATCAATGGACTAGCATACATCCTGCTAGCTTTATCTTTGGTATCTGCACATTTTGCATGTATGCTTGAAGAAAAAGAACCTACATATATGTGTACTTCCTTGTTATTTTGTGCTCCAATTATGCAGAATTGTAGACCATATGGATTCTTGACTGTTATTGTGGTCAGGGCTGGTGGGACACTTGATTTCATGAGTGGGGCTAATTTGTGCAATCCTAATTCCTCTACTCATGCATTGATTAAATCGCTCAAGCAGGATATCTCAATGACTTCACCAGTTCTGCCAGTTCCTGATTACTAAAGTCTTGACTAGAGATGCTACTGTGATTCTTAATGATAGTTTTTATGAGTAGAGATGCTTCTATGATGCATAGACATTTCTACATTTCTAATGTAAGGATTAGAATGAAAGGATTAGAACTGAACATGTATCTGGTACTGCATTTTTATCTTCTTGTTTAGCAGCTTCAGCTTCATATCAGTCTCCATAATCCTAACACGATGGAAAATTCAGTGTCATCTCAGACACAGTACACATATTGGAGGAAAATGAGTCTAAAAACTCAGCTCTGTTTTCTCTTCTATTTTCAGTAATATCCCTATCTCCAATATTACATGGAATTTACATTTACAGGCTATTTTGATACTGTCATAATAACCCCTGTATAATATATTCTAGACTTTCATTTAGTGGGCTTCCTTCATTAAACTACTAACTTTTATTCTTCAAAAATAGCTTGGAGTTATTTCCACTGAGTTCTTTATCATCACTAAAGCACCTTTTGAAAATCTCACTATAATATTTAGAATCCAAGAGTAGATTTGCATCTCTTATTTCAGTTGTCATTGTTGTGGATCAATATGATTAAGCTTTCAGTTAAAAATATTGAAATATCTGTTGAACTATTTTGTTTGCCAGATACATTAATTCAATTCTTAGGCGCATAAAGTTGACTCATCCTCACATTTTCAAGTGCTGAAATTAGTGGTATAATTGGAGTTTCAGCTAAGATGGACTTCTCTCAAACTTTTGCTTTTCCCCAGTTTCAAGATACTTAAATTTCAAGTTTCTTCCATCACACAAATGAAAAATTTGAGGAATGTTGACAAGTTCTTATCAGACAACAAACTAAATAAAATGTTCATCTAATCATATAATTTTCATCATATACAAATACTTCCTGTGTGGAGAAGACTATGGCCATTTCCATATGACGTTGCTGTCCCACCATAGGGACATGTAGGCAGTGGTCCATAGGTCATGCTTTTGCATGATGTCGTTGCGGTCCCACTGCCAATGTGTCCCACCCATTGTGATTGTGGGATATTCCATTAAGAGAAAAAATCCATTAATGGTCTGCAATTACACAATGCTCACAGTGGAATGGGTGGAAGTGCAATCTAGGTATTCATGTTAAGGAGGGAGCAGGCATGTTTTCCGCTCCTCCAGAGACTAGAACAATGAGCAATGGATTCAAGTTTCAGGAAAAGAGATTCCACCTAAACCTCAGAAAGAACTTCCTGATGGTCAGAGCAGTATGGCAGTGGAATATGCTGCCTCGGAGTGTGGTGGAGTCTCCTTCTTTGGAGATTTTAAGCAGAAGTTGGATGGCCATCTGTCAGGAGTGCTTTGATGTGTGTGCTGCATGGCAGGGGGTTGGACTGGATGGCCCCTGTGGTCTCTTCCAGCATTCTATGATTCTATGATCTCCAATGCAGCACAGGAAAGAGGCCAGCTCTAGTGTGGAAGAAAGGCACCTGTTGCATGTGCTCCCTGCATCAGGCATCTGGCCAGGTGCTGATTGGAGCACTGGGGACATGCTCCCATCCCAGCAAGGGCTCTGCCAGGATGATGCCAGAACCACTACAGAAAAAGGGAAGGTACAGAAATGGCCTGTATTCTATTTACTATGGTTTCATCTACCATACAGCTTAAATGGATAGCTCCAGGTAAAACATCTCCTTCTAATCAGAGATTGAGTCCTTATCTACTTTCTCCATACTATCCATATTGTTGTACCCCTCTATAATGCCTCCCTATTTCTCATCTTTTTTCTTTCCTCAAAGCACTCAACTATTATAACTTTTCCTTGTGGCAGAGTTTTTCCTCCATGAAGGATTTTTTTTTTAAAAAATTTCTAACAAAACATTGGTAGGAAAACAAAAACTGGGTGGAATTCACATGTGTGTTTTTAAATGGCACATTAAAAAGCTATAATTATATGGATAATATACAGGGAAACAAGGAAAAAATATTCTGACCCTAAACATTTTTCAGCAACTTTGCATATGACCAAAATGTAAGAAGAATTTCCTCTGAAATTCCTGAGAAAGTCTGCCAAAGTTTGAGACCCTCTGATTCATGTACCACAACCTTGTTTTGCAAGGGCTATGGATAGTGAAAAGAGAATAATACTGACTGAATTGAGGAGGCCTTAGTAGCATCTTCTTCCTCTCTTCTTTCTTCTCTCAGTCCTTTTGAGTTTGTCCTTTTTGGTGGTGATCTATTTTTCCTCTTCTCCACACTGTCCATACTTCTTCAGTAGCCTTCTCAGCAGCAGGCAACAACTCTCTTCTCCTTTCCACTTGTTCTTTGGCAGCTGCTTCTTTCTTATCTGGATCAGTGCTTCTCCATCTGTCTCTCTTGCATGCTGTCTTTGCACCTTCAATTATGTTTCTTCTCTGCATATCAAACGTTTTGTCCTCACCCTTGCCCATGTGACTTGAAAGGGTATTCGATCAGCATTTCAGAGAATAGCCTTCCGTTTTTAGTCTATTCCTAACAATTGGCTTCATGATGAAAAGTCCACAGGGGTAGAAAGGCCCCCACAAGTCATAGTGGACTAGACTTAATCCTTAGGGACACCTATGACCTGGTGCAAAATTTAAGCCATTTGGAAAAGGTGTCCACAGTGTTATCAAATTCAACATATATGGAAGAGTAATTGCTGAGGAAGTCATATTTCCTCGCTCTCATTTAACTTCAAAAGTCACATTTGACTTCAAAAGAGGAAACATCTCAGAAACCATAAAAGGGAAAGTCAAGAGGGTAATTTTTTTCTCCAGAAAACTTGGAGGGTTATTCAAAACTATAATATTAGAAGTTCAGCTAAAATGTATACTGCAAAGCAGAAAAGGTATCACCAAGTCCAAGATGATGGCAGGTTGGTCTAAGCCAAAAAGATTCTTTTTTTGAGAATGGAGTCAAAGTCTTGCCAAAATGAAGATAAGTAAAGGAAGAAACCCAACCCTGCAGCAAATGTGCAAGCAAACAACAAAGAAAAGTTTCCTCTCCCAGAGTTTACTCCTAAAATTATTTTGACCAATTATTATTATTGATTCTATATATGTGCAGGAAACTAGTTAGGGAAGCAGGTGTACCATTAGAAAGCAAGGGATTTGAAGGGGCATCAAAGAAAATTAGGAAAATTATAAAGAGATGAACAAATTCTTCTTGTCCTTCCACTGTAGAATATGTAGATATTTGTAATTAAACTGGCTTTTTCCCCAGAAAAATAACTAGATAACCAGAACCAGAAATAACCAGAAAAATAACTATAGCATTGTTGTTACGTTGCAAAAGATTGTAAGTTATCCCTCATCAAATTTCAATCATAGGTCTAGAGCCAGCAAGCATGTTGGCAGAACTTAAATCTCTGCCAGTGCCCATATGCTGTTGTCAGAAAATGCAGGAGAGGGTTCCCATCCCGCTTCCTGCCCAGTGCACAAGAATGAATGACTGCTTCCAGGCATGACTCCATCCTCCTTCATTCAGGCATATTCTACTTCTCTTGTGCATCTAGTAGAGAGGGCACAGCTTCTGCCCTCAGTGTGTGGTAGCTGCTACTGCTTCACTGGGTGCTCAAGGGCAGCTAGGACACCCCCAGTTGCAACTTCATACTGAAAAAAAGAGAACTGAGTCACACCCTAAAGCCCACTGGGACTCTTGTAACAATACTGAACTGAGAGTCATGGGATATTTCCTTGTGCAACATCATTCAAAGAACATAGGTCAATCACATACCCTCCAACATCTTACAGATGGAAACTGGGACATGTGTAGCCAAGCAACATCAGAATCAAGATGGCGTTAAGAAGGTATTAATGAGGAAGAACCCACAAGCTGGAAGAGGCTGCAGAAGGCCTCCTGCAAGGGCAAGATTCCATCATCTCGTCTCTCTTCTGCTGAGTTAACTGAGTGCAAATAACTTTTGCACTTTGAACTCAGTTTGCAGCAGCTGAAGTAATCTGAAAACTAAAGGGGAAAATGAAGGAGGAGAAATAAAATGGAACATGTTTAAAACCAGCTGAAAATTGAGATGACAGAAGAGTAACTGGAACTGTCCCTACCACATTGTGACAGATGGACAGTATACAGTTAACAACAGGTCCTGGCCACTAGGCAACTTTCTTGTTGGGGGAAAGAATTCATCACAAGTAACTAGCTATTAGGAGCTGGTTACTTCTAGAATTGCATTAATGCCACAGTTCCACCTGCTTTGAACTTGACCATGTTATGATCTAGTAGGAGTTGTTGACCAATTTTTTGTAATGTGTCTCAAGGATCGGTCCCAAGGCATTTTATGCTACCCATAGACTGGTATAGGGATTTCTCTATCCATTGGTTTCCTAGGGGAGGGGAAAGAAGAGGGAACTATGGGAGGAAAACAGTGGCAAGATGTTGCTCCAATCCTCCATTTATTGTTTTGGCCACTAGTGTGCCAGTAAGGCTTTAGATGCTGCAGTAACTCCAGAACTGTTTCCCCCCATCTCCCTTATTTGGATTTTATCTAGTTGTGCCTGATGGCATTCATATCAGTGTAATGGTAAATCTGTTCTGGGCTCTAGTCTGAATTTCAAATGAGATGTGCAGGCTGCTAAGCCATATCCCCAAAACAAGTTCAGCATTTTGGATAGCTCCTTTAAAATCCATAGTAAAACTCAGAGTGGATTTACCAACCTATTCATATGGGAACTGCCTGTTGCCACTGATAGTACCGAGCAGGAAGCTTGGAGAATATAAAGAAAATAGGAGAGCATGGAAGAAAGAACTGATGAAAGAAATGTTTGAACACATTGGACACTACATGGTACTATTAATGCACACACAATATGCATCCATATGTTTATAAATAGCCCATTCCATATACAACACCAGTACATGAATACTGATAGGCTGTAGATAGCCATTATCACTTATTAGGATAACTTAATTAAGTAAGCTTATTAAAACCCTTTAATTCGTTAGTGACAAAATCATGATTAGTGCTTTTTCCTTCTAGGTGACCTTATAATTTAATAGAAAATGAATTTTTAAATGAAGAGAAATGCCTGTGGCAGAGATTTTGTGTAAATGAATAGAGTTTGTAATACACACAGGGATATAATCGAGGCTAATTAGTGAGGGTGCAAATGAATTTTTATTTCATACACCAGAAGCGTCATTGATGAGCCATGGTGTGGAGTTTGAAATGCATTCAGATTGGCAGTGTGAGACTGGAGTCTGTGGGAAAATCACTAGCTAATTCATTGATTGCCCCTTGGAAATACTGCTGTTAATTGTTAGGTAATTAACATGGAGCTACAATTATGTTGGCCTTAGGGGGTGATTAATGTTTCAACATGTCACATTAGCAGCAGCTAGGTTTTAAAAGCTTGTTTTTTTCACATGGATGCGAGACAGATGGCAAATTGTCTCCTGAAAATTGTTTTCTTTCACTGAAGTTTAAACCAAGGTGGAACATTACTTTCCACCCCCACCAGTGTCAGGCTTATTTTCATAGGGTTTGCTATTTAAATATTTGTCTGTACTTAATGCATATGAGCAAACAAAGTTGCAGTTGCCAAAATGATCTGCACTGGTTCTTCCATGGAAATATAAGGAAGTTTTTCTTTCCTTTAATCCTGTGAAATCAAAGGAGAACTGGATTTTAAGAAAGCAGTGCTTCTGACTCTTAGCAGCTTTCCCATTATTTAGGAACCGTGGGAAATCAAGGATTGGGCAATGTCATATTTATTGTGATCGATACAAGTTAAGTAGAAACCAAATAAAAGCATGTTGAACAAATGCATTTAGTAACACTAATATTTAGTACATTAATGTCAGCACACTTCAGTGCTTCACGTACTTGGAGTTAAAATCCATGTTCTTGTTGTTCAATGATTCATATTACTGTTTCTATTGTTGGCATTCACCTGTTGGAACTGTACTTTCATTTTGGCTTCAGTATTAAGTATCCAACTAGATATGCATGGGATGTTTTCCTTTTTTGATTTTAGAACAAGCAATTTCGAAATCCCTCTCTCTCCCTCTTCCTCAGTTATAACACCTTTACCAGCCATTGGTCTGTTTCCAGATACAATTCAAAGTGCTGGTTGTGACCTGCAAAATCCTATACAAGTGGGATGCAGGCTGTCTGAAGAACTATATTCTCCCATGCAAACCTACCTGGCTGTCAGATCTCCAAGGGAGGCCCTTCTCTCAGTCATGCCACTATCTGAGATATTTCAAGTGATGATGTAAGAGAGGGCTTTCTTGGTGGCTGATTACAGTCCCTTGAACTTCCTGCCAAGGGAGATCAGGCTTGATGTTGTCTTTCTACCATAAGGTAATGGCTTTCATTTAAGCCTCTAGCTGCTGACTATGCATGAGCAAGAATGTTTAAGAATGGGTTTACAACTAGGGGGATCCCATATTCTGTTTGACTGCATGTTTTTAAAACTGCATTTATGCTTTTATTCATGTGATATTTTAATTGTATTTGGGCGGTTTAATTGTGAACCACCTTAAAAGAAAAGTGGAATATAAAATGGATTCAGACAAATATGTATACGTGAACAAAATCTATTCTTTCCAGTGTGTCGTCCTCATACAGTGAGGGACAGTGATTCTGCCTCCTGATTATGGTCCTTCCCACAGTAGCCTCCCATCCTGGCACGGGGATGAGAGAAGAGCAAAACTGCGACAATGATTCTGCATGTCATTGCGGTCCTGCTCCTCTCCCATCCCCAGGTGGTGCAATTGTGAATTAAAGAATCGATGGGTTATCCCTGTCAATGACACACAATTGCTCCACCAACCCGCACCTACCTATCCTATGGAAGCCCCAGAAGCACAATGGCGGCGCTTCCTGCCCCTGCACAGCCTGAGAAAGTACCCAGCTGCACTCCAGAAGAAAGTGGTGTGTCCATTGTACTCCTTTCTGCAGGGAGGCAGTCCCATGTGGAGGGGAGCATTCCCATCACACTCCTTTTCTAGCACAGCCGCTGCTGGGATTGCCACTGGAGGACCATGCAAGAAGGTAAGGTGCAGAAAGGGCCTATGTGTATTCCAACACACATCTACAGGTTGCCTGTGTGACAGGACTGGCCCAAGACATTTTGGCTCAAGGAGTGGCCCAAGACTTTTTCTTGTTAAGAAAATGCATGGCAGGGAGTTTATAGACCCTTAGAATAACAAGGTTACATTTAATACATGTTTTGTGTGTGTCTAAATAAGAAAAAACACAGCTTTTAAGGGAGGGGGATAGAAAGTGTGACCCTTTCCTCCCAAATTTGAATAATTTAATATAATTTTGAGGTAATTTTTGCACAAAAGTCCCAAATGTGTAAAAATGTACAAAACCACCCCACCAACCCCCATCTCCCCACACCTTCCTCCATGCCCCTATTCTTGTGCTTTCATCAGAGTTCCTCTGAAAATGGCAACAGAAAGTGACCCAATGTCACTTCTGGTTGTTATTTTTCAGAGTTACTGTGAAGGAAAATAGAACTATTCTGGCATACTGGTATGTATGGGCCTCAGGGAGTTTAGAGGTGGGGGAATTGGCTCCTGACCTATACATCAGTTGCTCATCTTTGCTGTAAGCAATTATTTAAAAGATACGGTTTTTAACAACCAAACAAAACTGAAATTAGTATCAGGTCATCTGATATATAGAATACAATTTTTCATTCATTTAATTTCATTTTTCCTATTTTAAAATAAATAAATTAATTAATGTTTGCAGTCAACATTATTGGATCTGTGCTGTTGTGATTCATTTTCTGGCTTCTCCTTGTTTCCCGTGTTGCATGTCATTTCTGGTTTCATTTGGAAATATTCCAATGAGATTCTCTTGTTGCAATGTAGCATTGCATAAAATGTTCTAATTTTTCTTATAATATTTCATTGTGAGTTCAGCTCCATTATAAAGATATATTTAAATGTCAAATCTGAAGTAGTTTCTAAAATGCTTCCAGGATTTTCTCTCTGTGTCTTTCTTTCTCTCTCTGTCTCTCCATGTCCAATTAGGGCGCATTATCCAAGAGGTGTAATGGACTCCAGGCTGTTCAAAGGATCACGTTCTATTATAAGAATGCTTCATTCCCCCCCACCCACCTTTCCTGTGAAAACTCAAGATGTCATCTTCTTTGGTAGCACCATACTGTGGTCTTTGTTATTACTTCAGTCACCGGCTTTTATATTGATTGTTCCACTTCAGTAAATGACAGAAACCTTTCTCTGCAGCTATAGTAGCTATTAACTTTTAATTTCCATTAAAACCGTTAAATTTTAGGGGGCTGTAGGGCTTCAAATTTGGCTTTTTAGAATTAAAAAAAATTAAACACTTGAAACATGAACATACAATGCTTTTGAATCTCCCTTATTGCATGTTTCCATGAGAAATTAATATATAGTTATATCATCAAGCTGAGGTTTTCCATATATTGACTGTTTTGCTTTTTTTTTCTTTAAAGTTCCAAAATAGGGCTGCATTTATTTTTTTTCTTTAATATGTGCAAATAGCACAAATTAATTCAGGGCCTGAGTGAGCCGTATTACCAAACTACACAAACACCTGTTCAGAAAAAAAACAAAAAACAGCTTGCTGTTTTCAGTATTCTGGTTCATTTTTCTTGCAGGAATTGGAATTAGGGGTAAGTTATTATGTTATTATGCGATGATTGCAGATAAATAGCTTTCACAAGCAGCTTAGGGTAACAAATAATATTCCTTTTTGAAACATTTTATTGATTACACATGTATGCTACCTTTTAAAATCTCCCATCCCATTGAGAGAGTGAGATCAAGCACTGCAGTTTTTTGAAGGAAGGCCAAAACCTAGGCTATGCCAGCACCAGGGCCCTTTCGCACTGCTAAATTATAGTACTATTATTCCAATTTATTCCAATGTCATGGTTCTATCCTATGGAATCCTAGGACTGGCAGTTTTGGGAGGGGATTTAGAATTCTCAGCCAGAATGCTCTATGCCTCATCAAACTACAAACACGAGGATTCTATAGGGTGGAACCTTGCCTGTTAAAGAGGAATAATACTGCTATAATTGTGTAGTGTGAATAGGCCTGCTATTACTACTTGCTATTGCTGCCATCATCTCCCTGCCTCCATCTTTGCTCATTGCTGCCCCAGAGAATCATGAAGCATTTTTACATGTGAAATTCAGATATCTTATAGCAGAAAGATAGCATGCCATTGCCCTATCAAATAAGTAACCCCCATTATTTTTTTCTTCATTCCTCAAATTGCATGCATTGCAATAACTTAAAGTGCGAATATAGACATAGAATTTAGGCATACCAGGAAAAGGAGAAGGTGAAGTTAGCATAGAAATCTAAAGATGAGAGTTCTAGGTGTGAACAATTTTCAATGTCTAGTTCTCTGCAGTGCTAGAAATTTGAAGGCTGATAGAAAAGTTCATGGGCGGGGGGAATTCTTATTAGAGGGCAGTGGTTTTATTTTGCCTCCCTATCCCAGTAACCTGTACATGTCTACTCAGTATTATTCACTTCACTGGGATGAAGCCCCAAGTTTAGGTGTAGAAAAGCTTGCAACTTGAGCATTTTAACAAGGAGTTTCAGCTTCATCTTTGGAGTGAGGGAAGTGGATGGCTCCTAATGGCAGAGACAAGCACTTTGTGACTTTCTTCAAACACTTTGCAAATGCCCAGATCAAATGCTTGCAAGAACTCCTACCTTTTTGGTGGAGGGAATCATAGGTCGTTGTTCCCCCTTGTATAAAGTTTGGTTCCTTTTGTGAAATTTGCCCTTCCCTTATCCCAAAGCTCAAAAACTGGATTTTTACTTCAACTCATCTTGGCAACGATAATACTGTATTATGCTTAGCTATGTGGCCCAAGAGTGGTATGGTATGATGTTTTGGGAAAGGTACCTCAGTCTGCCTACGAGTTCTGCTACAAAGCAAAGAACAGCAACGTGGAAGTCATTTGGATAGAAAAGTAGTATAACATTGAGAAACTAATTCAATGGATCTACTGTTCTTGGGTGCAGTGATTAGAATTAGGCTTTCATTAACACAGGCCATTTCTGCACTACACTCTTATTGCACAATTATTCCACTTTCAACATCCTATGGAATCCTGGGGTTTGCAATTTCAGGAAGGGCCGACTGACCCCTTCCAAAAGTGTAGTGCGGAAATGGAAACAGTTACATCCTGGAAATGTTTCAAACAACAACTCCCCAAACCCTCTAACCACCATTGTGGCTGGCTTCGTAGACTGGAGAGTTCTGGGAAGTATACTCCAAGCTCTGTATTATTCTGAATACAAATGTTTATTTAAAAAATGGAGATGGCAAGCACCATCTTCCTTTAGAAAAACAATGAGAATACTCTTGTTTATTATAAAGTGGGCTGCATACATTAAATGAAAACCTATTCTTGGATCCAGCCCCAGCAGAAAGCAATTTTCTCTCCATCAGAGATTTAGCTTGCCCCTGCAAATAGATCTCCTGCCCCAGCAGGAATAGCAGTCTTCGAAAGGCTTTCCATTAGGGGAAAAGGATGGAGTAAAATTTTTCTCTGATTTTGTCTTTATGTTGTCAACCATGCTACCTCCCACGTTATTTCAGAGGGTTGAAGCACACTCCAGAACAGAGCTTGGGAAGTTACACTGGATCAGAAGAACAATGGTGGCATAAGAGAGTTAAAATTATTTATTCATTTGGTAGATCTTTTTTCTAATGAGGTCACTGCATGGTACATAGTTCTCCTCTCTCCTCACAAAAGGCCCATGAAGTAAATCAAATAGAGACTCTTTGGCCCAACAGCATCCTGAGAGCTTTCTGGCTCAATAAGTGCTAGAATCCAGCTCTCTGAACTCCCAGTCCAACATTCTAAACACCATTCAAGAGAAAGTTGATATCCCTCCCATTCTTCCTACTGGAAGCTGGACTGTTGTTCCCTCTCTAAATGGAAAGAGCTCTTCTCAGACAAACAAGCCAAGATCCAATTTGAAATGTGTCTGCCTGGTTTTTCTTTAGAGCAATTGTCTTTTCTCCTACGCAGAGTCAACTGATTAGGTCAACTGATATAGGCTAAAATTTCTTTAATTATTAACAGCCTTGAATACTACCTTTAAAAAGACTAAGGCAACCAATCTGCTTGTCTAACTTTAAAAGGGAATTACATACTGATGTCAAGATGTTTTCCATCAGTATAACAGTGTTCAGTATAGAGCCTGACTTGACAATGCAAAGATAATTTTATAGATTCTGTCCCTGCTGAATAGCTGTCCTTGAAACTCATATAACACCTCTCTCTTAATACATACATCTTTTTATTCTTCTGTGGAGACCTTTCTGGGAGAAGATGTCAACAGAATAGCCTGGGATGACTACGAAATGCAGCATGTTTTAAATGCATATACTAACCTCCTTTAGCTTTCAGATTTTTTTTTTTTTTAATTTCAGTCTTTCTAGTTAATGGCATTAAGGCACATTTTATTTTTAGATTTGCATTTCTATATTAAGTGGGACATCTGGCATTTCTCAAAATCTTTTTCACAATGCTGCACACATTTAAAATGTTGTTCTTCTAATCATTTTGTTTTTTTAGAAAGGATTTTCGTATGGTCTTGTTCTTAAAAAAATCAAAATATGTAGTAGGGATTAATACAAATGTGTATTAGAAGAGCAAAGAAATCACTGAGACAAGACTAATCATCATTTAGATTATCAGGAGAAGATGATTAAAAAACAAAGGATTGTATGACAAGTTATGTTGATGCCATATTTGTGAAGCCAAATGTTTTAGCTTTATAGATGAAAAATCCTAAGCAGCTTACAGCGAGACAAAGTAATCATTCAAATTACAAACTTAAGAATTTCAAATTACATACTTCATCAAGTTGAGTCTGTTTTAACTTGGAATGCAGAGTGAATGACTCAATGCCACTGAAGTACTCTGTCTAATAATTCCGCGCAAATGAAATATTATTAAAGTTAACGTAAGACTGCACATTCAAAATAACAAACATTCTTAATGAATATGTGCATTCTTTAAACATTGCTGTTCGAATGTAGGCAGAAATGTATAAATGAAAACTGTTTTAACCCATGCTTAGATTTGCATTTTTCAAAAGAATTTGCATAACAATCATTATTAAAACGTAAACAGCCAAGGTTTAAGAAAGTCCAACCCTCATTTATCCTTCACTCCCCAATTCTCTACAACTGATTAGAAAAGAAATGATTGTTGTGCTTCATTCTGTTAACATTTTTGATTTGATAAAATCAGTGAGTTTTGGAATTAAAGCCATAATCCTTATTGTACTTGATAACAACTCTTTTTAAAGAGCTTAGTATTCTAAATAATATTCCATGACAAAGATCTAGTAGTAAATATTTTTCCTCAAAAAGATACATTCCCAATAAAAACTGAGCTTTACTATTGTAATTACTTAGTTGTATGATGTCCAGACTCTAGATATTCAAAGCGTAAGATGGAAGAGATGATAAATTTCATTTCTTGTTTCAGAGAGCTACATATAAATGTTTTGCTTTTAAAATCTACAGTGGAATTTTATTCCTTTGTCTCCTACATGAGATTACTCCATTAGCATCTCTAGTCTTTTGTATCAGGATCACCACTGCCCCAGTTATGTAAAGTGCTATGATTGCTTCAGGTAGCAGATGCTTGAGAAATGAAGTGGCAACCTCCTATCTTTGTTCATGAACTCTGGAATTGTTCCTTTAGGTTGGACAATAGACAGCTGATTAATGCTGCATTGGGTGTGGGAGATTCAGTTGTTAGTTAAATCAGCTTACATGTTTGTTCTGGTAAGGAGGTGCTGCGGATGGTGGGGCGAGGGAGACGGTGTGCCCTGGGTAGCATTTTGGGGGGAGTGCCACTGCTCCTTGCTTGCCCCCCATATGCCGTTGCCCCTCCCTTGCTTGCTGTAGCCCTTCCCCTGCATGCCATAGCCCTGCCTCCATACCTCGCCCCCCCCCAGTCACACTAAGATACACCACTGAATGCTGCCCTGTTCCTCATCTGGCAAGCAGGAAAACATATTGAGCTGTCCCTATATGTCGCATTCTGTGACACTATGTTGCGCTGGTTCCAGGATGCATGCATAGCCTTAGGTGCCAAGTTCCTTAGCGTTCAATCTCAAACCCCTTTCAAATATTTATCTCATGTTCCCAGTAGGGGAACACATCATTGTAGTTGCAAGTTCTCCCCTCAAATTACACTTTGATGTAACTCAGAAACTGATGCACAAGAGTTCATGGAGGCTGATGGAGCTTGTCACATGCTTTTGATGAACAGGAAAGTTTTGAAAAGAAATTTAGCTTCTGTCTTCTAGGAGCCTCTGCCTCACACTGTGTATGGGACCTTGAAGAAGCACAATATAACATTGTAGAATCTATTCACTGAAGTATTTCTGTGCCTTGAAACTCAGGACGTAAATTTTCGACTGTTTCATCCTCATGTGAATGGATGAATAATTGCCATAGGTTTGTTGTTTTTTTTTCCCCAGTGCAGAAGAACGGAAAGTTTCTTCATTCACATATCCTGAAGTGTTTTGAGAAATTATTCTGCACAGAAATTCACCCAAAGTTTTTAAATGATAGAATAGTGGTCTTTAGGCGGAGAGAACTGTTTTCATGCCAAAACCTCACTTTTTTTTCAGCTTTTCCCCCACAAAAACATGGATTTTTACCATTTTGTTTTTCACAAACCCAATGTTTTTACACAGTACCTTTCCAGAAATACTTTTTTTCTTGTGCAAAATTTATGGGAGAAGGTTGTGCAACACACACACAATGGTTTTTGGAAACATTGTCTGGGGACAACGGGTAGGATTTTGTGCAAAAAGTCTATTGGTAGTTCTGTGCAGAGTAATTTTGGAAAGTACAAATACAGGGCAAAATTATGTAAGATTCCCACCTCTGTGTTATTCTTGTCTATCAGGTTTTACAGGTGTAACCTATTTTCCAATAGCAGTAACAGAGAATATTCTTTCCATCCCTATTGGAAACAAAACTTTCACATGCTCAGGAAATGTAGCAAACTTGGAAAGATAAACACTGGTTCACTGAATTCCTATGGGGTGAGCAGGGCAATGCCTCTGGTGCATTGATTCAATCTCCCCTGTTATTGCAGGAATTCTTGAGCCCTGCTTGTTTCCTGAGCCAATCTTCAAAACTTAACTACGAACTTTTCTGGCTACTGTCAGTCCTACTTTTGAAGTATATATAAACCAGTTCTTTCTTTTTTGAAGTATCTTGTTACTAGTCCTGGGGCCAACACTGTAGGGTCCAAACCAATAGCAAGTGCTTCAAAGTAGATTGGCTGCAGAAAACCCATCTCTTCTTATTTGAGGGCCCCAATGCTGATCATTCTAAATGAGTTCATTACTACATTTTCCCTTCCTTACTCATGAAGACAGTGGTGCTTGGGGCATCCTACCATCTCAGCTATTTTATCCACTTAAGAAAGTAGACCCCAGTCTAAGCTGAGCAATGCTCCTCAAGGCAGAAATATTTATCAGATTCATAATGTAACAATTTCAATTGAACTTTAAGAGTTCAAGCTCATAGAGGTCTAGAGCTTCTGAATTTTTAAAATCTTATTTACATTTTAAAATTTTGTCTGGTTTTTAATAGGATTTGAGTATTCTTGTACAATACTGGAATGTGTTACATCAGAGGGTTTTTTAAACAGTTAGTGTACAGTGAAATGCACATTTATTTTTTAATTGCACATCTCCAGTTTTTCCCCCTTTCCCCTCTTCCTTTCTTTGACATGCTGTTTGCCCTCATTTCATTTGAATTCTATTATACATTTAGGATTTTAACTTCAAGACCAGCATTTTTTTTTCCTGTAAAGAAAACAACTAGAATGGAAAGAAGATTCTGAAACTCATCTTTCCCAGACACTAAATCACCCTCCCCCCCCCAAATTAAATGTATACACACTTTTCCGTTTTGGTGAGGACCACATATCTGCTCTGTGTTCTTCTATTTGTTTTCTCTAGCAGTTCATTACAGTTCCCTCTACCAGTACTGAACTGAACATGCATCTCTGTTGACACTGCTTTGATTCCCTGAATGCATTAGGAATGATTGTTTTCACTGTGCTGCAGCAGTTTGCCTTCACTTTTTACAGGTACCCTCTTCGGCAGATGTGGAGATTCTGCCCTCCAGGAGTGATTTCAACTGAAGATTGCCAGATGTGTCAAGATTCTCTGTCTTGTTCTTGGGTCATAGCCCTTTCTTGAGCAGAAGAATAATTCTTTACTGTACTTACAGGATGCTTTATTATTAGCCTTACTTAGCACGAGCTTACTTAGGTTAGATAGGTTTTCTAAAAATTTCTTTTTTCTCAAACATCTGGTGTGATCAGTTGGTGGTTTATTTGTTCTTAGAAAGAAAACAAGCAAGTGGACAATACTTTGCTGCCCAGCATGTCATGTTATGACCTAGTGTTGAGATTTCTTCAGAATTTAAATGTTTGTGATGTTTTGGCCATGTTTTAGAATAGCTGATGTAGATACCTAAGGTCAAGTGCTGGAATTGGGGAATTTTTTAAAAATTCTACATCCATTCTTTCTACTTTCCTGCAGCTCATAAGTATAAATATAAATGTGTATGTCTCTCTCTGTGTGTGAAATCATTCAAATCACACACACACACACATACACAGGAATGATGCCGGATGCTGATCTTACATCAGGAGATGTATCTCCAGTACATAGCAACAATACATCACCTGGTTCAACTGATTCCCATCCCCTGCAAAAACAAGTTCTTTTTTGTTGAAGCCCCCTGCTCTAGACAGCTGTTTCCTTGTTAGTGGAGAGTGAAGGGGGGAACAGAGATGTGTTCAGCTATTTTCCTTTAGCCAGACACACTGTAACAGGCAATCTAAAGGATTTCCTAAGGGTCTTTGGGGACAGTCCTGAGGATGCCATTATTGCTGTGCATCCAGTTAATGGAAAATAGCTGGACATATCTCTGGTGCTTTCTGTATTCTCCATCTAGATGGAAGTGACCAGCTTGTGGGGGATGCCGCAGAAAAATTTTGGTTTGGAGTGGTTTTGGCCAGTGTGTATTCAGAACAAAATATTGACCTTGACAATGAGCAAAAAACTAGTTTATAATCATGTAAATTGGACTTACATCATAGTCATGCACCAACAGAATGCCAGTTAATATCTCTCTGCTGGTGCTGACTTGTGTTACTGTTGAATGCTGATATGTACTAGAACTGTGCCTCTGTAACAGTTGCACTGAACCTATCTTAACAGTGGCATTTACTACCTTAACTTCTATGGACCGGAGCTCACTTTTCATATTCACACACATATCCATCCCTTGTTCCAGTTCTCTGTTTTCCCTTATTTTTCTCCGTCCTCCTCACCTTTATTTCCCCTTCTCTTTCAGTAACAAATTTAACGACAGCAGATACAGAAAGTTATGGTAGTACTTTATGAACCATTTCAGAGTCCCAACCTGCCTTTTGAAAACCAAAAAAATCATATGCTGATTGGAGTCTAATATAAACTGAGACTGAGTTTCTTTGGACACACTCTAAGTTGACATGAGATAATAATGTCTGGGAAAGTAGAAGGTGGTCAGAAAATAAGACCATATTACAGATGGATGGATTCAATAAAGAAAACCCTGAGTTTGCAAGTCCTGGGCACAGCTGTTGATGTCCTGGACTCTTGGAGATCTCTCACTTATAGGGTTGCAGTAAGTCAAAGCCAGTTTGATGCCACATACTAATATTTCTGTGTACTCACAATATGACTGTTACATAGGTTTAAGAAATACTTTTTTGTTCACCTACACTGCTGGGTGATTCATTTAATTACAGCAGGTAGATGAAAAGTATAGCTTTCTGGAGGTATGGGGGTATGTAGGTCATTTTAATGAGCACATTGGTGTGTGTGTGTGTGTGTGTTGAGGTACTCCTGATCATTCCTCTGACCCCAAAATGTGAACTGTTTGGAACAGGCAAATTTGTATTCCTTCTAGATTGTTGTGGAAATAGCAAAATGCTATATAAAACTAGATTTGAAGACTTTGATTCATTGCCGTATTTGTTTCCACTTCTCTCAAATTAACAAACTACAAGCTTGTGGAAATTCTAAAACAAACTGAAATGGCAAAACAAAATATATACTTCCATCATAAACCTGAGACACAAGCACAAGGAATAATGAAGGCCTCATAATATTTATATTTAAATATTATTAATTTACTTCATTTCTATATAAGATGTCATTTTGCATAATGGAAGATGTGCTTAGGGTAACATTAATAGATTATTCCATCATTTTTGAACAAAAGATTTATGATTAGGTCTGATAACGTTATCATGGATTATAATTCATTACAGACTATATTAAACAGGAATATAGATAGCAGATTTTAGAAAAGGCCATTGAATGTGGTTAATTTTTACTTTGTCTTCTAATACAATCCTGTAACTACTGTTAGTAAGTGTAATCAAATTAAATTATTCTGACTTCTCAATGGGCAATATTTTCCAGTCAACTCCAGTCTTCTAGTTAAGGAAGCTGAAAGAAACTTACACACGCACACACACGCACGCACATTGAAAGTCACACTAGCACAGAACTTTCTTCATCTAACTCATTGCTACCTTCCATGCTGCCAGAAAAGTAGGTCCAAAAGCTTTGGAGCCTTCCTGAAGAGGGTTTCGGGGTGCACAGAGGAGAAGGAATCACCCCTGGCTGGTTCTGTTGACAGAACCAAAGCACCATTTTGAATTGGAGGATATATTAGAAGACACATATTGTGGTTTACAGTGCTTGAATTCAGTAGGCTATATTTGTTCTTATTTCCCATTAAGCTGACTTTGACATATGGTGACCCTACAGATGAGAGTCTTCCAAGAACTCCAGTTGCTGACTGCCATGCTCAAGTCTTGCAAAGTCACGACTTGACTTCCTTGACTGAATCAATCCACCTGTGGTATGGCTTCCCTCTTTACCTTCTCCCTCCCACTTTACCTAGCATAATTGTCTTTCCCAATGAGTCACATTGTCACGTGATATATCCAAGGCACAACATCCCCAGTTTAGTCATCTGCTTTTCCAGTGAGATTTCAGACTTGATTTGCTCTAAGAGCCATTAATTTGTCTTTTTAGCAGTCCATGCTAACCAGAGAACTCTTCTTCAGCACATTTCACATGAGTTGATTTTCTCTCTGTCAGCTTTCTCCACCATCTAACTTTCACAACTATACACAGAAACTAGAAATACTGTGGGCTGGGCAATTCTGACTTTGGCATTTAGTGCAGGCTATATACGCAACATTTTTAAAAGCCTTACTGGCTTCAAGGTTTCCACTTGTAAGGTTCATTGACTTTGGCCATATTTGGAATAAAGTGGGATCCTTATCTAACTGGTTTGTGGTTCTGGATGATAATAAAATTAGTAAAGACTGTTTCCCACTTTTAATGGAATAGAAAACTATCATTAGCAATGCTTGGCTTACCACAACTCACCATGAAAAAAAAGAAAGAAAGAAAGAAAGAAAGAAAGAAAGAAAGAAAGAAAGAAAGAAAGAAAGAAAGCAAGAAAGAACAGCACCAGGATGGAATTACAAAATCATAGAGCTGGAAGGGATAACAAAGGACTTCTAGTGGTCTGCCATTCAGGACTACACAACTAAAGTACTTGCAAAAGATTACCATCCAAACTATGTTCAAAGACCTCCAAAGAGTTCACAACTTTCCAAGGCAATGTGTTCCATTGCCAAGCAATTATTACCATCAAGATATTCTTTCTAATGTTTTGGTATGCACAGGCAAAAAGGCTTGGGCATAGCTTGGCTTCTTAAAATACACTGTGGATCTCACTTTTGCTTTCTTGGGATCAGTTTAGCCATCTTAAACTTGCTGCAGACCCATATGGTGTTGTTTGTTGCCTCATTACACTGAATCTTACTTGTAATTAGCATAGCAATGTACCTATACAAGGAGTATAGGCGACACTTCAGCATCAAGGAATACAATTTCTTCTTGTATTCTTTATGTTTCCATGGGATCACCTAAAGAATTTGTCAATATATATGCATTGCCTGTGTGTTGAACTATTTTCTTGTGCACGTGTGTACATATAGAATCCATCTACTCCATACATGTTTATGTGCACAGTTTTTAGTAGAAACACAAGCCTTCCGCAGTTCAATCCAAAAGAGGATTGATCCTGTCTTAGATCTCAACATTCACATGTCACAGTGTACTACTTTGCCAGAAATATAATTTCACATGGGAGGAAAAAAATTCCTATTCCCCTTGAAGCAACTATGTGTACTGGCTAATAAGGAGGGCAACAGAGCTGTTGGCAGAGAAGCTGAGAGAAAGGATGGCCCCATTCTATATACCAGCACATCTATCTCACTTCCATAGTTATGACTAATACAGCAGTTATGGTGTTCTCTCCCACCACATCCTTTGTCCAAAGCAAGAGCCAGTGGCTTCTGGATCCCTGCAGACTGTGCATCCATGTCGTCATGTTCCCCAGTTTAGGATGGGCAACTTTGTCAGCTCAAATTTTTAAACCTCAAGTTTTTAAAATGAATATGAAATTGTACCCATTTGCACTAGTCTAACTCAATATGTTCAGCTGTTTTTAATGTAAGGAGGACCATTTTGCATACATTTTGCTGTACAAGGATGAGAAATGAAGAGCTTCTTAATTAATACTGGCATATTTAAATATAGAGGTTTTAAAATCTAAACTTTTAAAAGGTAAATATCCCAAAGCCCTAAGACTCTTAGAAATGTGAATCTGTCAGATATGATTTCTTTTATATTCCAGTTTAAAAAAAAAAAAAAAACCCCAAAGGAATGTGTGGATTTTTTTTTGAAAATTTTTATTGAAAATGAATGGAAATGAATTTCTCACACCTATATGGCAAGCAGGCAGAGTATGGTCCTTTCTATGCTAAGAATAACTATCAACAAAATATTTGGGGGAAAGGGCATTTTTTAAAGCCATTTTTGAAGAATTGATCAAAATGCATACATTTCTTCATACTCAAGACAGAAAGAATTGGATATAAAAACATATGGAAGAAAATGATACTTAAACTACTGCTTTTAAATGCTGTATGTTTATTAAAGTATATTTTCTACCTACCCTACAGAATGCAAATGTATGCCTGTTTTCTAGTATTCTTTCCATACCCCTATTTCTAAGCAGCGATATGAAGATTTGTTTGATAGAAATAACTATCTCTTCTGTGAATAAATTACACTTTCCATTTCTTAGAGGTCATACTCTCCATTCCTCTCTGCTGACCTGTTCTTCTACTTGTACTTGAAATATTCCGATTTATCTTGGGCCATCTGCTTTTCATTTTCTACCCTTAATTTTCTTATCATTTTTTGCACTCTCTCTTAACTTCTTTCTGTAATCTTCTCCGTTTGCCTCTGTGGCTGATGTTTTATGTCTTGTATCTTTTTTCTCTCTTCCTTTGATTACTTGCTGGCCTTCCCTGCTGATCCTCATTGACTTTTTTTTTTAACTCTTCACATATTTATTGATAGCACACATAAACCATGGTCATACATTAATTCACCTCATCAACAACTTCTTCATTTTCTCCCTCCTTTTCCAGTTTTCCTCTTAATCCATTAGTCATATTTGTTTTACTTTCATGCAATCCTATTTAACAGCATCTTTTCCCAGCAAAAAGATAGCATGCCAGGAAGCTTGCAATGGGGCACTGAGGTCCTTTAGAACTTGGATGTATTTGTTGTGAAGCCAAAGCTGTGCGGAACTTGGTCATGTCTATCCACCTAGCAGTGATAACTGTCATAGACATTTGACTATTGAATGCCATGTAGAAGTATGGTCAAACCTTAAGCAGGCAGGAATGGATAAGAAATTCATTTTGTTCACATGTTAAGGTGACTCTACCTAATTTACACTTCCCAAGTCATTACGTAGACTGAAGCACAGTTTTCTGACAGTATTCACACTTTTTTGAGTTGAATGCCTATGCTGTTGTGCACCTTCAAGTCATTTCCAACTTATGATGATCCTAATGCGAATTCATCACTTGGTTATTCTTGGCAAGATTTGTTCAGAGTGGGTTTGCCTTTGCCTTCCTCTGAGGCCATTTTTGCACTACACAGTCGGCCCCTACCTAAACTGCAAACCCTAGGATTCCATAGGTTGTTGAAAGTGGAATAATCGTGCTATAAGAGTGTAGTGCGGAAATGGTCTGAGGCTAAGAAAGTGTGGCTTGCCCAAGGCCACCCAGTAGCTGAGCAGGAAGTTGAACCCTGGTCTCCAGAGTCATAGCCCAGTATTCAAACCACTGCATGACATTGGGCATATAGGAATACACATATTATGACATGTTGGCCCATTAACATGCATCTTGGTATACAAAACTACGTGGTACAATACCTTGCAGAAATATTCACTCCCTTTGACTTTTCCACATTTTGTTGCATTTCAACCTAGAACTGAAATGGATTTAATTGCCATTGTTACTACTAGATATCCAAAAATGTGAGGGTATAAAATATGAGTTTGGAGATCTCCTTTGAAAAAGAATGAGTATAATGACTTGCTGAAGTTATCCATAGCTGACCAGGGGGAGAATGATGCTCTGGATCCTGTGCTCAATTATGACAATAATTAACTACTGAGTGGGATTGGAATTGCAAATATACATAGTTATTAATCTGATATGAGTGGGGGGGGGGCGGAAAACATCCTTAGCTGGCTCCATGCTCTGGGAAATGGAAGATGGATGGAGAATTTGCATTGGCATAGCAAGACTTTTAAAAATGTTAGACTGTGTATATGTGTCATTAAGTTTCTAGCTGGCAAAATGACTATGTACATTGTAAGGGATGATAGCCTGTGTGATGTGGTGGTTAGAATACCAGGTTTAGACTTGAAGGATCTGGATTCACATCCCCACTCCAGCCATGAAACGCACTCGAACAGTCACTAGCTTTCACCATGTCCTATTGCACAACATTTTCATGCAGATAGAGTAGGATAAGAACTGAGTAGCAGAAAGGTGAAAGACAAATGAAACCAACTAATATATCGATGATGATGATGATGATGATTTCTTACCCACCTCTCCCTTTAGATCAAGGTGAGGAGTAGAAGATTAACATACAGCAATAAATAGACACATAACACAGTAAAAAACACAAACACCAATGAAAAATACATAATCAGTTAAAAGAATACAACATCAAAGACATATTAAAACAATAATTTTGTAATTTAAAAACTCATAATTTAAAAAAGCCATCTGAATAGGCTGTCTTTTATGCTGTTTTAAATACAGACACAGCATATCCCATCATCGGATCTCTTCTAGCAGGTCATTCCACTCTTTGGGGGTTGCTGATGAAAAGGTCCTCTGGTTTAACAGTTGCTAACCTGAACCTGGCTGACTGAAGTAAATGCCCCCCAGAAGATCTGAGGGTATGGGGTGGATTATATAGGAGAATGAAATCCTATAGATAACCAAGACACAAACCATGTGTCTTTAAAGACTCCTTCCACTGATTTTCTTTTGGAGCTTATATGAATGTGTATAAGGGACCACTTCATACACTGAAGGGATTCTAACCCAAAAGAGGTTATGCCAAAATCTGTTTATTTTAACTTAGATAGCCACAGGACTTCCTGTTACATAAAACATACAATTTCTTACATTTTGTTCTGTGCATAATTTCCTTTCTTTTCATAATCTTGTGAAAAAATACAGTGTATGAAGTATTCATCAAAGCCAGCCCTAAATTATTACAGTTATCTTTCTTGTGCGTGAGGTGGAATGCTTTATTTCTTGGAACAAGGTACAACATGTATTCTTGTGGAACTGAGTGCTGCTATGCTTGTGGGCCACTTACATCTTCAGAAGTAAAAGGAAGAGGTCAGACCAGACAAGTAACAAGGTTAATCAGTTTGAATTAATGACTTTTGTTTTAATCTGGTTCAAAATAAAGCTGTGGCCAGAGGCCTTTGGCTTTACCTATATGTCAGTGTCAGGATAGTTGTTTCAGGGTAACTGGGAGAAGAGACGAGATGGCACTTGTCAGTGGATAATTGAACTGATTGCAAAGTCATAGAACAAGTTGGCCACGTCAAGCAGCTATCGTGGAAGAAAACTCTAGATTGCTCATCTCTATCTATTTCTTTCAATGGATTTTAGCCCTGAGTGCTTTTCTGGTCATCAATGAACTGAAAAAATTCACGTGGTATAAATAAAAGATGCATGCAGCCTGTGTGTTTACAACATAGAATTTAATCCCCCAAAGCTTTGGATGCAATCAGTATGCAACTATAATACTGCAGTCAAGTAATCTGTAACACAAGAACACACAAGAGAAACTACTCTGAGAGCAGCCATTTTAGGACTACACTTTGTCTGCCAAAGTGTACGCTTTCTCTCTGACATTAATCCTTTGATCTATTTATTCAACTTTTTTTTTATTCCTGCATTAAATACAGAATTTTCAAGGTGACCTGCAAAATCTGTTTCAAAACATTTGCATAGGAACAACTAATGACAATGGAGAAAAAAAGTATTTTCTCAGGTGTGAAACTATTGTTTCACTAAGGCCATTTCCACACTAGACTGTTATTGTACTATTATTCCACTTTCAACATCCTATGGAAACCTGGGCTTTGCAGTTAAGGGAAGAGCCTTTGGGGCCCCAGGATTCCATAGGATGTTGAAAGTGGGATAATAGGGCTACAATAGTCTAATGCAGAAATGGCCTAAGATCAACAAAAATCACTTAAAAACCATTAAATGCCTAAAAAAGTAAAATGACTTGCCTGAGATCTCTAGGACTACTACCAACCAATGGGGGTTCTATCACCAGGCTCTTTCTGTAGTTTTTTAGCTTTCCCAATGTAGAACTATCAATTTAAAAAATCTAACAAGTATAAATTTCCCAGAGCAAGGGATCTTGATTCAGGAACTTTCTAGGCCCTGTAATTCCAGGGCCAAAGTCTGAAACCTAAGGATGAGCCATTGTGATATCAAAGGAAATAGGCCCCAGTGATGTTAAAGGGATGGGCCCAAAGTGGTATCATCTAGCATGATACATTAGTCATATTCAGAACATGTTGTTTGAATAAAAATGCAGTCTAACAAATGAGAAATGAGAAATTTTGATGGAAATTAAAACAACAAACTTTTCCAACTTTTTTTTACCTTTGGAAGCTTTGCTGTTAACTACACATGGGACTTCTGGCCTAACTTAAGAAAATGTTTCAAGCTGTGCTTTGAGCTAAAAACCAAAATTTTACCCAGATCTGTTCCCCCCCCTCCCACACACACCTTTTGAAAGCAACGAATTTAATATATAGGAGTTACAGTCCATATAAAAAAAATATTTCCAAACAAAGAGAAAGTTTTCCAAAGTCTACTTTTAATGGATTGCTCCCATTAACTAGTGTACCTAATGGAGCACATTTTATTTTATTCAGCTTATAGAATCCTCCCACATCCTCAGAGCAGTCATAATCATGTTACTAATGATAACGAAATATTTTGAGGTTGGAAAGATTATGACATCTATGACAATAGCAATGATGGTGATAAATCTGTAAGATAACAGCTATCCTATCTATGCATGACTGTTCAGCAACAATATTCAAAGAAATAAACATGTTAGTCTATTTCAGCATAAAAGAGATAAAAGAGTTCAGCAGCAGATTTGAGGCTAGACCCACACAGTGTAAGGGGTTCCAATCAAGGAGTCCCTCTTGCTGACCTCAAATGGAAGAGAGGCTAGTATGAGGGATGAGGCATGAGGGAGAGAAGCTAGAGGATTTTTAATCCCTGTTTGCCACCCCCTCGGTTCCTCTGCAGTGCATGCTGCTTCAGAGCTGGGGAATTTTTAAATTATTATTATTATTTGCCCTTACATTTCTCTGGAGGACTTTCACAATTGGCCTGGAGTGGCATCATTAAGTAGGCAGTCACTTGGCAGATAGTGGGGGGAGAAAAATCAGAGCTACAGTGAACACCTTGCTATCCATTTGGTGAAAGGAAGCTCTCTGGAACTGCTTCTTTAGGACCTGGGAGTTGGGGGAAGGTTGGGGAAGGACTGTGGGGCTGGTCTGAGGGTTAAAGTAAGTCCTGCAACGTTGAGGTGGGGTTCCTTGGATCTGCCTTCCAGGAGATTTTGGGAAGGGGAGCAATCCAGTTAATGGGTTGCCCTTGAGACTTGGGTGGTTCACCCAAGGTAAAGCTGAGGAGGAAGTCAAAGAATGACACCTGGCTCAGCTGCTTCCATAGTAGGTTTCTCCCTGCTCTTGCTCCTTTCTCCTTTCATACAGTTTAACTAGGTTCTAGGTTAAATAAAGTGGCCCTTATTCTACCCAATTTCTTTGACATGTTCCACACAACAACACTCTCCTGCATTGTCCCATCACAATCCTGGCAGTGCCTCTGCCAGGATGGGAGCTTGTCCCCAACTCTCTTCTCTGCACATGACCAGCTGCTTGTGGAGGGGAACGCAAGGGACATGCTCTGTCCTTCCTGACTGCAACCAGTCATCTTCCCATGCTGCAGGGGGAGGAAATACATAGATCATGCTTCCAGCCCTTCTTCATGGCTGACTGCAATGTAATGCTCGCATGATCAGAAGTCATTGACAGAGCTTCTCCATCAATGATTTTGGCCTTTTCTGCATGGGGTGAGGGAATTGCCCCGTGCTGGTACTCATCGGACCTGTGAGCTCCATCTGTGGGTCCAGGCTGGTCCGGAGCAGTCTGTGGCCGCCACTCCGCACTACCCCGGGGATGAAAATGGTGGCTTCCGGTTGGTCAAGGCTCTCCACCAACCGGTGAAGCTCGCCAGCCTAAAGCCCGCCCCCCGGCAGATCTGCAGGCTCGCACTGGTGTGAGCCTGAAAATCTGCACTGGAACGCAGTCACAGAGTGGCACGCTCTATGCTTTTGAAAGACCTGTTTTAAGCGGTCTTTCAAAAGTACGCTGAATGACCACTTGGGGTTGTTCCGGAGCGGGCTGAGGTCCGGAACTACACAATCTAGTCTGGATCCAGTCCACTCCCATGTGTAGACGTCCTCTCTAGAGGAAGCTCTGCACCGTTTTAAAAACCCTGTGCTGAAAAGGCCAGCTGGCAACGCAAGGGTGAGACCACAATTACATAAAGTGGAACCATTTTCACATTGCTCCTCCTGTGTCCCTGTGCTGGGATGCCGTCATCATGCAGAAAGGGCCTTTGTGTCTCATCTTGTTATTCCATGGTTGGTCAGCAGAGGAGAAGAAATTTCTAGCAATTCAGAAAGCAAGACATTTTTAGTTTAATATGAGTTGTTGCTTTAAAATTTTGACAGTGTATAACATATACTGATCATGGTTTCAGTATTATTCTGCAGGGACAGCAAAAGACAAAGAACTAGAGAGACAGAGAAGAAGGGAGAATGGTGATGATCAGTACAGCTAGGAGAAGTTGGGAATGAGGAGGAAAAGGACAGAACACAGAAAAAGAGTGATAAGGAAGGAGCGCAAAGCTATGAGCTAGGAGAATTGAAGAAGAAGGAGAAGGAGGATTAAAGAGATGTACATGGACTAGAGCAGGAGGTAGAAGATGGAGGCAGCGAGGGATATGGGTAGGAACAGAAGCATAAAGAGAGTTTTAAAAATGGAAGAAGAAGAGATTTGTCATTGTTGTGTGCCTTCAAGTCATTTCTGACTATAGAGACCCTAAGATGAACCTATCATGGTATTTTCTTAGCATAATTTGTTCAGAGAAGCTTTGCCTATGCCTTCCTCTGAGGCTGAGAGTGTGTGACTTGCCCAGGGTTATCCGGTGGATTTCCATGGCTGAGTGTGGATTCAAATCCCAGTCTCCCAGTGTCCTGGTTCGACGCTCAAACCACTACACCACATTGAGTCCCAGAAGATATTTAAAACTCCTGGCTAGAAAAGGCTTAGGCCATTTCCACCCTGCACTGTTATAGTGCTATTATTCCACTTTTAACATCCTGTGGAATTCTGGGATTTATAGTTAACTGAGCTCAAAATGCTCTCTGACTGAGAATTCTAAAGGCCCCTCCATAAACTGTAAACCCCAGGGTTCAATAGGATGTTGAAAGTGGAATAATAGCACAATAACAATATAGTGTGGAAATGGCCTTCATTTTTTCAGGGGGAAGAGGACAAGAAAGAGAAAAAGGGGGACAAGAGCACAAAAGGAGACGATGAATGTAGGTAGGAGAGAGAGTGAGAGAGAGCACACAAATGAGAGGAAGAAGAAGGCATTTGACTGGGAGTTCTGGATTGAGTGTGGGGGAAAGGACAAGATATCTCCTGGAGGTCATTCTGCCTCCTCTCTCAGGAACTTAATAGTCTCAAACCCATCAGTAACATTGATAAAGACAGCATATGCCAGAGAAAAAATATTTGGATGCTATTCCATTTTCATATGTATGTATAAAAGGGTCTAACACAAAGCATACACACAAAAACACACATAGGGAAGACCCAATGCAGGCCACACTGTTGGGGAATTTTTGCTATAAAGGAAATGAATAGAAGTTCAGCTACAGGCTTAATCCCCACCCATACACAGACATTTTTGATAAAGCAGAAGAATCACACTTTCTTCATAATATAAACCTGCCTGAGCCTTCAAAGAATCCACTTCCTTTTGCTTTTGTGCATGCGTGTGTGTGTGCGCGCGCGCATGCACACACACACACACAATTTTCAGCGACTGCAATGGATAGAGTCTGGGGAGATTCTGGTACCTCTGGAAACAGAGAGCCACAAGCAACCTGCATGCTGTTTAGCCTGATTTACAGTAAGAAATTTGATGTTGTGATAATTAGACATGGAGGGTGTCAAATACAAATGTTGACTATTTTGCAGCTGGTAAAAACAGAGGGAAATAATAATGATAGTCAATGAATAATTACTACTTAATTAGTATGCCAATTGCACTTACTAATTTATATATTGCAAAAAATGAAATGATGCATTCTTGAGGTTTCTGAAAGGAAAAGATGTTTAACGTTATTAAGAAAATATATAAATTAATAAAGGTTCTGCCCTTCTTCTTCTTCTGAACTTATGTGCGTTGGAGTATGCTCAGCTTCAGCCGTACACAGAAGCCAAATTGCGGCCACTTAACACCCAAACCCAATTTTGTTGCTCCAAGATTTCCAGGAAGACCTTCTCCCCTGATTTTTCCCATGCTGATTATTTTTTAACTGAAAGATATCTTTTCCACTCCTGGAGGCCTACAGGAACAGTAGTGTGTGTGTTTGTTTTTTTGGCAGGGGAGAGAGCATATTGATGGTTGCAGGTTTGCAACATCTGCCCTCCAATCAAAATTAGAAATGCACAGCTCACAAATTTTCTGGGGACGGGGGTAATTTCTAAACCTGGTGGAGTCTGCAGTGTGAGCAGCATCTATTCCCAAGTTACCAACCTCATAGCCAAAATTTCTCTCTTTGTGGATCCTGAGGATAGAATATTTACTCAACATGCCAAGACTTGACTGTTCCAGCTCTCAGGTCAGCACTCAGGAAGGATGATTTTATTTAAGTTCCACCCATGGAAATTAGCCTCCTGGTAAGAAAGCAAGGCAGTTAGATAAATTCTCACATGCTCCAACATATAAGCAAAATCATGTGAGGCAGGTATCAGTGGGAAACTAGCCTGTTCCATTATAGAGCTGTTATATATTATGTCAACATATACTACAGCGGCCTCAATATTGTTGTTAGTCCTGAACCAGCAGAAGTGTATCTAGAGTGGGACAAATAGGGAACATGCCTTGGACATCAATGCCAGGGGGATGCAAAAAAGCTGTGTTGAAACATTTAGTGGGAGAGGAGGAGGAGGAGGAGGAGGAGGAGGAAGTGGCGGTGGTGGCAGCAGCGGCCCTGGAGATAGGGGTGCAACTTCCACACTTGCCCTAGATGCTGTTTGCACTAGATACACCTCTGTAAACAGGAGTTTTAGCCCCAAGTGAGAGCAGGCCTGTGGAATTAGTGGAATGCTGATTTGTCATACAGTATTATTGTTGTAATAATTGCTTTTGATATTATTGTTGCATTCCATGATTTTCCCAGTCCAGGATCTAAGCCAGCTTACAAAAGTTAAAAGAGGTACTGACCAGCTAAGAAATTCACATCTCACAAAACCTGAAAAATAATTAAACCATCAGTGGAATTAAAATCAATTCAAATCATGCCCATTAAAAAAAGAAAAACAAGAGATAGTTATAATGCAGCATATTATCAAAGAGAGCCAATGTAGTGTAGTGGTTTGGCCATTGAACTAGCACTCTTGAGACCAGGGTTTGATTCCCTGCTCAACCATGGAAGTCCACTGGTGACCTTGGACAAGCTGCACACTCAGTCTCAGAGGAAGGCTGTGGTAAGACCTTCTGAACAAGTTGTCCAAAGAAAATCCCATAATATGCTCACTTTAGGGTTGCCATAAGTCTGAAACAACTTGACAGCACACAACATTAGCAAAGGCCCTTTCTGTATGAGCAATCAGTCCTCGAAGGCCTGCTAAAGGAGAAGGATAGTATCTGCCTTCACCTCTCTATAGAAGGATAGTAAGGAGGAGTTCCAAAGTCTAGAAGCAGCCACTGCCAAGGCCTTCTCATGTGTTTCCCAACATGTATTTGTGAGGCAGATGGGACAGAGAGATGAGCTTCTCCAGGATATCTCAAAACAGGGATATGGGAGAATGTGATCCTTATTTCCATCTAGGTTATCTAAACCTGGACTAAGGCCATTTCCACTGTTATAGTGTTATTATTCCACTTCCAACATCCTATGGAATCCTAGAGCTTGCAGTTTAGGGAGGGGCCTTTAGAATTCTCAGCCAGAGAGTTCTTCGACCTCAGTAAACTACAAACCCCAGAATTCCACAGGATGTTGAAAGTAGAATAATGGCCTTTTCCACACGAGGCTGGTGAATCAGTTTGTGATGTTTCTTACTGGATTTTCTGGGCTCAAAACAAGGCAGACTATCTCTCAATTCCTTCCACACAGCTATTGCGTATGTTCCATTCTGATTTGGAGGAGTGCGAGTTCATGAATCCACACTGTCTCTGCTGTGGCCGCTCCCACTACTCCCCTCACCCCACCCCATCAGCTGTGATTGGCCCTTTTTTTTTTGCATGGTTTAGTACATCATTGCGTACGTGCATACATGCAAAAGTCCATACTACCCCCTGGCCCCTCCCATGAGCCCTCCCCTGACAACCAATGTGCATTGGTGCGAATGTACGTGTCTGCACCACTGTGAAAGTACAAATTGGATCAATCTGGAAAATTGGAAAACTGATTTCTTCCAGTTTTCAAATAGTGCACTTTACCACCACATGGGGTGCATAATAATAAACCGAACCTAGCCCACTCCAATGTGCAGAAGACCTCTGTGGCAAGACACATTGGCCCGCCTTAATAACTGCGTGTGGAAAGGGCCAATAACACAATAACAGTGTAGAGTGGAAATGGCCTAAGCTGCATAGAGCTTTGTAAGTTGCAACTAGCACTTTGAATTATGTTCAGAAAGTAGCTAGTAACTGGTTCATGAGTCTGCTGTAGTCCACATTAACTAATCACCTATATATGTAGAAGGGGGGGGAACATGTTTTATAGTTTCTTTTTCATCAAATATGCCCATACAGAATAGAAAGAATTAAGTAGTGTAAATCAAATGGGTCAACTAAACCATTTGAACAGGCGAAGCAGTTAATCAGGGGTTAAGATGATATTAAATTAACTAATGAAAGCTCTCCATGCCAAAGATAATTTTTGGTGAGGTTTCATTCATAGGTGAGGTGGAACTGCCCTGTGCTGACTGCTGGGAAAAGGCTACTTATATTCCTTTTTCACTGATGTGTCATTCAATAAGGTCCTATCAACCAAAGTTGTTTAGGATTTGGATCATATTGGTTTCTGGCTGTCACAGATGATGACCCAAGTCAGCTGTGGCTGATCAGGGCTTACAAAATGGTGTGCTGGAGGAAAAGATACAATAAATATATTGAACTAGGAAGCGCGGGGGGGAAATGAGGAGAGGAACAAAATGGATCCCGTAGTGTCAGCAGGCACTTGTTGAAGACTTAGGATGAAAAAGAAGAAACCAAACTGTATTAATCGAAGTTCAATACCTCAAGGGACAAATGATTCTCATGCTTGAAGAGATTTAACTCTCCCCAAACAGTAATCTCACTCCTGCACAGCTAATGAAAATAAGAGCAAGCTATCAGCCAAGCAAGGACTGCTTCCACCTTTTGAGCTCTAGAGCCATTCGGAAACTGGAAACCTTTATTTCTGTGGATCTCCGGTAACTATATTATGCAAGTGTTCTCATTCGGATGTTAACCTTTAAACCACTAGGGATTTTTTTTTTTAAAAAAAGGGACTGTTTTCAAATGCTCCTGTTCACTGCTATTTTTCTTCCGCAGACATGGAGGCTAAATTGCTGCTTAAAGATCTTGTAGGTTTTTCTTGGCATCGTTTGAATGTGTATGTATGGAACCACTTCAAAAATGAAAATCCCCTTTAGAGTATCAGATGGTGCTTATTCTGATATGGAAATCTCCAGGAAGCTACTTTTTAAATGTTTTGCTATTTTAAGCAAGTATTTAACATTTTCCCCTGAATACCAACAATCTCAAAAATCCTTCTTGAAATGAAAGACAAGTAGCTCAGAGACAACAAATTTCTCAGACCTAAAGTGTTGGAATGAACCAAAAATTAACTATAAAAATATATTTATTGCATCCAAAATTAAAATAGTAGAAGCATATAAATATTTACTCTATGGGAAATTCCAATTTAGCTTACTTTGAATGTGTTCATGTAGACTTTGTCGGGTGGCTGGTTAACTCAATTACACAGAAAGACAAAAGTACAGGTTGCTACAACAACAACAACAACAACAACAACAACAATAATAATTTTATTTGTTACCCACCTCTCCCCAAGGCTCAAGGTGATGTACAACATGAATTAAAATACAATTAAAAATGCATTATGGTTAAAATACACTAAAATACAAAACTGTTTAACATAAAAATATATCAAAATTAAAATATATCATAATTAAAAGTACATCATAATTAAAAAATAGACTAGACAGGCCTTGAAACTGAGTCTTGAAATTGAGTTGGTTCCAGACTAAATCTTCCTTATACTTTCAATTAATGTGTAAAAAGTAATTAATATTTGGTGGAATCCTGTATGACCATTTTGCAGTGGATTCTGGTTAAACACACTCAAACCCCACTTACTAGTAAGCAGCTACTGTGATTGATGGGGTTCTCTTCCCTTGTCAATCAAGAAACAGATGCCTGGCATGTCTACGTCCTTCCATGAGCAATCTCAAGTGAAATAGGCAGAACAACGAGCCCTGTTACAAATACTTACCTGACTCGCATGACAAATGTTGCTGCAGGGTAGGGTAAGCTTTTGATGGCCTCTGTGGAGTGACACCAGAGTGTTAAGTTTGATTGGTGCTAAGCGCCAAATCAAAACACATGATAGGGGCAAAGAAGACAGTGAATCAGTTCGCTCCCTATATGTGTCATTTGGTCCTTGAAGTTGACCCACCCTCCTGCCCTCAGTGCAGTGTTTGTTAATCTGGTTGCTTCCCCACTTTTTTCAGGTGTTTTTTTTTTTCCTTCTTGCCTATCCCATACTGTATTTGATGGAATTGGGAAAATTGGCTCTGGGTGATGTCATTAAATAGGTTGTCCCAGGGCAGATAATGGGGGATAATAAATCTTTGATGATCATCTATTGGCACCCTTTTGGAGTACAGTAGTGCTCTGGAACCACCTCTTTCGGGCCCTGCATCCCAGAAGGTTAGTGAAGGAGGCTACCCTTGAGGTTAACCTGGGAATAAGGCTCTCATTTTTAGAGCCCTGCAGCTTGGGTGAGAGTCCCCGAGTTACCTTCCAAGATGCTGAACTGGGGAGCATCCAAAGCAATTTGATCTGCCTCTGGGGCTCAGGTGTTATCGCGCATGAGTATGCTGAGCAGGTTGTCATGTTGTGACCCTGGCGTAAGCTGGACCCATATCATGTCGCTCCCCCTGCTTGTATCTTTCAGGCTAACCCAATTCAATTAAAACAGACCAAAATAAAGGGCCCCTTAGTTAACCCAACTTTGTGTCTGGTCTCTTTATTCCATGGTTGAACATCAATTCCCCTCATGCCAGAGATTGCTCATGTGAGGAAGAGTGGGAATGTCTGGAAGCTGCTTCTCAATCAACAGGGAAATGTACTCGTGCTGATCCCAGTGGCTGCTTACCGGTAAATAAGGTTGGAGGGATTTTCATAGTCCCTACATAACCCTTGAACTAGGGGCCACATAAAGATTTTAAATACATAACTGTTGCAAATACATAACTTCAGGTTACATATTAATAACTGCCCTACAAGATTTTGGCCTATAATACACTGCTTTTTGAATAACAAAGGTCAACACTGTTAATTTTTGACATTTTATCAAGAACAAAATAATGTATAATGTGCATGCTTTGTACATGCTGTCTTTTACCTAAGAGCATCATTCCCCCTTCCAAAAAGAAAGAAAGAAAAGGAAAAAGAAAAAGAAACATAAAACCATGCAACCCATAGAATAAACATATTCTGATCAGCATATTAATATAGCAAGTACAAGTTAGATCTGTCACTCAAAAATGCGGACCAAACAAAAATTCTCTTTCCCCAAAAACCTTTAAACTGTTCTAAAACCTGCTTTAAAAATGGGTGATGGAGAGGAAAAAGCAGGGGAAAACAGACCTCTTCCGGCCTAAACAAAGCTGATGTCCATTTACTCAAGCCACAACAGCACATACGGTATGCTATTATGTACGTTTCGTACATCCCATGTTCACAGAACATAGACCTTCTTAGCATAATTATTTTATTTTTAGCTGCAAGTAAGCCATTTGTATGATCGTTAGAGCAGCACAGGCTTTGCTGTCAGAGAATGGAAATGACAAAGGCACCTGGGAAAAAGTGTGCACTGAGCTTTTCAAGTTTGTGTTAGGAAGCCACAGTTTTTCTGGATTGTAGGAGTGGTGTGTGCTTTGCAATAATTAGTATCCTGAGCAACTCCAAGATGATTGTTGACACAGCTGTTGTTGTTTAAGGTAGCAGACACATCAATGGCCAGGCAGTAGGTATTGATTTGTGCGGTGACATCCTTCTCACCGTGTCATCTGAGTGAAAGAAGTCCCCAAATTAACCAATAATAAAGTGTTAGAAGTTGTAGTAGCTGCCTCTTGGGACTTGTTCTGGCCGAGGGTAGATGCCCCTCCTCTCCCCACAGCCATCAATCCTCCTTGAAGGGACTGAGTGTGCCTCTGAACTGACCAAAACCAATGCAAGTCCAAGGGACAGAAAGCTGTAGGTCCTTGCTTTTACTACATATTACTGAAAGATTCTGCCATCAGGGTGAGGAATTCAACTTGCTGCAGAGACTTCTGTTTTTAATAAGTCTGAAATTCATAATGCACAGTGCAGCTTATGAATACTGAGTTTCCACCATAAAATCACACCCTTGTCAAAATAGTGTGGCTGCTGTACTTACTACAACTTGTTTTGTTTTGTTTTTTTCCTTTGTACAGTGTCTCTTTTAGCTCTGGGCATTGGGTTTTGCATCAGTTCTGTTTCTGTGAAGGGCAATAAAAATAGATACTAGTAATTGTGAAACAAGATCACTTGTTACTTGAAAGGCTTATATTTAAAATGCTCATCAAACTATGAAAAGGAGCAAAGATTCAGACCAAAGCCACCTACATTATGAAGATTTTGTTTTGTTTTGCTTTCTTCTGTTTACAGTTCTGGAATTAATTTTCCTAATGCTTACCAAGAATATACACTATTCCTGATTCTGCTTTTAAGATTTTTAGAAATATTACAGTAATGGAGTATTTAACATGAAGTAGTACTTTGGGAGGCAGCTTTATAAGCGAAAATATCATCTCTATCCCCATAACATTGTGGAATAATCTATAGATAATAGGTCTAAACCCATACACAGAGACACCACTTACATTTAATCGCAGTATCTCCTGAACATCCACAATTATATTTGCACAGAGCCTGAAATATGCATTTATTGATATAGTAGTACAAAGGATGACTTTCATGAAGGAAATGTCAAGAGTATCTTTTTCAACTTCCTCATGTAATTCTGAGTTAATGTTATATGCTTTGGTTGTTATTTAGTTGTTATTTGTAGCACAGGGTGACATTAGAAAAGATCAGAGTATTTTAAAGGTATGATGAACCAGGTAAGATGCAAGTAGAATTTCATTGTTAAGTTCTAATGTTTAGCAGTATCCTTGAGTTCCATACCTGTTGTGCAAATAAATGATAAAAATGTGATCCAATAATCTGTAGATTTCTTCTAGAGACTTCCATGTGAGGTAGAGATCAAAACAGTTGCATAAAATCCTTATGGTGTTTTTCCTTTCTTTTTAGAACTTCTTAAAATGAGTGTCACCTGTGGAGACCTGCAAAAATTCTGGACAAATTTAAACATTTATTTAAAAGAATTGAATCATACTATTAATACAACTCAGAAGAAATGCTTAGAATTATTAAAGTCATATCCTTTCTCTGTTTGGAATTATTATTGCTGTTAACTACACTCTTTCTCATAAATACTCAGGGTTGCTAACAATTCTATAATAAACCTGGATGTAGCGGGGGGGGACAAAATAAGAGCTTTGCCATAAGAATTCTGTCCCCCCTATGAAATTTTTCTTTACTCCTCAAATTTCTAGCATCACAGAGGCCCTTTCTGCAGCTTACTATGTTCCGGAGACATCCTGTGTGGGTCCCGGCATTGTCTCTGCTGGGAAAGGACTACAACAGGAGCACTCACCACTGCAACTGGCTGCCTTGGCGAATGGAGGAAGTACGATGGCACTGCCTCTCCCTTCTGCAGCACAGGCAGGTACTATCCCAGGCTGCACTGGGGCAGGAAGCACAACCATTGCATCTCCACACACCAGTTAAGTGTGGGCAAGTGGTGGGAGGGTGGAATGATCACCAGTCATTGATGGGGGAAACTCATAAATGATTAACTGTGTGATTATGCCACCTGGGGACACGAAAAAGACAGGACACAGGCGACGTCATGCAGAACCATCCTCTGGGTCCCATCCTTCTCCCATCCCTAATGCAGTATGACAATATCCTGCAGAAAGAGCCAGACAGTGAGACACTGAAAATCATTCTAGAGCTTTCCATTGGAAATGTAAATTCTGAGGAGTTGTTGTGGGACAGTGGGTTTGTTCTTGTTTGTCTTGGGGAAAATTGTCTATTTTTCTAAGTGGTATTTGCCATCTCTACAAAATGTGCAATATTGAAAAAAATACAGTGGCAGTGCATGTTCCATGGGTATTGATGTGCTTGCTGTATGTGTGCATATGTGTGTGTGAGAGAGAGTGCTTCAGCAAAGGAAAAGACCCCAGTTTGCTCAGAAACTGAATAAGATGCCATTCTGATTCTGCATGAATTGTCAGAACAAAATTACTTGGGTGGGCTGGGTTCACACATTTGGGGTCTCAGTCTTGTGCCAAAGTCAAGGCCTGCTGAAGAGGTTGAAGAATTGCTAGAATGTTGGCTTACCATAAAAATATGGTCAGTTCCTGCTAGACAAAAATTTTCACATCCTGCTCTTTTCATGCATGGTAGTGCTGGTGCCTGCCCCCCCCCAGCCCTATTCTACTATGTGCGAGACAGTGACAAATACTAACAAAGGCTCCATATTAATATCAGATTTCAATCTAACTGTCCTGGGCTCAGCGCTGTTCAATATCTTTATCAATGACTTGGATGAAGGAATAGAGGCCATGCTCATCAAATTTGCAGATGACATCAAATTGGGAGGGGTTGCTAATATGCCAGAGGACAGGATCAAAATTCAAAATGACCTGGACAGATTGGAGAGCTGAGCCAAGGCTAACAAAATGAAATTCAACAGAGAGAAGTGTAAGGTCCTACACTTAGGTAGAAAAAATGGAATACAGAAATATAGGATGGGGGACACGTGGCTGGATAGCAGTACGTGTGAAAAGGATCTAGGAATCTTCATAGACCACAAGCTGAACATGAGTCAGCAGTGTGATGCGGCAGCCAAGAAAGCCAATGCAATTCTCGGCTGCATCAATAGGAGTATGGTGTCTAGTTCGAGGGAGGTACTGGTACCACTCTACTCTGCTTTGGTTAGACCCCATCTTGAATACTGTGTCCAGTTCTGGGCACCCCAATTCAAGAAGGACATGGTCAAGCTGCAGCAAGTCCAGAGGAGGGTGACCAAAATGGTGAGGGACCTGGAAGCCATGCCCCATGAGGATAAACTTAGACAGCTGGGTATATTTAGTCTGCAGAAGAGAAGGTTAAGAGGGGACATGATAGCTATGTTTAAATATCTGAAGGAATGCCATGTAGAGGAGGGAGAGGGCTTGTTTTCTGCTGCTCCAGAGACCAGGACAAGGAGCAATGGATTCAAGCTGCAGGAAAGGAGATTCCACCTGAACCTCAGGAAGAACTTCCTGACAGTCAGGGCTGTCCGGCAGAGGAATGTGCTGCCTCGGAGTGTAGTGGAGTCTCCTTCTTTGGAGCTTTTTAAACAGAGGCTGGATGGCCATCTGTTGGAAGTGCTTTGAGGGTGTTTCTGCATGGCAGGGGGTTGGACTGGATGGCCTGTGTGGTCTCTTCCAACTCTACATTTCTATGATTCTATGATTCTATATTTTTATCCAAGACTAAATTTCACCTAATTCAGTTAGGCTTACTTCTAAATAGATATGTATTGCAGAATAAAAGATTTCAGGGTGCCTTATTATGTCAAGATAGTGTTCTGATTAAAATGTGGGAGAAGTTACTTTTAAAAGTACAGTCATTTTGATTATAGGTCCAATCACGCAAAAGTAATTTGATGTCAACATAGTTGCAATATTTCAAACAAGTTTGTTACTTTCTGTTTTTCAAAAGTAACTCTAAGGAAAATAGTTACTTTTCATTAATTTTTTTCCTAAAAAGATGAATGTCATAAGACATGAAACTGTAGAACAAATCACTCTCCTTCTATCCCTCTTGTTATTGGTGTAATACCTGGAACAGAGCATGAGGTAGAAGCAGAAGTTACAACATGAGTCAGGCCCTTTCCATAACTCACCTTTTCTCAGCGCTGGGGTGTGCGAGCAGCCTCCGGAGACAGGCTTTCACGTCTGGGGTCCTTCGGCTCTGCACGAGCTTCCTGCTCGTGTGAGAGCCTCGTCTCTTCCTTTCGCAGTGCAGCCTGGGACCTTCCCAGGCTGCACTGAGACAGGAAGCGTGACCAGCCTGGTTCCCGAGGCTTTTCATGCACAGCAAGTGCCGGGAGGAGCGGAGGGATGCGCAACCGTGCACCATTTTCAGCTTAAAGCTGAAAATAAAAAAATGCTTGAGTGGTCCCTGCCAGGCCCTGGAGCGTCGCGCAAATGTGAGTGCGTCATGCAGACTGCTCCTCACATTTGCACAACACTCGAGGGGCCCTTTTGCATGGAAAATGCCACGTGAAAGGGGCCTCAGAGTTTGAACAATGTAATATTTCTCCTCCACCATTTAGCCATCCCCTCATCACTCCTACCATTGCACTGTAAATGAAATGAAATTATCCCTCATTACGTTATAATTGTAATGTAATGTAATTAGAATTTTGTTATTAATTGAGTTAATAGCAAATGACTAGTTATTTTTAACACATTACTTCCAGGCTGCGGTTCAGGCCAATAAGTGCAAGAGACTGCCATTTGCAAAACACTAACATTTAGATTCATCCAAATGTGATTCTTCTACAGGCCTTTGATATATATCTGTGCATGGCTATTGTGAAATTATGGACATTCCTGTTTTCTGCGATGATGTATACCAGTATTCAGAAACAAGTGAGTGGGTGTAGGTAAAAGAAATAACAAGCTCCAAGTATGAGTTGAGAATGAAAATGAAGCATTTACAAACATTTCTTTACATTTTTTAAAAGTACAGACCTATGGCATTATTTCCCCTCTGTACTTTCTAGAGTTTCTTACAGAAACTTGTATAAAAGTGTATGCCTATTTAAAGAATAGTTGGGTCAAAAAGTCCACAGAAAATGGAGTGTAGATTTTCAGAATGTCTTTTTAAAACCCTATTCAATTTCTGAAACAACCTGACAATTGCATACTCTTTGTAAGGCCTTTCAGAAGAGAAAAACATATTGTTACATTTCTTAGGGTGCACAAATGTTCTCATGGCAGGTGCAAATCCAATATGCCATGGAAGGGTTACATCAATAAAAGAATTAGTAGTCAATCATCAAGATTTGCTTGCTTCTGCTCAGTCTGAAACTAAAGGAGAAATTGTCCTAAGGGAAACAGTACAGCTGGTAAGATCAAATGATATTTTAGACTGCTGATGCTCATTGACAAACTTATAACATCTTAGCTTTAATGATCATGTGTTTCTTATTCTTTTACTGTGCCATCAAAAGCTTAAATTAGATGATTTATAGATGAAACCAACCCCTGGCTGCCTGAGACTAGAGACCATACGACAGCTAAAATATTTTCTTGATTTTTTTAAATTATATGTCTGTTTGTTCATTCACTCATTCACCTTCATAGGCTACCATAATTATTCTCAAGGGAATCTAGATAGATCTAGCGCAAATAAAATGCAGATAGGATCTAAAAAGTATGTAAGTTCAAAAAAATGGCAATTGGCCTTACTATTATTATTATTATTATTATTATTATTATTATTATTATTATTATTACTACTACTACTACTACTACTACTACTATTACTTTTATTTATATCTTTCCTTTTTTCCAGTTTGAGACTCAAAGCAACTTGGAACTGCCATCAAGTCAACTTTGATTTATGGCCAGTGTGGTGTAGTGGTTTGAATATCGGACTACAACCCCAAGGACCGGTGTTCAATTCTTTGCTTGAACATGGAAACCCACAAGGTAACTTCAGGCACACCACAGACTCTCAGCCCAATGAATATTCCATGATAGGTTCACCGTAGGGTTGCTGTAAGTTAGAAATGATTTGAAGGCACACAACAACAATGACACAATAAGTCATCTCATCATCAACAGCACTGCTCAAGTCCTGCAAACAATGCAGACATCTATTTCCTCTTTCCCAATTCCATAGAGCTAAGAACTACCTAAAACATTTTAAAACATACTACTGTAATACACATAAAAGTACATCAATGTATTTAATGTATTATGGCAAAAAAAAACCCTTTAAGATAGACACACCTCTTTTGGGAGGGTATTTCACTGGAGGGAGCAATACAAGGCTAGTTCCCTTGAGAGCCATGCTTTAAAACATATGGCTCAGGTAGTAGTGGAGGAAGGCAGCAACTCTATGGCCCTTTTCGCACAGCATTCGCCATGCAAAAAGGCCTCTGAAGCATTGCGCAATTGCAAGGAACTGTCCACATGATGTCCTTGCAATTGCGCAATGCTACCGGGGCCGGTAGGCACCGATCGCACACTATTTCATTTTCGGCTTCTAGCTGAAAATGGTGTGCAATTGTGCATTGCTGCAGGGCCCCGTGTGCACTTACTATGCATGCGGAGCCTCTGGAGCTGCGGTGCTCATGCTTCCTGCCCCAGTGAAGCCTGGGAAAATCCCAGGCTGCGCTGCAGAAGGAAGAGGAGAAGCCTTCATGCTGCCTGCTTGCTAGGTTGTGGAGGCGAAGCAGCAGGGATGCGAGAGCCTCTTGCAAGAGGCTGCTTGCATGATCCCCACATCCCAGTGCCGAGAAAAGGTAAGTTGCAGAAAGAGCCTATGACTTTATCTCCACAACTGTTGCAGTCAGCCAACCAGCCTGCTTGTTGACCCATTGTATAGTGTTGCCACAGCTATATTGCTGTAGGAAAATGAGTGACATGACTTCTGCAGGGGCTTCTTTTATTTATTTTTTTGCACTTCACAATTATACCAAAATGATTCCACTTTAATTGCTATGGTTCCAATCTATGAAATCCTAGGATTTCCAGTTTAGGAAGGGACATTTAGAATTCTCATTCAGAGACTCTAATGCCTCACCAAACTACAGATCCCAGACTCCACAGGAGGCTGCCACAGCAGTTAAAGTGGAATCATAGTGCTATAACTGTGTAGTGTGAATGTCTGTCTGGTCTCTTTAAAGGTACCTCCCTCATATTATGAGTGAAGTCACCCTGGAAAGTACCTGTATCACTTTGTGCCACTTTGCTGTAACAGTGGCATTCTGAAGCCTAAACAAGGTAAATGTGTGGAGAATGGCAGTGTTTCAACTGCCCTTCCTTTATCATATCCATCATTTTCTTTATGTGTGGAGTGATGGCCAGAAGAAAAGAGCCTCCTCTATACTCTGCAGATCAAGAGTGCTGTTATATGCTCCAGTCACCAAGTATCCTAGGAAGCAAGTCGTTGGGATGCAAATGCTATTGGGTAGTTAAGCCAGTTCAGGTCAGTCACAGGTTGTCCAGCAGATGAAAAAAGAAGCAAAAGGGTGGTTCTCATCCAGTCCAGAAGTCACACGGCAAGTCAGTCGTCCATAAACAAAGCCAGCAAGGAGTAAAACAGAGTGATAAATAGAAGCCAGTCTAATGTACAAAGAACACAAAATGCCAAAGACTACTGTCAGTCACCAAGACTATATTCCAGGTCACCATTGCTGTGAGAAACAAAGCTTGACAGTGAACTGCTGAGATGTCTATAGCCAGGTGCCTCAAGGCACCAGGTTCTTAATCACTCAGTGTGTCTGGGGTTGACATAGCTTCTCCTAATCATTCCTATGCTCAGCAAATGGCTGCACTGCATCTTCACCTTCCTGCTGGGGAGTATGGTCCCCCTCTGCCTCAGCCCCCACCACTTCTGACTCAGAATAACCCTCACCATCAGCAGTTGTAAATTCCTGACATTCCTGGCACTCCAACTCTGTGTCTGAATCTTCCAGCTACAGAGGGTGAGTTGTGACAAATGTTGGCATTCACAGTCAGGTGGGGAGCTTCCATGGATACAGGAGGCTCTTTTCTTCCATGCCACACATGGTATCCAGCCCTTCCATTTCTCATTTGACCGTATATCATATCCCAGTATGTAAGGGCAATTAGTGCTCACCACACTGAGTCAATGGGAAATATTTCTAGGTAGATAAGTAGGTGAGTGAATCATCCCTACACATTCACTAGGGTTGGGGAGGGCATGACCCCACAAAAGTGGAAAAACCATGAATAACTCCAGGCCTTTCCAAACCATTTTTAACATACTAAAAAGTATGATATGCGTATTCAACATGTGGATGCCTCCAAGGCATTGGGTTTCCTTTGCAAGCAGAAGTTGGCAGCTGGTAGGGCTTGCTTCCACTGCTGCCCTATGTCACTTTTTAATAGGTTTGCAGTCATTCAATTTCATGAGGCTTGCAGTTTTTATTAAAAATGGCAGCAGTAAAGGCAGCAGCAAAAAATCAGTGAAAAATCAAATCTGCAAAAGTGAAACACACTAATGTAGAGGTCCAACTGTATGTATATATGCACACATATATACAGACACTCACGCTACACACAATCTTGTAGTTGCAGACTGGATGTTTATCATCATCATCATCACCTTTATTTACATCCCACTTTTTTTCCTGGTAAGGACTCAAAATGGCTTACAGTAATTTGAAAAAAACAACAACCATAGTTAAGAATCATCTAATATATAAAAGTCAAAGTTTGTGAGTTTGTGTCAGGCAGGCAAAGACCTCATATGACTGGCTGTGTGAGGCGAGAAGACCTCATATAATTGGATGCCTGTGAAGATTCTATGGAATCCTGGCACTGGCAGCTTAGGGAGGGGCCTTTAGAATACTCAGCCAGAGAGCTCTTGGGTCTGGCTGGTTGCTATGGAGATCAAGCCTAGAAGCAAGAAGGAGACCAGTGTATTCCCTCAGAAACCAAACCTCTGTATGTTAACAACTCTGAATACAGATGGGGAAAAGTTACAGGTACTGGACAATGCAGTTTGGGGAATTAGAGACACAGGAGCTCAAAGTTGTGTATTTCAACCACGTCTAATTCTTAAGGTAAGGTGAGGTAATTCCTATGAGAAATACCTATGAGAAAATAAAATCTTGGGCAATGCCAGGTAAATATACTAGTAGTATATAAAAGTTGAAACACAAATTAAACAATCAGATAAGATTTTTTTAAAAAAGCTTAAATACGTAACTAAAACATAAACATTCACAAATGCTGCATAGTTAAGAATGAATGCATGAATGTATGCATGCAGTCCTGTTTTTGAAATTTGTACCTCCTTACTAAGTTAGTGTAGATTGGAAGTTCCAGCAAAACACACCTTTGCACTATCTGAATAAAACTGGAATATTTGGGGGGGGGGTTAACTAGGTATGGGCAGGCTAGAAAATTGTTTTTTTCAGATAACAAGTGTCTCTATGAGATTCTCAGGTTTCTCCTTATGTGTTTCTTCTTTTATCAATCATACCATTCTTTTTTTTTTTTAATCTCCATGGTGGTCCACCTGCGTCAGTGGAAGACTTTATGTTCTTTGTATTTTTCTCGTTCTCTTTGGAGATAATAGTAAGCCCAGTTATTATTATTTTCTTTTCAGTGGTGGATGGCTGTACTTAGACCTATGAAAAAGAATGCAGTGTATGTGGATACACTGGAGCTCATCTCTATCTTTATCATTAACAAGATGATGTATATTCACAGATATTTCTATGAAAAATATGATTACCCATTAGACTGTGGGCAAAGGGATACCCTGGTCCCTGTTCTCAAAGTGTTGCTTTCTGAAATTTCTTTACATGCCCTGTTGTATGTAGCAAGTGGATGTGTCTTTAGTGGTAACTGCTAATACAGGCTCTATCTGCCACTACCGGCTGTGCACAAAAAATCAATACAAAAACTTATGAGCATTCACTCTGCCCAATTTAATAGAAAATATGTCCCACTTCTACAGCTTTTGCAGCCTTGTTTGAGCATCTAGGGCATCGAAGACTGGATACACATTTTATTGAATCATATCTTCAAAAATGTCTTCATATATTTTAAAAGAAAAGAAAAGAAACATGCAGAAGTTCCACATGGAGAAAAATTGAAAGGAGCACACACAAAGTCTCAATGTTTTCAGTGTTAAAACAGCAGTGGAATAGGTATACAGAAACCAGCATGTGCATCGAACAGCTGTGTTTCTTTCTGAAAAGGGACATTAATTCCTAATATGAAGCCAGTTTATATCTTTCTCTATCAGCTTCATGAAACTCAGCCACAATGTAATTGGTCCTGCTAGCAATAAAGACAACACTACACTGTTAATCCAGACAACGGCTTTTAAGAATTCCTATCAATGAATATTACTTATTTTACCTTCTGTTAAAATAAGTCAATAATGCAAAAGTTTTAGTTGATACCCCATTTCCCCTCATTTCTTGGTTCCTTTTTATTGGAGGTAATCCTTCACAACACATCTCTTCTTTTTACAAGTAGGCTTAATTTGTGTCTATTTAAAAATGAATGGACATCCCAATGTCCATAACAAACCAAACTGGATTCAAAACAGCCATCATTCTGCAGAATTAAAGAGGCCAAAGAAAAGAAAAAGCAAGAAACAAGGCTGAGCATTAATTTTCCATTTCTTGGAATACTGCAATTGGCTGGAACTATGCCTGGATATATTACACAACTACATTATAATTGTCCAGCATTTCTGAAGAGTAATAAGCCCTATTCAGGTGTTAAAAATGTGCACACACTCAAGAAGGAAGGCATGTTAAGGCCACCTCGTTTCCTGTACTGTAATCCACAACAAATCATGTGTTACATTTGAAGCAGACTAATGTGCTCCTTGGATACTGGGTACGCATACATTTCGAACACCTGAATAGGTCTATACTTCGGCTCTGAAAATGGATGTATTGGCATTTTACTGTATATGCTGGGGAGCCAGGCAAACATCTGGGTATCATATTTTGTGCGCAGCAAGATCAGAGGGCATTTGTTACAAGCTGTCTATAACTTATGTGTCAACAATTGAAACAAATAATTCAGTTTGTATGATAAAGCTGGAAATGTAATCTATCTGACCAGTGCTGCACTTGCGTTATAAAAAAAAATACTTATTAAAATGCGATAATATTACTTTGTAAAAAAATACTCATTAAAATGCAATAATATTACAATGTCCAGAATATTTACAATGTCAAAAAAAATTGCAGGAAAATTTACAAAAACAAAGAAGAGGTAATTGTGAAACACTGTGATTAATTATGCTTCCTCCCCAGCCCAGTAAACAAAAGAAAAGATATCAATAAAATGAAATAAAAATCATTGGGCTAATGTTACATGGATGGACTTCTGCTTGAACAATAGTCTTTTACCCCTTTCTCCATTAAAGCCCCTCCACACCTCCCAAATTTTGTATCCTCCAGAGCAAATATGAATGCGTGCATGTGGACAGGGGAGTAGAAATTCAATGTTTCAGTAGTTTCTCTTTTGTTGACACTGGTGTATACAACCCAAACAAGTAAACCTAGTTTTTGTGTAAGTCATGCACATAATCTGGACATTTGTTCCTGAATGACAAAATATACACAGCCACAGTGCATTTTCTGAAAGGCACCTGCAAGCATAAATCACATCCACAAGGTTGAACTTCAAATTGTATTTTCAACTCTAAAATTACACTCTGAACTGGGCAATAGTTGCATATAGTTGTTCAAAGAGACTAGAAAGAGATTCTAATGCCTGAGGAAATCAGAGACTACTATGGGGGTGGTTGGAATTACAGTTCATTACTAAAATGTATTCATCACATTTGGAAGCTGTCTGGATTTAAGTGAAATACTTGGGATGTCCCAGGAAGGTGTTGATGTATGAGGAAAAGGTGAAACCTCCTTTCCCCAGTAAATAATAAGAGAACAAGAAAAACTCAGCACTACTGTTGCCAATATCATCACCTGCGGGGTTCTTACAGGCACTAGCATTGTCAAAGTTGCCAAGCCAAGGCAACATCTGAATGAATTCAGAAGAACATAGTCATCCTAGACTGAGTTGTGTTAGACGCTGATATCCTGCATGAATTATTCAGTGTGGAATTATAAGCAATGCTGAAATGCATTATAATTGATTTAACCAGCATTTCCCAAACCTACTGAGGTGTTACATTGTTTCCACACTTAATGCATTATTTCAGAAGAGAAAGGGACTTCAAAAGAGGAAATGCAAATATAGATATTAAATAATTGGTATGAAATTAGACACAGAGAGAGAGACACACACGTACACATTTGCTGATGTCACGAAGATGCACTGAGTCACACACAGAATGAACTCAAAGTTTTAGAGGTCTTAGGCTAAAGAGATCTCTGAAATGAGACTTCTGATGTCAGTGAGTAGGGATACAAATCTTTGGTTATTTCATTCTTATCCAGTTTTTTCAAATGCTTTTGTCTGCTGAGAAAGATTGTTTGTTTGTTTGTTTGTTTTGGCAAAAACAATGTTTTTCCTCAAAATCCAAAGCAAAATAACAGTTGCAGAAAACCTTAGCTACACTAAAGGGCTGTTCCCTATGAAGAGGGGTTCCTGATTATTTACTTATAAATCATTACCTTAATCAGTTTCCTGGAATGGCTACCATTTTCTGATATAATTAAGCCTCTAAGAATCTTAACTTTTATCCAGGTAAATGCAACATTTTAGTCCAGATACAAAATGAAGCTTTGTTCTAGAACTTTCATAGCACTAGACCTACCAGGTAAACATTTTATGATGATGTCACCATAAAAATTATAATCAACCACTATCAGCAACCTATGTATAGTTTTTTTTAAAAAAAATCAGACCACAATTAGCAGTGAAGATGTGGTTCCTGGCTCTGCATCATTGGGTACTGTGGAACAGCTTGATTTTGCACCCTAAAAAAACTTTTGTGAGACTGGTACCTTTTATACCCTGAGTATATTAGAATTCTCTTTGGGGTCAGAGAATATCCCAGATCAATGGACTTAGTGTTATTTTTTTAAAAAAAAACTTCCTTGACACATGTTAAAATAGTCAGTAGGAGTACAGTTGGCCTGTCCACATTTGTGGGCTTCACTTTCATGGATTGTATTGTTTGAGAATTTCTCCAAGCCCTTCACCTCAGGTGCTTCTTTTCAGGTGCAACATTCTCTCTTGGCAGGTCCAATCAGGCTACGCAGCCTTTAAAAACCTGCCCCTGGTCCTCCTCCTTCTGCTCTACCAGTTGCTGCCCGGCCAGCTAAGAATGGCTTGCAGCCCATTTTCTCAGGGCCACAAGTTCTGTCTTGATGCCCCCCCCCCAGAAAGGGGATGAATGAGAGACAGGAAATATAAGGCCACCAAACCACTACCTTTCCTTCTCCTTTCCCTGAACTGCTTTGGACCTCGGTGCTTGTTCTCCTGACTGCAAAATTTGTGGCCTATTTCTATGCAGAAAATACTGCTTTTTTCCCCAAACAACCAAGTTTATTTTATTTTATCTTGCACAGAATAAGTCTTGAGCTCTGCAAAACTGAAAAGTTTTCAAATTCTTTTTCTTAGCTAGAAGAAATGGATAAAATTACTTGTTGTTTCCTACAAAGAGAAAATTAGTGAAGAATTTTGCTATTTGCAGTAAGAGCCATTTGACAGTGGAATATGCTGCCTTGGAGTGTGGTGGAGTCACCTTCTTTTGAGATTTTTAAATAAAGGCTGGATAGCCATGTGCTGAGGGTGCTTTGAGTGTGTGTTCCTGGCAAGGGGTTGGACTTGATGGTTGTTTTGGTCTTTTCCCATTAAGTGATTCCATAATTCTATGATTCTATAATCCTATGAGTTATATTTCTAGTTCAAACAGGATGTTCAAGCTCCAGTTATCAATGGGTGAAACTGTGGGATATAAGAAGTTCAATATTATTTTGCATGGCAAGTCTACCCTCCATTCTCCCACCCACCTATTTGTCTTTCAGGCTGAAGTTGTATAGGTCATGAGAGGGGTGTCCTTTCTTACTCTCTTACTAGAAGCTTTCTGTCAAAAAGACAAACTCACACTCATGAGCTTCCTTCATGATCCTTTGTTCTTCTGACATTTGGCTATTATGATATCAGAGAGAAGAAAAATAAAACATGGGTCCCTAGAAGCAACGAGAGAGTTTTGAAGAAGAACTGTGATTTTCCAAGCCCTGCAAGCCCTGCAGCCCTTCTGTGTCCCCAACAAACCCCTAGCATTGTGGGAAGGTGAAGGGAAAACTATGCCAACTGGTGTTGTTTATTCTACTCTATGCTGGCATCAATGGGAGGGAAATAGTCTGAGGTAAGAAAAGGTAAAGGAAAGAAGAAGAGGGGAAAAAAGAGAGGATGTTTACACCTTTCCCTCAGTTTTACCCTGCTGTCTTAAGGCCAACCGAGCTTTGCATTTTTCTGATCTTCATCAGAGTTCCCCATTCCTCATTTGGGATTGCTCTGCTCCAGCAAGCTATTCTTTGTGATAAACAGGCCTGTCTCCTACAGTGCTGTGATCTGAAGCCTTTTAATTTTGCATCACAGAAGGCTCCAGATAGGTTTTGCTGAAACAATCTTTTAACGGTGCATTAGTTCTAATAATGCTTCGCGTGTGTGTGTATATACATATATACATCTTGATTGGTGATGCACAAGCCATTCTCAATCTCAGCCCAATGGGGCTGATTGCTTACACTTCAAGAAGTAAAGCACAACTTGGTGTAATGGGTCATTCCCCCCCTCCCCGCCACAGTTCAAAAGCATCCTGCTTGTTTTATTTGGTTAAACGGAGAGACCCATCTCTGAGAGCAGCCTCTGCAGTCATGTTACCTAATTGATTTGAGAATTTTTCATTTCAATAATGACCTTGAAGCCAGTGATGCCTAGAATGCCCCCAGACCATGTCATGGGTGCTCCAGTAAAAGATGTATCGTCAGATCAATTACTAAAAGCAATGGAACATCTGATCCTACCCTTGAAATTAACCAGGAAAAGTAGGTCAGCACACCTTCAGCTGACACAATGAAGTATTATGCTCTCAATGACCCAGGAAGGAAAGCACTAATGATTGATGGGAAGAGATATTTAAATGAGAAAGTTGAAGCACAATGGAATTAAGCGTATAGAAATGATCAAACTGCGTCTGAAAGCCAGTCTTTAAAGAACAGCTATTTCAACCAATGCTCACATAAGTTTATATCAAAACAATTGTAGATCAAGCTTTCTGGCTTCATCACACAGAAAAAGAATCTGGCATTGTTGTCCTGATAATTATTCCAAAGAAAAGCAAATAATCCCCATCTCTCTCTTCCTCTCTCTCTCTCACCGTTCGTACTTACTTAACGCATGCAACCCCACATATCCATGCAGAGAAGATTTTTTAAAAAATAAATAAATAAATACATTCCTAATATTTCACCTCCATAAACCACTATTCTCTTTAGCTATGTAATGCAGGAGAAAAGCCCTTTTGTTCAGTCAAATATTCTAAGGCTGCAAGTTGCAAATTGGGAGTAAGTCCCATTGAACTCAGTGGGATTTACATCTGAGTAGACATGCATTGGATGGCACCTGAACAAAGCAAAATGGAGTGGACATCAGTGCTTTGGGTTCTGCAAACCATGCCTTCAATATATTTTTTATAGTTATTTTTCTCAAAATTATATATATAAAGTAAACTGGAAACATTAACATAGATTATTGGTGACATAAAGGTAATATAAAGGAATTTTAAATTAATGGTGAAATAAATAAATAAATAAATAAATAAGTAAGCAAGCAGTATTCAGTTAAGATTTTAGAGTGCTTTACATTGATACTCTTACAATAAACATTAAAAGCAGTACAGTATTAATCATCATTTGTGACTTATAAGACAGAGACTTGAGGATGAAAAACAGGAGCAGATGTGAGATTTTGAACCAGTGACAGCATGTTTCACAGTTCAGGCTGCAAACCTATGGACATGTATATGGGAGTAAATCCCACTGACAAAATTAAATTTGTACAGGATTAGATCATCAGTCCTTAGCTAAGGAAAGAAAAGAGACTTTTTTTTTTTACAGATTTATCCAAAGTAATCTGTGATCAAAGTTCATCTGTATCTTTCAATTTCTCATCTCCCCATGCCTGCATGAAATTACCTTGCATAAAGTCTTACAAACAAGCTTGGGGTACATAGGTATAGGCTTCAGTGTAGCTCAAACCCCTTTCACCTTTCCCAAATTCTTGGGGGGGTGTGCTCAGTTACTGCTTCCCCAGAAGCCAGTGCCAGATATTGATGGACTCACATGATGAATCCATGAATCCAGTTAAAACAATAGTAGGTGCAGAACAGGACTGCCTCACGTCTCTCTTTTGTCGTATTATAATTTCCATGACTGGGGTATTTATTCCTATTTGCCAGCATAAACCTACCTCTGTCTCTGTGTAGTAAGAAGTTGTTGTTGTTGTTGTTGCTGTTGTGTGCCTTCAAGTTGTTGCTGTTGTGTGCCTTCAAGACAATTATGTTGAATTGTCAACATAGTTATCACCCTAAGACAAACCTATCAGGGGGTCTGAGATTGTGGGACTGAGATTGTGTGATGTATCCAAGGTCACCCAGTTTCCATGGCTGAGTGGGAAATCAAACCTTGATCTCCAATGCTCAAACCACTATACCATGCTGGTGCTCTTAGAATTTATACAAAAACATTATACAAAAAGGTTACAACCCTCACAAAATAGCTTAAAGCATAATTCTACTTCAACAAAATGGGTAGGGGCCAGTTAGACTGGTAGTGGGCCATCTGGAGCTGTGTTAAAGCAAAACCTCTTTCTACCGAGTGATCTCAGGAATGGTTCAGGACTATGCTGGCCCTGATCTTGCTTTGTGCTTACATAGTGGCTGTGTCCCTTGAGCTGAGGAGGTTATGTTCTGGAAGAAGGCAGCTCTGGAAGCTTCTGCTTATTACTACTCTACTACAGTTGGCACATTATTGAGCTGAAATTACATTGTTATAATGCAATCTTAACTCAAAGATGTGGCAGTTGTAGGACATTAGGAATAGGCAGAAATGTCTTGTGTCTGCTAAACTGGTCTTCAATTGGAATAACACCTTTATGGCATCTGATCTCCCAGATTAGATGGCAGAGGAATCAGGTGGGACAATTGGTCTTGAACCATCAGAAGAAGAAAAAGAGTGAGGGTGGAGAAGGAGCAAAGCAAGTGAGGAGCTGAGTTACACCAGCCTAGGGATACAACCAATATGGAACCACAAACCTCACTTAAGGTCAAGTTATAGGGAGGGGTGAGCCCATCAGGGAAATCTAGCAGGGAGGCTTTAGCTCTGCAGATCCACATAAGTTTACACCTATACATCCAAGTTCCATTTTTCTTCTGCATGGACATATATGTGGATTTGAGTATGTACTTTTACTGATGTATGTATTTTTATGCCATGTTCACATTGACTATAGCATATTTGTGTCCATTTTCAAAATGGAATCGGTAATCGTTATGCACAATTACTTATACATAATTCAAGAAAGGAAAAGAAGATAATTTCTGAAACTTGCAGTTTGTTCCCAAAGATAGGAAACTAAAAGGTTCATGTGGTAGAAGATGTGTTACAGCATACGTGTGGGTATTTTCAGAATACAATCCAACACCCACAAAAATATTGTTAGCCTACAGTATCAGGAAAGGACTGTGTTTATTCCTCCCCCCCCAGTGTGATTATATTGTGTGTAGGAACCATCCCCATCTCCCACCATGAAGTTGGATGTCTTTCAATAAGACCTCTAACCTCCAGTGTAAAGTGTTACATGGAGATCTAAACAACTTTGGTCTACAATGTGAGATTTTGCTATCAGTTTAGAAATCAAATAGAACAGCTGCTTTGGTTATATGTTAGGCATCAAGGTATCAGTAATACTCCAGAATCACGGAAAAGCCAATGTGCAGTTTTGTTCTCATCAGCTGATTGTAAATTAAAATGGACTATACTTGTTAGAAGTGGACTTCTGAGCACGGTACTTGTGCTGTTCAAATTAGTGTTTAAAGCCTGGGAAAACAGATTGTCTGCAATGGTCAGAGGATTGCTTTTTAGATCAATAATGAGATAAAGATGGTGTTTTCCCTCACTTCTGAAGTATATAATAGGTTATGTAATACTTCAATGAGGCTTTACAGGAGCAAAGCATAATCAAGGAAAGAGGAGGGATCTTGGAACAACTTGGCCATGCTGATGATAGTGCATTGTCAAATCTGGAAAGAAAATTGGATTTGCACTTGCAAATGTCAAAAGTCCTTTAAACACTTACACTCCACTACAGTAATCTCAGCTGCCAAATTTCCAAATGACCGAATGCAAAATATGGATTTAAATGTCAATTTAAAGCTTGAATCCTGTACTCATTTATCTGGGAGTGAGCCCTATTGAGCTCTGTAGGACTGACTTCAGAGCAGACATGTAGAAGGGTATGCTGTATGTGATGTACCTTCCTCGGCTAGCCGTTAGACTGATGTGCCATTAAACGTATATCACTCAAGGTCTGAAATTTCCTGTCAATTTTTTCTTAGCCCATTAGCAAAAGACAGTGTAGCCTGCTGATTTCCTAATGAATTTTGTGAAAGCATATTTTATTCACAGTGTAGAAGGCACATATAAATAAAGCTCCAACAGAGTTTATTTGGTTGATGAGAGTCCTATTACATTATGGCCAATCGAATATTGTAGATACCACAGAGACTCATTGTGACCAATTTGCTTATCATTTTATATGCTGATTTAGATGTTAGGTCAGAATTAATTCTGGCACCTACTGAGAATCCGTCATGTTTGCTTTTCCTTTGCGTAAATGAGGATGAGGACGAGACCCTTTTAGAGACTACCTCCCATGTACTCTTTATTGTTGCCCATTGTACTTCATTGTTAATGAGGCTGTGCTTGGAAATTTAAGTCTGGCCATCATTGTCTTGAAAGAAAGTGAAGTTCCTGTGTTTTTGAAGAAATTCTCACTCTCCTTTTAAAAAATCATGGCACCACTAAAGATACTAATTACCAATCTGTTTCAAATCTTTTTTAATTTGAGTCCTTGTATGGCAAAACTTTTCCAGTTCTTCCTGGAATAAACTAATTATTTGGGGTTTTGTTCTAATTTGATTTCAAACCTGATTTCAGGACTGTAGCTGCTTTGATTGCCCTGATAGATGACTTGCAATGGGATAGTTGCCCTATTAGTGTAACCTTGTTGATTCTTCCAGACATCTAAGAAGCTTTGATACTATCAACTATCATATAGTTTTTGGTTGTCTTATTGGGATTAAGAGGTTCTGTTCTGTGATTGGCCCAACTGCTCCAAAGGGAAAGGACTTAGAAAGTAGTTCTGGAACTATAAGTGCTAGTAGAATCACAATCTGCTTCATGGCTGTTGGTATTTGAATACCAAATATGAATAATACAGGCAGGTACTATGTGAATACCACAAAGTTCTATTCATTCTCTCATAGTTTGCAAAATGTATGTGAAAATTTCAAGTAGTTATCTGAGCATTTGGGTGTGGGTGTCACTAGGGTTGTTAGAACAATTCAGTCTTTGAAATTCTGTTACAGACTGATTCCATCTCATAGATCACTGTGCTAATACTAACCTACTGTATCTATTTTTGACTTATCAACTTATTATGTTGTTAATCTATTGAAATTATTTTTACAGTTTTAAATGGTAATATTGATTTTACTTGTATGACATCTAGGGATCTCATGATCCTGAAATTAAATTGAATGTAATAGTAGAAGTAGCAGTAGCTGTAGCAGTAGCTATACTACTACTACTACTACTACTACTAATAATAATAATAATGTTTATCTGTCACATTTTTTACATAATTTAAGGTTTGGCTCAAAAATAATCTTTGAAAAATGCTTTTTGGAATAAAATATATTTAGAAATGTATGTTGTGTGAGAAAGTACATTAAAATGCATTTTAATACATGTATATGTATGTGTATATATTTTATACACACACACACATATACATTGCAGATACATGCAGAATATGACCTTGCAAATGAACGTATGTATAAATAATAATAACAAAGGTTCCAATGACATTGAGATCATGGATCCTACTGAGAACCAATGCTTATACAGCCTCTGTTTATAATATAGTTGTACATTCTCCCAGCTCACACAAAAAGACATATAGGATTTCTTTTCATGAACAATTCACAGTGCTTCCTGGTTCTTAGAACATCTCATGCCACAATGGGAGAATCTCAGTTGGGTTCCAATTCAAGGCATCAATGCAACTCATCCACCTACAAGGTCCTGCTAGATACTATATGGACTGAACACCCCCTCCTTTGATATTTACTTGATCCCATGCAACAGTGCCAACAACTGTAACATATGACATCTACCTTTAGAACAGTTTTGGGTATCTTGAAGTCCCCCAAGTTGGACTGCATTCTCACTATTATACTTCAATTGACACTATATCAATAAATAACAATAAATCCCCATAATAGTGTTGAATATGCAACTTAGTACACTTCTTGAAGTTGCAGTCCAAAATTTTTGATTTTTTTTAATTTAAAATGATGAACAACTTACTAATAATTCAATGAATTTTGCCACTAATGATGATGTAAACTTAATTAGCTTTGGGGGCATTCTAATTGAATCTAAAAGAAGTAGACTTTTATATTTATATTCTAAGCTCTGGAAAGAACTAAGAAAAATACAAACAAAAGTACTCTCAAATCTTTTGTTTCTATTTGAAAACTCTGTGTCTAAAACTTCTGAGTAACACCCCTGTTTCAGAAGAGACTGGGATTGCTAGTGTTCAATTCCATTAGAACAGCGGGTGAGAAAGTCTGGAAGATCTAGTGACCAATTTTCTGCACTGAGAACCCTTGAGGTGGCTAGCAAAACTAAAGTAAAGTAAAATAAAATAAATAAAAGTTAAAAATAATAAAATAAAATAAAACGGGGAAGGAATCACCCAGAAATGGCTGAAGAAGTCTATTTCTGGTTTTATAAAACATGGACCATAGTGCTCTTTATCGTTGCTTGGGCAGCCAGCATGAGATGTTGTAAAACTGCTGAAAGACCAACCACAGCTGAAGAAATAGATAGGAGTAGAAAATGGAGGAGGAAAAGGAGAAGGCACAGGCACTTTATTATAGTGTCTCCTACAGAAAGACAAAGCAAAGGAGAACATTTCCCTCCCCTAATCAAACATAAGTGTAATTAAGAACGGTGTATTTTGAGTACTGATTAATTTCAGGTAATGATTTTTCAGTACACTAGAGACACAGGGCAGTTTTTAGTATAATTAGACTTTGAATGCATAGGTCATGATCAATAAGAGTTAAAAGACCATTTGCAAAGTCTGTATTTATGGAATTTATACAGTCAGATTTCTCCTGTTCTTTAAATATCTCAAGCTTCTAGCTTTAAATTAAAAATCATTGGAGGCTTTTCTGCTAATATCACCATACATTTACTTCTACAAAGCATTTTACAAGGCAAGAAGAAATGACTTTAATATTCCCTGTAAAGCAAAGATTGGTTGGCTTTAGTTTGGCAGGTGTCAATTTAATTAATAATCTAATGACATTCTAGATTTGCAGCAGATAGCACTTTAGTGCTTGCTATTGATTTTGTATTATTGGCCTAGATGTTGTCATCATTATTATCATGTGGTGACATTCAGGTAGGATTTGAATTAACCAGACACATATTAGTAAAGGATTTTACCTCATTAATATTGGGCGAATGGTTCCAAAGCATCTAGATGTAGCATGAATTGTTGAAGGGCCTTAATGATACGCTTCTGTAAATGTTTCCATAAAAATACTTTATTTCTATATTTTTAATTCTGTATTGCCTATCTGTCAGTTTTTTAACTTCTGGTAATTAATATGTATTAGATTTGCATTTAGTTTTTTTTCTTCAAATGTAGCCATGACTCAAATTTCAGTCTTATTGTTGTTGTGTGCCTGTTGGGCCTTTAATTTTTTTCTGACTTATGGTGACCCTAAGGTGAACCTATTATGCGGTTTCCCAGGGCCAACAGTATGTAACATACCCAAGGTCACCCAGTGGGTTTCCATAACCAAGTGGGGAACAGAACCCTCATCCCCAATAATCAAGCCACTACACCATGATGGCTCTCTTCAGCCTTAAGTGAATTTGAGAATCAATCTCAGTGAAATCAAAAGACTTGCCTTCAAGTCAAAATACATCAATATTTGACTTCTGGGTGTGAATGATCTTTAATGCCTCGCTCTCTACAGTGCTGGGAATTTGGGGACTACAGGGATATTTCATTTGGAGATGGCATTCTTATTTGAGGAGGCAATGTCCTCATTTTGCCTCTCTGTTGTTATGTCCCTGTGTATGTGTGAAGTTAACTATTTAGTTAGTTATTTAGTTAGAAATTTAATTAGCAAACTTCTATCTAGCATGCACAGAATCACAGAGATAGGATAGAAAGCAGTGTAAAATGCTTCAATCACAATGTTTCAACAGCAATGAAAGCAGCATAACATTAGCGGATATGGTTTTAAAAAGTCTCAGAGGCCTGGGAGAACGTAAAGGTTGGCGACTGAAACCAAAGATAGCACTGTGAGTTGCAGCTCACTCCTATTAGGCAGAATGTGGTGGCTACCTCAAACAACAGACTGTGAAAGTCAGAAAAGGGCAGCACACTGCTTAGTTCTTTTCCTATGATAATATTCTGTAAATAACTAATATAACTAGTGGAGAGGGGTAAGTGTAGTAGAATATCAAATGTCACAACCTAAATTAAAGTGTGTGAGAAGAACTCAATGTGCAATTTGTATTTGGGCGCTCCACTCCTATGTTTGCCATGACATTTCTTTTTTATTTATTTATTTATTTGTATCCTGCCTCTCCATATGGATCGAGGCAGCGAACAACTTACAAACAACATGTATTTCCTTGGGTTCCTGTTGGATTTGCTGTCAAACAGATAAGACTGATGCTGAATGGCCAAGTTAGGCCATTTCCAAACTACACTGTTATAGTGCTATTATTCCACTTTCAATATCCCATGGAATCCTAAGGTTTGCTGTTTAGGGAGGGGCCTTTAGAATTCTCAGCCAAAGAACTTTGGGCCTCAGTAAACTACAAAGCCCAGAATTTCACAGGATGTTGAAAGTAGAATAAAAACACTATAACAGTGTAGTTTGGAAATGGCCTTAGAAGATACATAAGTATAAGCTTATTTTTCTGTGATAATTTACAGTATCTGTGAAGTGGAGTATGGTGGGAAGAAATTTGCATCCAGACTAGGGCAGAGGAAAAAGCATTGATTTCTCTCTTTATGTGTGTACACATTCCTGATTCCATGAATGAACCTGCAAGGCTGTTCTTTAAATCAAGGAACTACAAACTTTGGTCCTCTGGATGTTTGAGACTGCAACTCCTATAATTCTTGACCATTGGCCATCCTAGGTGGGAGCTTCTGGAACCTAAAGTTCTAAATTTCTAGAAGACTAGTATTTAAGAACCACGGCTTTAAAGGACGCTTCTTCCATATATGGGAAATGTGATCACACATTTCACCTATTGGGTTAGATCTAGACTGACTATTCCATTAAAAGAGTGGGGAGATTATCTTCGCTGGCCACTATTTCCCTCTGCAGGCCTCTCAGTTGCCTCTTCTGTTGATCTGGAGTCTTCCAGTCCTCCAGGACAACTTTCCAGGATCTGAGTATAAGCATTTTGAGCTCATCCACTTGTTAATCTCAGCTGGTAAAGACTGATGGAATGACTGGGTCTTCTTAGGTCAATACTTATATAAGTTCTATTGATTCAATGGGACTACTCTACTTGGGACTAACAATTGGGCCTGCCCTTCAATTTGTGTTTATATACTTTCATATATTATAAAAAGCATAAAAACAAAAATAATCTGACACTTGCAGTTTTCTCCCAGTGACAGGTAACTGAAAGATATGTGTATCCTGTCATTATTAGTCTCACAGGTCATGACCTGTAGAAATGAATTTTAAAAACTTGATTTTACCTCATCCTCACTTTCATATTGTTAAGGTTTTCCAGCTCTTTGCATAGAAAAATCTGCTTTCCAGTTATAATCAGGAAGAGCACACTACAACATTTTAATACATGATTGGGCAACGCAGTTACCAACTTTGGCTGCATACTTCACCAAATAAGGTCTCATTTCATCAGCTTTACTGGTTCCATTCTTCCCTGGTAGTAGTTAAGATGGCAGCTGTCACGTATAGTAGCACTCATGTAGCAGGCACCTTTACAATCTGCTCGTGATATGGACTCCTTTCTAATTGTTACTAGGTGCAAAGAGCAATTATTAATTATGAAATAGTAAAAGCATGCACATATTTGAAAATACATGTCTAAAAAAATGCAAGCACACATGTATATTTACAGTTGTTTCAAGCATAACACAGCCAGATGTCCTAAGTGTCACATCTGAGGATACTTTTCCTATAAACTTTGCTTCCTTTGAGTTTTCTAGATTTGACATCTCATTTTGATAATACATCTGGTTATGTCAACATATCACATTATGCAACATTAATGAATCATGATGTGCGGCAGTATCTGAGCAAGACGAGTCATTCTGATGGCATGTCAAAACTGGCATATTCCAACTCCATATTCCAGGTTGCCGTAAAATGTGAATGTTGAAGTCTTTCCCCCCAAAGCAGGTTTTCTTGCCTTAGAATGTTTTTTACGGTTGTACATATGTCTAAAATAATGCAGTTTACCCTTCTGAGTAAAATATCGCTACTTCACCTTCTCTCTTTTCCCTTGCAATATCACTCCTCTCCTCCCCTCTCTCTCTCTCTCTCTCTCTCTCTCTCTGCCATTGCAATTTGATTTGATGGAGCTGGACATGATTTAACTTAAAATAAACAAGTCGGTAAGGAAGTGGAGAGGTGTGTGAAAATACCAAGATAGTTGCTTTCAAACATGGAGCATCTGTACCAAAGAACTAATCAAGATAAATAAAAAAATTTTCTGAAATTTAATAGTTGCTGGTTAAAAGCAATTCATTCATTTTTCAAATCATGAAGTTAAGAGTAGATTATATATATTCTAATTATCACTAAATGAGAGGTATCTTCATTCCTTTTGTGAGGTAAATGTAATTGCTAATTACTTTTATAGCTGTAGGGCTGTGACATCACCAAAGGACGGAAAATGTGTATTTTGTGGTCCATCTGCTGCCATATAGTATTCCCTAATGTTCTGCTATGTGTTTTACTGTGGAGATTAAATAAATACATGTGATCTTAAATTCTTTTAGGTGTACTGCACTTCAGCTACAGGTTCTTCTGCTCCATTGTTGCTGTTATCCGTGCTTGCAAACGACTAACTAGTATTTTGTCTCAAAACAACAGGCAGATTGAGGTCATTTTATACTAAAGTATATAATGTTTCCTTCAAAGCAGACTCTTTCCGTTGACATGAATATATTTATAATCCTGTGGATAAAAGTGCTGGTTTAAATATACAGAGTTGTCTGTTCCATTGACAACTTGGCTGCGGGCTCAAAAGAGAAGCAGGTATCTCAGACTAAGAGCAGTCAATCTGTCTTTAAATCTTAGGCCATTAAATTGGAACACTGCTAATTTGTGAGGCAACGGGTTAAACAGAATGTTCCTGTGGACAGAAACCAGTAAGGACACAGGCAGAAATTTATATAGAAAGTGACCTAAAGGCCACAGCTTTATTGAATCAAACTTAAAGTAGATAAACTCAGAGGGCAATAGGTCTTGGCACTGGTTGAAGGATAGGAATTGATGGCACTGCTTGGCCTATCAGTCCTTGCTTGCTTTTTGTTCAATGTTCTCTACAAAATATTCTGTGTTCTCTGGTTTTCGGTCATGAATGCCTTTCCCTCTAACTGCAGAGTCCTGAAAAATTCTACCAGTGAGGTGTCCAGTACCTGCACATTGGATTTATACCTGACTGTTCTTATGAGAACAACATGACTGTTTTTAAAAAAAGAGAATGTGAAAACTAGCCAAACCTACCTCCTCACCCATCCCATTACAGTCATGAAAACTGGTCAGTTCTCCCAGAAAGCTATTTAAATAAAGATGATTTAGGATGTACAGTGGCTGTTTTACTGGTAGGTCTTTCTGGAAAAGGAGTTGAACAATAACAGGCCTTCCATCTGTTTCACCTCATTATATTGACAAGTTCAAGCATTCGATTCATTCTAGACAAAATTCAGCCATTGCACTACTACTATCAGGCCCTTTTCGCACCTTACCTTTTCCTGGTGCCGGAGTGGGAGGCTCACGCATGAAGACTTCAGAGGAATGCTCCCGTGTCCGTCCTGCTTGGGCACCACAGTGGCTTGCTGCTCGCGCGAGTGCCCCTCCTCTTCCATTCACAATGCAGCCTGGGACCTCACAGGCTGCACTGAGAGAGGACGCATGACCGGCCCAGCTCCCGAGGCTCTGCAAACCAGGTAAGTGTGCACGGGGCCACAGAGTGATGCGTGACCGTGCAGCATTTTCAGCTTTGAGCCAAAAATAAAAAAAATGCATGCACAGTCCACATCAGGCTCTTGAGCATCGCGCAAATGTGAGTGCATTGTATGGACCGCTCCTCACATTTACACGACGCTCAAGGGGCCCTTTCGCTTCGGAAATTCCTTGCGAAAAGGGTCTCAGTGTGTATTTCCATCAGTTTTCTTGGCCTAGAGAAGAACTGACAGTCTTAACAAATGTAGCATATCCACATTTAGTGAGATGTGTTGCAAGAATAAAAACACCTCACTTTAAGAATCCACACATCTGTGAAGCTGATGGGACACTTTGGAAGAATCAAGTGCACACAAGATATGACACATCTTTTAAAATGTCTTCAAAGAGATAGCTGTGTTGGTCTCTTTTAGCATAAAAAAAGACATAAAAGAAATCAGGGACACTTTTGAGACTTACTGGGAAGAAGGAATTCCAGTATAAGTTTCATTGGACTCAGTCTACTTCATCTTGCCTATAGTAGTGGAGTCGAACACCAGAACTTTTTGATTGAAATTGCCAAAGATGTTACCTGCCATCCTCCTCAAGCTTCTCTGTATCTCTCAAGATTTGTTGCAATCCTCAGTATAGTTGGATATGGGGAAATGAATGGCTGGCATCCTGTTAGTCATTTAGCATGTTGTACATTGCACTTATGACCTAGTAACAGTTTCCTAGTCATGATTGTGGTGTCATTGACATGGATGTAAACACCCCTGCAACCCACTTTAAAGTCCAACCAACCACACTGCAGGATGGAGTTATGTGGTACTTCTGAATGAGGCACTGAAAGATGACACATCTAGCTCTCCCCCACTAAAGAACTGCAGTGGGAGGAGAAGAAACAGGGAGCCATGCTGAGTCCTGTAACAACTCCTTGGCACGCTGCAGTCACTGACTCACTCCACTGTTATAGTGCTGTTATTCCACTTCCAACATCCTCTAGAATCCTGGGGTTTGTAATTTAGGGAGAGGCATTTAGAATTTTCAGCCAGTGAGCTCTTTCGCTTCAACAAACTAGAAACCCCAGAATTCCACACAATGTTGAAAGTGGGATAATGGCACTATAACAGTGTAGTGGAGAAATGGCCACTGGCAGGAAAGGGTTGGATGCTTCATCCTTCAATGTCCTGCTTTCCAGCATTGCAAAGTCCCTCCATGTGCCTGACTGGGTTTAAAGGTCAGTTTGAGGGGCAGACTGGGAAGCAGAACCAAGCCATGGTATCATTGCTATGTGTCTGATGCAAGATCTCAGCTGAATATTTGCAACAGCAACATATGGTTGTGAGCTCTCATTGTTATATCAATTATTGTAAGTATTTGGTCTTCATTCACTAAGTAAGACCATTAGCTTTGCAAAAGCTAATCTCTTGATAGAGATGAAAATTGCTAGAACTGATTTACAGATAAAGATCAGTGCTGCTGTTTGCTCACTTTGAACGCTCTTTGGAGGCCAAAATATAGCAATTATCATCATAAGCAACTACTCTTCAGAATTTAGCACTACATCGTTGCTTGTGGGTATAAAAGTTCCACAGCTCTGAAAAGTGAAAGCAAGCAAGCAAGCAAGCAAGCAAGCAAGCAAGCACTCTTAGAATCCCCAGTCAGCACAGGCAGGTCAATGTTAAAAGTAAAAAGGTAAAAGTAAGAAAATAGTAGATGATCTGATGGCCCACATTGTCAGCTTGGACACTCCATATATATAACAGAGCTTGCTTATGAACTCTACAAAATAAACATTTAATGAAAGAGAGTAAAATCACCAGACATACTGGTAAACTTATTTAAATATTTGCAACATCTAGTTTGTACCATAAGACTTCAGAGAAAACCTACCAATGTAACATAATCCAAGTTTATGCTCTCACTACAGAGCCAAAAAAAAAAAAAAAAAAGAGAATGAAAAGTTCTATGCAGGAGTCCAGGAGGAAATTGAATCATACACCAAAACAAGACTTATTACAATAGGAATGCAAAAATAGGAAACAAAGCAGAATAAAGACTGTAGGAAACTTTGTCCTAAGGTTGAGAAATGGAAGCAGAACAGCAATTGGATTTTGTGAGGCTAGCAATCTGTTTATTGCAAATAGATTCTTCAAGCAACTATTGAGGTGAGTGTACACATGGACATCACCAATGGCCAATATATACCTATTGGAAGCAAAAGATAGAGAAGCTCCATTTGTTCTACAAATATAAGACCAGGAGCAGATGGTGGCACCAATCATGAATTATTAGCAACAAAAATCAAAGGGAAATTTAAATCAAAAATGAGGATGCTCTATGACCAGCAAGGAAACACATTACATGACCAAGTAGAAATAAAAAGCCAAAAGGAAACAATACACAGAACTATCAAAAAGATGTGCCAAATGAAACTGTAGTGGCTAGAGGCAGGCCTACAATTGCACAGTTGTTCTTCAAAAAGTTGCATAGTTCTGAGTAAAACTGCCTAAAATGTGCAGTTTTTAAATGTTGCAGTGAGTTTTCTGTCCTTTGCAACAAAACAAAAAACAAAAAAACAAACAACACCCCCCCCCAAGCCTGGATGTTCTGAATCTATAGGAAGAAATACTGATGCCTTTTCTTTGGCCCTTTTTGCACGTTACCCATTCGCGTGGCTGGAGGGGGCATCTTGCATGAAAAGCCTCAGCAGGAACACTGCCGCTTCCCTGCTGCTTGAGTTCTGCAGCGCTTCCTGGTCACGCAAATGCCGCATGAGTGCCGCGCGAACGCCCCGCCCCTTCCTACCGCAGCACAACCTGGGAATTGTAGGCTAGCGCTGAGGCAGGAAGCGCAACCGGGCTGGCTCCCGAGGCTCCGCAGGGCAGGTAAGTGCATGTAGGCCCTGGGAGCATTGCGTGACCGTGCACCATTTTCGGTTTTAAGCCGAAAATGAAAAGATGCGTGCGCGGTCCACATGAGGCCCTTGAGCATTGTGTAAATGGGAGTGCGTCATGCAGACTGCTCCTCCCATTTACTCAAGGGGCCCTCTCGCTTTAGAAGCGGCGTGCAAAAAGGTAGTTTGACATCTATCAGAAAGTGGGAAAATCAGGAATTTCCATCTCTAGTTCATTGTTTCCATCATCTTTTTCTCTTCTTCTTGATCATGCATGTTTCACAGCTGGTTGCTTTAAATTTCCCTTTGATTTCTCAGATCTTGTGAAAGAGGGCTTTTATTCTGTTGTTGTTGTTGTTGTTGTTGTTGTTGTCGTCGTCATCTATTTCTCTTCAACGATTGTTATAGCAGTTCTTTTTGCTCCTGCATACAAGTTGCTGAACAATTGCAATAGAGGCCCTATTTCTGTCCTCTTTTACTTCTGTTTGTCTTGAAGTAGAGCATCAACATGGAATAGTGGTTTGAGTGTTGGAATAGGACTCTGGAAACCAGGGATTCAATCACTGCTTGGCCATGCAAACCCATGGGATGACCTTGGGCAAGTCGACGCTCTCAGCCTCAGAGGAAGGCAAAGGCAAGCTCTGTCTGAACAAATCTTGCCAACAAAACCTGTGCTAGGGTTGCCATAAGTCAGAAATGACTTGAAGGCACACAGCAAATGTCTTTAATTGCTTGAAGAGTTTTGTGTGTTATCCAGTTAGTTTTGTCTTTCTTTCTGGCTGCAGATGTTGTCTTCTTTGCATTCTTTCCTGACAGTGTCCCTAGCTTCATTCCAGAGTTCTTCTGGCTCCCAGTCAGTTAGACTTAATGAACTTTATGCTACAACTTCCTCCAAGATCTGCAAACTATTAAAGACACAGAGGCCCTGTCCTGTATTCAGGCTGGCACCCTAAGCCTCAGAGCAGAACTGACCAATTGAATTGTCAGCTAGAGATGTGAAAAACCTGTCAGTCTTGCACCTACTTGAAAGTCTTGCAACTTTTCTTTTCTTTTCACCAGGAAATTTATACATAATTGTTTCTTCATTTTTTTAAAAAAAGCATTTCTACATGTATCTGGTTAATGTGCATATGTTGTACACGTTTTCTTGAGGTACCCAGGCTTGTTCTTATTTTTGCTCATTGACTGAAGTATTTTTGTGCTCTTCTTCAGAAACATATGTACATTTTTAATTGTTAGCCTTATTTTGTCTGCCCCAACCTCATCCCCATCCCCATCTCCAAATTCATTGCAAGACCCAAAAGGGGGAGAATTTATAAGTCAAGATGTACTCTTTGGCCATTTCCACACATGGCGATGGAATCGCCCCGGTCTGGTACTTACCGGACTTCTTGGCTCGACGCTCAGGTCCAGGCTGCTCTGGAGCAGTGCATGGCTGCCGCTCCGCACTGCTCTGGGGAAGAAAATGGCAGCTTCCAGTTGGTGGAGACTCTCCACCAACTGCTGAAGCTTGCCAGCCTAAAGCCCGTCCCCGGCAGATCTGCGGGCTCGCACTGGTGCAAGCCTGCAAATCTGCTCCAGAGCGCGGGAATGGAGTGGCACGGAGTGGCGCACTCCATGCTTTTTAAAAACCTGAAGAAACAGGTTTTTAAAAAGCACGCTGCACAACCACTTCGGGTCGTTCCGGAGTGGACTGAGGTGCAGAACTATGTAAAGTAGTTCGACCCAGTCCGCTCCCAGGTGCAAATGTCCTTTCTGGAGGACGCTCTGCACCGGTTTTTTAAGCCCATGCAGAAATGGCCTTTGTTTTCATCTTTATCAGGAAGTACAAAGTCAATATTTTTGTACTGAAATACTAACCTGGAGGAGTGACTTCCTATTGCTACTTTCAGCCTAAATTCCTTGCAGGGTTATTGTGAGGACAAAATTGAAGTAACCATTTTGTGATCTGACTCCATGTAATGAGGAACAAAGTAAAAAATATACAATAAAAATGTAAACACGTTGAATATGAACATAATTATCTGGAGAGGATACTCATTCATTTGAATTTGATCTTAACTCTGTGCAGTGAGCATGTAGAACCTGATTTCTGGTGACTGGGTTTGCCTTCCCACCTCTCTTCACAATTTTCATCACTTTGTTCTTTTCTTGTTTTGTTTTATTTGGGGGGAAAGGAGTGATGAATGGGGATGGGTAAGAGGATAAATGGTGGATGCAAGGGGAAGCTATCATTTGGAGTTCTGGTCATGAAGGACAAGATATAATAGGCGTGCCTTGGGGAAAAATAGTGGGTATACTGTCCTTCAGTTGTTTACTTGCATATTTACTGTGTCATACCTGTTTGGAAAATAACAATAACACCAAAAGAAATGCAGGGATGTCATGGGACATTGTAGAGATTTTAATTGTAAACCATTTATGTCTCTCTTTTTTCCTTCTTGGTTAAAGTCCAGTCAGGCTGTTCCATAATTTTGAAGCATTTTCTTCCTTCTCCCATATGTCAGTTTCACCTGACATAATTCAGGCTGCACTCCCTCCATGGAAATATTGCTTTTCATTCTCTCACAGCTCATTCTCAGAACTATATTTTGGTAGAAATTGCAGTGGGTAGATTTCAGAGTTAAATTTATTATCTGCATGAGAGAATCATAATAGTTCCTTATTTTAAGATGGAAAAAACTATAAAAAGCATCTGTCCACAATGCATTGTTTCTAGATAGTGAATTTATGACTCGGAAGGAAACCACTTGCACTGTACAGGAATTCTGTTGTGTGTGTTTAAAAATTTAATTCCTCTCATGTTGCTGTCTTTGTTTTTACTAAATTGTCGTTGGCATTTTCTAACCCATCTTTTCCCACCTCTCCCTCATTCTCTTCTGCTTTTGTTCTCCCATTTCCTTCTGTATTATGTCAGAAAAGGATGAGACTCTTTTTTTCATTTAACTTTTCATTTATTTAAATAATGCTCACTCTAGTTAATAGCTTAATTTCACAATAGTGTCCTGTTTTTCTGATTCATAATTGTTGAGTTCAAATGTGTTTGTTTTAGCCATAAGCTTTAAGAAGTTTATACAAGATTAACAATGTTTGGAAACAGGGTAGCAGTATACAATCAGTGTGGTTTGGAATAATTGGTTTAATGCAAATTTCACAAGTAATCTATTTAGTGATGGGCTGTCGTAGTCTACAGATGGGACTTCTGACATTTACACTGTGATAATGAAAGGTAATGTAATATAAGTATTTAAAATATTCTATTCCTTTTTCTAAGGTTCAAAATGGCAAATAATAAAAACCCTTCATGTTCTTATAAAAATATGCAAGACTGAGAAACAATATGCTAAGCAAAAAAAAAAAAATCATAAAAGCAGCTTTAATAACATAAATGTCATTAGGTAAGTAGATTGTATGATCATTCCTATACATAACATGGTATTGTTACAGATGTTCGATTAAGAAAAGGGCTTAATGAGATGTAGAGCTGTCGCTTTTTAGATGTAAAATATATTGGCAGTCTGTTAGACAAATGCAGAAAATGTACAGATTTTATGTATAACTGCCCTGCCTAAAGAACCATTGTACAATAATGGTATTAGATACAATGTACTAAGCTAGCTTACTTTCTCTTGTTTGAAGACAAAGAATTTGAGGGAAACTCTGCAACTCCAAATATTTTGATCATCAAAAGTGCTTAAAGTTTAGCACCAGAAAAGGAAATAATTGGATGTAGGACTTGGAGTTCTTCAGACTCTGCACTGATTTGCTCTTTCGGTTTCAGTTTATCTGACTTTGTACTATATAGGGATACATTGTGCAAGCAAAAGATTTATGGGTCTTATGAGGAACTGAAAGAAGAGAAACAGAGATTCATCTCTTGAGGGATACTAAATCTTGGAAGCTACCAAGCTGAAATACTCCTAAATTTATTAAAATGATGTGTTTCAAAGATATAACAGATTTTCATTTTACCTGCACCCCTTCAGGAATTGCTGTCTATAAATACATCAGAGGGGTTAACATTGCAGAAGGGATGAGAGAGTTACTAACATTAAATATCACTTTAGATATAAGAACTACTGTTTATAATAAATTTTGGTAGGATATAAAAACTTTAAAACTATTAGGGATGTAACTAGAATATCCTTCCTACTCTAGTGATGACAGCTCAATAATTTCCTTCTTTCTACAATTTGGATCTTCTCTGCTTGGTCATCTTCTCATTCTCTAGTATCTTGTTGTCCAGAAAAAAGTGTTGGAAAATTCCGTAGGCATTTATGGGAGCTGAATGAAAAATCCTCACTTATAGAAGAGTGGGCAAATGAGACAAACTCCATTTTACTTCCACATTCATGATCCAATGCATTAGTTGAAATGCAACTGCCTCATTACTGGTTCCCATCAGTAAAATAATAACATTTGCACAACAGCCTAACAGTTCACCCTTATGGAGACTGCCAGATACAACAGAGGGAGTGGTTTCTCTCCATGTACAACACTGTAAAGTTGTATAAGAACAACCATTTTCTTCAGCACCTGTCCTAATCTAATACTGATAGTTTGATACTTGTGCATGCTTAATGAGTGGGCTGAAAAATGAAGGTAATTTTTCTCAGGCTATATGGAAGAAGCATCGAGATGCCATAATGCTAAACTGGCTCCTAGCATTGCCTCTTATCCTAAGTATCTATTAGATGCAGCAGCCTTAGTATACTTCTATTCTCTTGTGTGCATGTCTCTCTAAGAGTTTAAGTACGATATAATTCATGTCATTTTGTGTTGGTCCTAGCCACATCCTCTTCCTATATCAGTCTGCAGCTAGTCTAAGTTAATTTGTTCTCCATTTTGTAATCCACAGTTCCCTAGCTCTCTTTCTCATCCACATCCAAAGAGCATGTGTTCCAGAGCCTTTCATCATGAGATGTTATATAAACGTGAGAAACTGTAATTGTACTTAAGTTGTTTTTTACTGAGATTAAGGTCTATTTGCTTACTTAATGTGTATGCAGTAGTAATGTGGGGTTGGTTTTTATTCACCTTCTGCTGCAAATACTAATTACTCTGCTTATGAGGTACACTACTTTCTCTCTCTCTCCATATTCCCCAACAAGATCTTCTGTACCACTTATTGGTATTTAAGCAATTTTCATCCCTGAAAACACAAAGAGCTTTTTAATCTCCCACATCTCAGTTGTGCTCTCCCATTCAAAAGGGAAGACACGGAAAACTGGTGATGAGTGAGCAGCAGAGATGTTTCTGCCAAACCTTCCAGTTTTCACATGAAGCAGCGGATGGTTAAAGAGCCCTTTCCGAGTTGCTAAGTTTGCCTCAAAGTAACTGAAATCTAGGTTCAGTGCTTTGCTAATTCAACCCTTATATAGCTGTAACTTGACCAGCAAACATGTTATTGATTGGAACTACAGTTCCATTCAGTTTCACACTTGGGGCAAAATGCAACAGGGAAGAGAATCTAAATGGTAGGATATTTCTGAAACAGTGAGCTATGCTTGTAGTACTATCTTTTACTTGTTTAAACATGGCAGAAGAACTTATCACATGCCTACCATTTAATGTTAAAGAAGAAAATCTGTATCTTTGTTCTTTCTTTTATTTATAAACAGAGAATATACAGCAATGTTTATTTTTAATTAAAATAGAGATTATTCTCTCCCTCTCAATGCACAGCAAATCTGTCTCTAGGAAGTTTATATCACAATAATGTTATCTCTAAGGTGTCATGTGACAAATGATTTTTTAAAAAAAATAATAGTCTTATGTGACTCCCCTTCTAAATATTCTGTGCTCTGCAAAGATCCTTATACTTTATTGTAGGAGGAAAATAGCTATTTTAAAGTAAGGCTACCTCCCACTGTTTTGATTCATTCTTACACAAATAAATCATTTTCTGAGTTCTTCTGAAAATTTAGGATACAAGGGTTACCTCCCATCTGCAATGAGCTCTTTCATAAACTTGCCTTTATATATATATATTTTGCATATGAAAGGGTTTTACTTTCACAATGGTTACCTTTTAATACTCTTCCAGGAACTGGTTTTATTTATCCCATGGTTGCATATATAAATAAATCCCTGTACCAGCCAGTCACACACAAGATCAATCTAGGAAGAAAGTTGCCAGTTGGCTTTCCAGTATTATGTGGCTGGAATCCAACTGGCTTTTCCTTGATTATTCACACTAGAGCAGGAAACAAGCCTCTTGCTGCTAATACTTTTGCTAATTGCTAATGTTCAACACAATTCACCCACTGTCCAGCATAATCTGTAAATCCTGGGCGGGAGTATGGTGGAAGAAGGTTATAAGGACAAATTGGCATTTGGCATTTGGACTGAGTGGCTGCTGGCCAGCTGGCTGCTGGCTGGTTATTTACACTAGGTTATTAAACCATCCCACATTTCATTCAATATTTTTCACTTCTCTGGTGGAAAGTTGTATCTTTCCATCATATGTACCAAAGGAGAAAGCTCCTACAGTATCAAGATATCTACCTGACGTTTCTGCTGTTATAAATGAAATATGTATACTTTTGTTGCTTTATCAGCAGAAAACAATGTCCTGTAATTAACATGTTTGGAGCTGTGTAGCTTTAGCTTCTATTTTAAAGTTTTTATTCAGTCTGCAGAATAACAATGGCAGCCAATTTTGAACTCTCTTGAGGTCATTTCTTGTGACCAGGTTCTTCACTTTGGTATGCCATAATGAGTGCAAAGTCTCATGAGCTTTGGACTGGAGGCTGTAGACTGAAAGGTACTGAAATATGTCTGCAGCCCTTAGTTCTAAGTGTTCTCACATATCAAAAGCATCATATAAAAAGAGGTCAGACACTAAAGGTACTTGTGAACTATTCTGGCTCTAATGCTGATGTCAGCTGCTGTATATAGTAAAGTATCACTCTAGAGCTCACATAAACACATACCTCCATGAAGATATCACAGACATGGGTCATTTCTGCACTACACTGTTATAGTGCTATTATTCCACTTTCAACATCCTGTGGAATTCTGGGGTTTGTAGTTTACTGAGGCCAAAGATCTCTTTCGCTGAGAATTCTAAAGGCCCCTCCCTAAACTGCAAACTCCAGGGTTCCATGTGATGTTGAAAGTGGAATAGTAGCACTATAACAGTGTAGTGTAGAAATGACCATGGTTTCTCATGGTATTTCTGCCATTTTTAGAACTCTATGCACACGTATCCAAACAGAAAAGTGGATTAGCACAGTGACACACATGTACGCACACACACACACACACACATCATATTTACTATTGTTGGTGGACATTCCTTTTCTGCACTGGAATTCAGCTGCCTATATTGTGCACTCCCTATATGTGGGTCAATTTTATTCGGCCTTCATATAGCTACAGTTATTTGTTTTGGTTATTCTCTATCCTTTTGCAATTATTTGCCTTGTTTTATCAAGTGTTCCTCACACCTTTCCTCACAGCATTCCCTTCTTGGTCTGTCCTGGTTTTTACACTCTAATCTCTCCACTCTATAACTAATGTCCAGAGTTCTGCTTGTTTTTTTGTTGCTCCTAGAACTTCCCAGAAGAATTTTGGATTGTTTCCATCCTAGTTTGAGTACATTCAATATTCTGCTACCTTTTTTCAGTAACATGGGCTGTTTCTTTTTCTTTTTCTATCAACTTTTCCTGTGACAATTGTGAACACATTTCCTGTAGACATTTCAGTAGCACATTCAGTTGTAGTTCAGTTGTTGGGGTGCGGCAAAGGGAAAGGAAGATTTTTGGTCATTTGGGAGTGAGTGAGAAAAATGGAAACATAATGGGTGGCTTACCAGGAGCACTTTCACATTTATACTACCATATTCCAGTTTAACTGTCATGGTTCCATCCTATGGAAATGTGTGACTTGTAATTGTATCAACTATTTAGAATTTTCAGCAAGACAGCTATAGTGCCTCACTGAATGACAAACTCCAGGATTCCATAGGATGTTGCCATAGCAGTCAAAATGGAATCATAGCCCTGTAATTGTGTGGTACGAAACGGCTTCAGGAGTAGCCATCCTCAGATAACTTCTGGGTATGATATAAATGACTATAAATTTCAAGGAAAAATCCACCTGAGTGCCTATTTCTGATGCAAGAGAGATAGTGAGAGAGAGAGAGAGACAGAGAGATAAACTTCTCTTATTTTTTGTTCAGAGTTTGCTGTGTTGAATTTTCACTCAGGACCCACTCATTTAACTGTCAGCTGCCATTTTAGGGCCAATTTTGATACTTTTCAGCACTAGGGAAATCTGACAAATGAGCAAAATAAACTGCTGCATTTGCTGTCGGTTTTGGTGCATTATACACTATTTCTACATTGAAAGTCACTTTTTTTAAAAAAAAATGGGGATTTAGGGCACTGGAAGTCTTCAGGGAGTTTTTGGGCGGCACAAAATCTTGGCTAGGATTTGTATGCCCATGGTAATGGCTGTACATCCATCTGCCTCTCAAAACTTCTATATTGCTTCTCTCCTTTACTAGAGACAGGACTTATTTTGCTATATCTGTCTTGCTTATACTTGGTAATACCACAACCAAGTTATAAGTACAAAAAAGTGCATTTGTTCATCATATTTCTGTTTAACTCTGATTTTTTTTAATCCACTTTATGTCTTCATTCATGATTTTATCCCCCAAATTTAATCCGGTTTCATGTAGAAGACCTGCAAAGGGAAAAGAGTCATTTCTCTATGAGAAAAGGTTACAATATTTGGGGCTTCTTAGCTCAGGTAAAAAAGAACAAGTAAAGGCAGATATGAAAGATGTGTATAAGATTATGCATGGTGTGGGAAAAGTGAAGAGGGAAACGTTTTCTCTCCTTCTCGATCATGCTGAAACTCAGGGTCACCAAATAAAGCTGAATGGTGAAAGATAGATGATAGGTGAAAGGAAGTACTTTTTCACACAGGACATAGTTAAACCATGAAATCTGTGACCAGAAGATGCAAGATGGTCACCATCTTGGACTATTTTGTGCCTGTTAATATAAGGTGATGCAGGGCAGGAGGAAATGGGCAGGAGGATGTTTTATTCCTCATGTCCAGCATATGGAATTCCTATAAGTACTGCCAGAAGTAGGAATGTGAAGAATACTTGGGTATTTCCTTGTCCTTAACAAACAAGGGTGTCTTGATGCAATGAGGCACCCTATTAAAAAGGAATGGGCAACTAGCATGATTTTCTTTTGAATTTGAGGCCTTTTTGGTGAAAATTAAATTTTCCAAGAAGAATTTTTCTGTACATGATACAGTCCATAAAAGAGTCCATTTGGTTTCTTTGACAAAATTGTATGCTGCACAAACAGCCATATTTTTGAACAAATAACATTTCCCCCATCTCCCGCTAAAAAAAGTCCAGAATGTGAAAAGTGAATTTAAAATATGCAGATATTCTCATAATTTTATTTAAGGGAGGATAAAATTTTTGCAATGGTTCATTCTGGAATGGAAGAACAAAATAAGCCAAATTTAGGTCCCTAGTGGAAACACAGTGCTGGGCTAGATCTAGACAGTTCTTTGGTCTGGTTCAGCCTAGCTTTTCTGAAATTCCTGTGATCAGAGATTTGTTACTCTTATGATTTGCTCAAAGGACTATAGAGATTCATGCAAATGACAGCATCACTATTGCTACCAATGTATATAGCGACATCTGCATTACTGACTTTCCAAATGAAAGCACAGGATGCCTTTTTGTAAGGAAAAGTACCTGCCTTTTCAAGGATCCTTTCTGGTGCTTTCAGCAGATGTCTAGATGTGGCAGTACTTGAACTGTGCATATGGTTGGCACTGTATTTTCCTCTTTGTTATTTCTAATATCCCTCCCACCCCCGAATACAATCCTTCCCTAGACAATTTTGTGAATAATGTCAAATTCAGTCTAGGAGATTCTGCCGTTGTAGGAGATTGAACTAGATCTGCTTCTTGACTTAGAAGATAGGTAACCCAGGGTTACAGTAGCCAGTAAAGCATCCTTCGCTGAGTGCCTCCATGCTTCTCTTGGTCCCATTCACTTTCATCTGGCAATTGTCAGCTGCTCCTGAGAGCACTTGGCAGCCAAGAGAGCTTTAATAAAATATATCTATGCTTACATCTCTGCACTCTGAACTCTCAAAATGCCCTTTTAAAAATAAGTCTTTTCCTCCTGCCACACTTGTGCAGAGATAGTGATGAAGAGATGCTGTATTCTTTAGGCTGCTTTGGAAAGGAAAAGGACTGTAAGTAAGAGGGCTAAGATTTTCATTCTTATTGTCTTTGTATTGCACTACTGCATGATTATTTGCATTCAGGTATGTATTAGAATTCTTTTTAACATTCATGTCTGAAGTAAACACAATGATAATACCCAATCATGCTAATGGAAGGGTTTCTTTGGCATGAAGAGGGATTAGTGTGCTTCAGGGACAAAACTGTAGCACTCCTACAAACTTATTTGACTTATTTGAGCCTAATTTGCACATAATATACATAATAGTAAACCATACTTTTAATTTAACTTTTTTTTCATGAGCATAGATCTTACATATTCACTCCCCACTTTTCCTTTTGTGGGGCAAGCGTGAATAAGCAACAGAAGCTTTCATTTCTGTTTTCAACTAAGAGTGGTATCTCATGATGCTCAAACCAGGAAGTGTGCTTTATATTCATTATGGTTTCTTGAAACAAACTCACATCTTTAACCATGGTTTAATGTTGACAACTTTCAATGGAGCATAATTAACACTAATCATAGTTTGTTTGAACATTGACATAAGAAAAATTACAGCTAATTATAAAAACTTTTGTTCTACCTCTTGTGGCCATGCTGGAGGAGGAATGGCCATGCCAATTTTCTTTTTTGGCATTCAGGTCCCAGAATATTATAGGAAGCATGATATCTAGAAAGGGCAGAGAAGAAACATGAGTCTGAGATTTCTGCATATAATTCTAAGGGAGAGTGAATTCACTGGAAGTGTTTTAGAAATGTGAATTGGTGATGGATTTGTCATGACTGTTTTACACACCAATTGTCACTCTTGAGAACACAGCTGAGAAGTGAGGACCATCTTGGATATGTTTCAGTTCATATTTTAATGCTAATTATTGTAAAATGTATGTCAGTAAACATAGAGAAATCTATCCAATCATACTGAGGATTACATTAGGAGTGTAAATGTTTGCTTAATGTTGTTCTCGCATACAAGAACTTTTAGAAACTTGTCTATATGCTGACTGAAATTAGAAGAGTTTTTGTTCATTGTCAATGAGTTTTTGCATTTCAGGACTTGTGTGTGAAAATTTTATTTCTGGAAAAAGACCCACAATTGTTTTGAGCAAATGGAATTTTCACTAGAAGTCCTGAAATATGAAAAATCTCATGGTAGTTGACCATTTTTTCAAAGGAATGTCTCATTGTGTTGAGATATCCTTTCCATCAAACAGTTCAGAGAATGGCATGCACAAACCAAGATTAATTGGATCTAAGATGCATTGGTTCCTGCGCATGGAAAAAGACAGGATATAAACTAGTTAGCTAACTAAGATTACAGTTCTTGTTTCCATTGTCTGGAGAACAGTTTTATTCATCCAGATCAACTTTGTACTTTCTGAATCAATATAGGAAATGGAACCTAATTATACTCTAACTTCTTTTTTCAAGAATGTTGTGATACAAATGTGTGAACAAAAATATAGTTACAAAATGTTTGTTTTAGGTGAAAGTGTGCACTAAAATGCATATATTAAAGAAAACTATGTGGAAACACACACACACACACACACATCTGAAGAATGTGCACACCTCATGTATATTAGTGAAGGGGTGTTCAGAAAAACTGCACTATTATCATGGAAACTATTTGCAAAAAAAAAGCATATTAGTCAAATGTGAATGCAACAATTAGTAAAAATTAGTATAAAAATGGATATAAATTTTCACTGAGTCTCTTTTAAAAATGCACATCTATAAAAATTAAATTTTAAGAAATTGCTATGTGACAGGACAGAACTGATTTCAGATAACTAAAAATGAAAAACTGAAGGCCTATTTGAGCATTCGAAAAGACATTTCTTTTTATAAGTGTGCAGAAATGCATCATGTAGGTCCATCTCTTGATGTCATACATGTTATATAAACCTCGGTGTATTTTCACATCTGATATGGACATATAGCACATGTGTAATATACTGTATTTATAGAGCACATGGCAGAAGGGAGGCTTTTGAACATAGTGCTGTACATGAGTAGGCCTCCCTTCTGAAGATTCTCATGCTATAGAAATAAATGCTGGGGGTGGGTAGGAACATAGTCCCTTTCTGCAGCTTACTTAAGTCCAGGGTTATTGCAGTGTCATCCCAGCAGCGGCTTTGCTGGGATGGGAGTGCAGATGTCAATGTTCTCCTCTGCACCAGTTCACTCGCTGCTGCAAGAAGTGCAATTGCCCCCCTCTTCCTGCTGCAGTGCACCTCCAGCACATTTCCAGGGCTTCCGCAGCGAAGGTATGTGTGGACACATGGTGGAATGGCAGGGCAATTGTGGGTCATTGACTGGGAAAGCCTGTCAATGATATACCCCGTTATCACACTGCCTGGGGACTGGAGAAGGATGGGACCATGATGACATCATGCAAACCTGTTGTTGCAGTCCTGTCCTTCTCCCATCCCTATGGCAGGTTGGGAGGGTGGAGGGGAAAGGGCCATAGATATGATATATGACATCTGTACAGGATTGCACAACATGGCCCAACTCCCTGTTCATCTATATAGATGAGCTTTTTTTACACGCCTGAACAGAGCAGGAGAGAAACTGAATTTGACATATTTGTCCATCCCTGGCCTTCTTCATTTTCTCTCAGAATCTGTTCAGCTGCACATCCCAAGTTAGAAGTCCCCTGTTCAACTTTATAATTCAATCTCAGCAGTAGTAGATTCATAAGAAGGCATCTTTGTTTGTTTTGGGGGAATGGGGGGGCAGTGACAAGACAGTAACACGTAATTTTTTTAAAAAAAATTGCAATAAGTAACATTACGGTACTGGTTCCAGTTTTTTAAAAAAACTTATCCCACCATTAGTTCCCTGTGATTTAACTAGCTACCAAAGGTGATTTTCGTATTGTCATTTAAATCAGGAATTGACTTGACTCATTCTTTGCCATAAATTCGCTAACATCAAAGAGACAATGCCACCTAATCTGCACTTAATGAGAGTTGTTAGAATTGATCTCAAGTGACCCCTGAATAGCAGAAAGTCGGAACTGCCCTTTTTTTTTTTTTAAGACAGCCAAAGGAATGGAATGACAGCCTTCAAGGGAACAATTTCTCAGGGACTGAAAGAGTGCATTAAGAAGCATGTTTAGTGAAGGATAAAGAGGGTACCAGTGGGAGCAAAAGCACATATTACCACAACAGCCTGAAAGCTAAGAAAGCAAATGCTTTTGTTTACAAGTTTGGCAAGTGGGCTATGTGGACAGTCATTTATTCAGGCAGAGAAAGAATGGCATATTTTCCAGTTGCCTAGGCCTACTTGTCTAATTCTTCTTTCCAAGGTTTTAAATAGTGCTCCTCTTGTATCCACCATATTCACTGTCCATGTTATGAGAAAAAGCATGTAGTAAGCAACATGCATATTTTAAAATTATTACTAATCCACATCTGACTGAAACAAATGAAGCTATTGTTCTATTTCCCTCTTTTTTCTCTACCTCAAGTACTATTATAAAATGTCACATATTGGACTTGTTGGTAATCGTTTGCATTTAGGAACAGAAAGATTGGTTAGCTTCACTTCCTCCCACAACTTTTTCAAGTTTTATTAACCTTGAATATGAAAATTGTTAATTTAATTAATTAAATAAACTGAAATAAAATTCTCCCTCATTTGCAGTGATCCAATTTAAGAGACTCCCATTATAGAGATGACCTCTTTGTACTTGGTTTACATATAATGAATAAAGTTGAGGAGCCACTGAGGGAAAAAGAAAGTTAAATGTTTACACAAATTTTGTACCACAACCATGGTAGAATATAAACACATTCAAACCGAGACATTCAAGAATTAAACATTCCAAGCCCTGGCTTTACATGGACAATTTTGTCAGTTTCAGTTTCTCCCCAATTCATTTTTTTTTAAATCTCAAGTTCTTTCCATCTAAGAAGTGATTTTAAAAAAAAAAAAAGTAGATAAATTTTTATCAACGAAGACCTGGAAATTCTTACTCATCCCTGCTTCAAACATATGTCATATTTCAAATCCTTTAAGTTTTGAACAGTGGTCGAATTAGAATTTATAATGACTCTTACTTTTTCTTACTACCTTGCAGTAGTAAAGAGAAAATACTCATTAATTTAAAAAATTCCTATACTTTATGAGCATAACTACAGCTACTTGTTTCAAAAGCTGAACTCTGTCTGGAGCTATTAAAAGGACTGGTTTCCTCTGAAAGGATGGAAAGGTCCAGTTCCAGGAACAGATCCAAAGTCAGTTTCTTTCTCCTTAGGTATATTAAAAGATTGGAATAGTCCCCCAAATCAAGATGTATGGTTATCAAGGCTCTTCAAGTTATTTTGGCAACTGAATAAGAAAATCCCACAAGTGATTTTTACACCTCCCAGGCAATAAAAATAAAATTACTCCAGATTAAATAGCTAGGAGTTGGCAAGTCATTTCATGACATTCTATTTCAGCTGCTGAGACAGACATATCACTTGTTTTATGGTAGGACTATGTGTGTATGTGCCTTCACGTCACCTGTAAACTCATGGCAATCCTATGAATTTCATTGGGTTTTCTTAGGCAAAGGATATTCAGAGATGGTTTTTCCAGTTCCTTCCTCTGAAATATAGCCTACAACACCTGGCATTCATTGGCAGTTCCCCATCCAAGTAGTAACCCAAACTTTCCCTGCTTAGCTTCCAAGTTCAAGCAGGATCTAGTACCTTTAGGATATTTAGGTCAAGCTCTATAAAAGCACAGCTAGTCTAGGTGCTACACAAAAGGGTGGTGCTCTATAGAAAAAGATACTGTGTTTACAAGGGTTCTTCTTCTCCTATAAAGAATTTGTTCATTCTAACCACATTCACTGTTTCTGTTCTACTGGCTGTAAACTGTAGACTTTTAAGACTTTAACATTTTGTTTTTGGAAGACTTGGCAAACTGTCCTGGGGCAATTATGATGAAACAGTACTCTTTAAAGTCCACAGAATTTACATAAGAGAAAACATGGATATCATCACACTGTTAGCAGCAGTGACAATAGGAATGTGAAGTCAACTGGTATGAATAGAGATTTAAATAATTATTCAGCCACCACCCACCTGCTCTTCTCGAGTGGCAAACAATAACAAAACACACACACACACAGCCTACTTAAAACAAGTTTGCTTTTGTTTTTATTTTATATCTTTTTCCCCAGAGGGTTTAGCTTGTATCAGATCTATTGGCAAATAATTTCTAATGTTCTGTAGAAATGTGGAACAACTAGTGAATAATTATCATTTATCCCAGAGGAAAATTTCCCTATGTTTCTGGAGATATCAAGAATCTGTGTTTTTTCCCTCTGAGCTCCCATCACTACCACAGGCTCACAAATATTGCCTGGAGCCTGGGCTTGGAAGCCCTTGTTGTTCAAAGGCTAAAGCTCAAAGGAGAAAAAGAAAGAAAACAACAAAACCAGCGTGCTCTGGGGCCTTCTAACCCCATATGGGACATGTTGCCATTGGACCTTTTGCCTCGCTTTGCCTAACTCCACAGTCCCTAGTGAGACTTGACATAGTTGTTCACCAGGGCTGGAGTTGTACTACCATTCCCAAGAGTCACTGCTACTTGAGTGAACTCTTATTATTACACCATATGGGGAAGAAAAGCCTACTTTTTTGAGCTAAAACAGAAGCACAAGGTTAAGGTTCCTTAACAAATTACCAAAAAGCTGGCATTATCAATGTCATAGCCTGTCACTATCAAAACGTAATCACTATCATTTCCTTTTGTCTTGGCTTGTGAGCAGCTAAGGTTGCAGACAAATAAGAAGGCTCTACAAAAATCCCTCTTTGCTGCTCACACTGCAGGAGAAGGGCTGGAAGGGCCAGTGCCACAGCTTGTAAAGAAATGTTGAGGTACATGATAACATGTTTGTATGATACATTCTTTTTGGGGGGGGGATAGGGATGAGATCAAGTTACACTGTGGGCCTGAGAAGATTTAGACCTACATCCAATTGCTAGTTTCAATTAGTGTAGATCTATTGAATCTAAATGGTAAATCACTTGTGTATGTTCATTGATTCAATGGGTCTACATTATCTGCAAATAGAAATTGGATTTGGACCTTACTGGGACCCCCTTTGCCTCCAGTCACTAATTACTGCAGTATACATTTGGCATGCTCATGCATTGACAGTGGCAAACAGAGAATTTTAGCCCAGAGAATTTTGGACCACTTCTGCACTACACTGTTACAGTGCTATTATTCCACTTTCAACATCCTGTGGAATTCTGGGGTTTGTAGTTTACTGAGGCCAAAGAGCTCTCTGACTGAGAATTCTAAATGCCCCTCCCTAAACTGCCCCTCCCTAAAAAGTAGAATAATAGCATTATAACAGTGTAGTGCGGAAATGGTCTTGCTGTCTGAGGTAGAGGAGAAAACTACCACTACTCACCTACCTCAAATTAAAGTACCCAACACCAGCCAAATTATTCTGGTGCAGGAGACAGAAAATCCTACATAGTGTCCCTTCTGTTACTTGACATGAAAAATATAATTATAATAACAAACAGTTTGTTATTCTTACACATTTCCTCTAACCTGCTCTCTGAAGCGACTGCCTATTTCATTCAATGTAGCTCTGGGAGCACCTGCTCCCTTCTCCACTGCTGCCTTCTCCTCCCACCAAAGATATATTTCTGGGCCAGGGAAGGTGGCAGGAGCAACAGCTTGCAGCATGAAGACATGCGCAGCCCTGGCAACAAGGTTGTGCTCACTTAAGTCCTGCTTCCAAGCACCTAGCAAATTTTGCACGTGGTTCCAATAGCCATCCCCTAAATCCAGAGGAAAATTCAGAATGATAGTACAGTATTTAAGAAGGATTCACAAGTCATCCATCCAAGACTGAAGACTGACAGGCACAGCAGTGGCTAGCTTGCTTGCTTGCTTGCTTGCTTGCTTGCTTGCTTGCTTGCTTGTTCTTATTTATTTATTTATTTATTTATTTATTTATTTATTTATTTATTTATTTCCTGCCTTTTTCCCAAATGGGATTCACATCACTGGGTGAATCTGTTCTGGGCTTTAGTCCAAACTTTAAAGGAGCTAGGTAGGGTCTAGCAACTTTGATCTCTCCTCCAGAGTTTGGACTAAACCTAGAGTGGATTTATCTTCCCACTGTTATGGGAGCCACCAACTCACATGGTTGTACATCATTCAGTATCTCAGCATTGATTTATGACTTGACAACTCAACAGCAGAATATATGAAAGGCCTCCAGTTAAAAGCATATTTGCAATGATGGGAAATTATGTGACAGCTTTGTCTCATGTTTGATGTGTGGCATATGTACAGATAATCACTTGAAGTTGCAGATAATGTGCAGCATTTTATTAAGAGATTATGCACAGATAATCACCAGATGAAGTAATGGACATCCATGGCATGAACAGTTAAATAGAACAAACATTTTTAAAGAATGCTTTGTATTCACATATTCTACTTGTTCGCAAGTCACACAAATGTTCTATTTTATCTCACTCAGGTCTCAGTACTCCCAAGGACTGTGAAGAACAGCCTTTCTGGTAGTTGTTGGAAATGGCAGAAACAGTGGTCTAACACATTCTGAGAGCAGCTGGTTAAAGTTGGCTGTCTTAGGCTCTTTCTGCATGGCAATCTGCATAATGCACTCACAATCGTGCAATGCTCCAGGGGCCGGCAGGTGCCAATTGCACACCTTTTCATTTTCAGCTGGAAGCCAAAAATGGTATGCGATTGCGCATTGCTCCCGGGCCCTACATGCACTTACCTGGTGTGCGGAACCTCCAGAGCCGCACCAGTCGCACTTCCTGACCCAGCGTAGCCTGGGAAACTCCCAGGCTGCACTGCGGAAGGAAGAGGCGGGGCTCTCACATGAGCAGGCAGCTCGTGCAGAGCTGAAGGAGCAGGGGCGCAAGAGCCTCTCGCTAGAGGATGCTCGTGTGATCCCCGCACCCCATCACTGGAAAAAGGTAAGGTGCAGAAAGGGCCTTAGAAACAACTACTGGTTTTTGTTTCTCCTTGATGAGAGTTTCTCCAACAACTCTGATAACAAATTACTTGAAAGTACTAAAAAGAGCCATGTATCTATAATTTCTTATGTACCAGGAGATGTATTAAGTTCTGTAGCTGCAGATTAGTTGTACTTTCTCTAGCATTTAATTTTAGTACACAATTTATAAGTGAACTTAATTTTGGAAGCTTATATAACAATAATAGATCTGTTTGGCATTAGTTTCAGATGATGAGTAACAGCACAAAAAGCTAAATTGTCAGAATTTGGAATGTGTGACATGAAAATAGGGTACTGCCTATAAGTCAAGGAGGAAACCAAAAGAAACGGAGTGCTTTTGCAAGAACAAATTTAAAATATTTCATATTGCATATGCTTGTAAAATATGTCATGTGTTTATTCGGTTACCTTTTAAAATAATACACCTTGTTCATTATTGGCTCATTTGGAAAAATGACATTTTTATTGCTATCTCTCCCTCCTTTCTTGACCCCACCACATTAAAAACCGTCCGCATTCACTGACTGAGTCATACATTCATACCTACAACAAAGAGAATACTTTGAAAGGCAACTGATTTAAGACAGTTTTTTTTTTTAATAATGTTGGGATATTTCTTAACAGCATTATTTAAAACCTTTTTAGAATCTGCTCTCCTACATCTTTCTTCCTTCTGTACCAGGAAATAATGTTAAATATTTAGTAATAGATATTAAATGTTTCATATGTTTATGACATGAAATGTACATACAATATAATCATAACGCTTTGAATTCTTCTGGAGCAACCTGAAAATATACATGACGGCCATGTATAGTGAGCTAGGAACTATTTTGTAACTCAGCTTTCTTGTCCTTTACATAGAGGTCACACAGCCATCAGTGGGAAAACTGCAACTTCTCCCCCCACCCTAAATTCTGGTGGAAGTATAAGAATGTGTGGCTGCTTTTTTGCTGTATTTGTCACACCGTTGGCCTCTGTTATTTAGGATGCAGGCCAGCACAGTGGACAGAGAGAACAGCATCAACACAGTGATCACCATTGGCATGTACAATTCCAGATTAGTCATTAAGAGTTCAGTTTTATAGACTAGGGTGGACAACCACAAAGGAAGCAGAGCCAGTCTTCATATCCTGTCCCCAGCAGGCCACACCAGCACACCAAAGCCCCCAGACTCCATGAAAAATGTAAAATATTGCAGATGATTTTTTCATAGACACACCCTGCAGTGACTTAAAACCACTCCTCATTGCTGTGATATCTTTTAAATGCTGAGAGATGCATGAAGAGCTTAAAAGAAAAATGTTATTCCAAACATATACATAGTATATTTTTCTGGTCTTCTCACCACTATGTAACAACAACTATCCCTGAAACTGTAATTCATCCTAAGAGAGACTAACCTTAGGGAAGACTTCAGGCTATATAAATGAAAGAATAGCTATCATTTTTTTTAGATTGGCTTATTCATTTTTCTTTCGTTTTTCTTTACCTTTTAGAGCTGAGCACTGAAAAAACAAAATATACTGTGTCACAAAAGATTGATTTTGCGGGTCTGCAGGTGATGCAAACCACAACCAATCTTCTGTGTTATCTTTACCTTTTGTTAATGATATACACATAGTGACATAAATATTAAATCATTAGCTGCCCAGAAGTGAGCTGGCATGTATTGAAGATATCCCAGGATGCATTTCCTATTCCAATCAACCCTAGAACTCAATGGTTTAATAAGACCATTGCTTGCACAAGACTATTGACCTCTGGAGACCTTTCAATGGATTTCTGTATGTGTACACAATCTGCCAGAGTGACAAAGATGATGCCGTTAGATGCTTTGGAACCTTAACGTGGCTTTTATTAGGATGATTCATATTTAATTGGAAGCTTCTTGCTCATTTTGTTTCTTCCTCTTCCTTCATTAGAAGGTCTCACAAATAGTGAACTATGTTGTTATTTATAGAACTTGAATCTACTTTTATTTGAAGAAAGGTCAATGGTGTCTGTTCAGGCTCTGTGAGAAACAGACTGTAGTGACATGAATCCTAACCAGAGTTTGGCAGCACAACTTTATTGTTGTTGTGGGATTTTCTTGACAAGATTTGTTCAGAGAGATTTTGCCATTCCCTTTCTCTGAGGCTGAGAAACTATGACTTGTCCTAAGTCATTTCCACACTAGTTTTATAACGCTATGATTCCACATTCAACATCCTATGGAATCTTGGGGTTTGCAGTTTCGAGAGGGGCCAGTCGGCCCCTCTCGAAACTGCAAACCCCAGAATTCCATAGGATGTTGAAAGTGGAATCATAGCGCTATACAACTTTACTGCGGAAATGGCCCTAGTTTACCTAGCAGGCTTCCAAGGCTGAATAGGGACTTGAATCCTGGGCCCTTTTCGCATGGGACTTTTCTCGCGCGACAGCCCCGTGAGTCTCGCGGGAGTGGGAGCGTCGCTCCGCACGACGCACTCCCAATTCCGCCGGGCTCATGAGGCTGAAGCGGCGTGAGCGCGGGTTTTTTGATTTTTGCTTCCAAGCGAAAATCACCCACGCTCGCGCAACGCTCCCGGCGCCCGCGCGCACTTACCTTTCGTGCGGAGCGTCCGGGAGCCGGCCGGGTCATGCTTCCTTCCCTCCGCCCCTGCGGAAGGAAGGGACGGGGCGGGGCACTCGCGCGACATGTCCTGCTTCGCGCGTGCGGGGGGCAGACGGGAGGAGCGCCTTTCTCTCGAGCGTGTGCGGGGGGCGAACGGGAGGAGCGTTTTCTCTCTCGCGCACGGGGGAGCGGACGGGAGGAGCACCTTTCTCTCTCTCGCGCGCGGGGGGGATGGAGGGGACAGGCTCCTTTCTCGCGCGCGGGGGGGAATGGACGGATGCACGAGCCGCCGCTGCCTCCGGGAGGCTGCCGCTTTGCTGCTCCTTCCTTCGCCTGCGGAAGGAAGGAGGGGGAAGCGGCAGCCTCCCGGAGAAGGCTTGTTGCGCGAGCCGCCCTCCCCCGCTCGCGCGAGAAGACTAATGTGAAAAGGGCCCTGGTCTTATTGATCTGTAGTCAAACATTACACTACACTGGTTCTTTTGGCAGTGCAACTTCATGAACCTAAATTAAATGCTGAACTAGCATTCACCCAGTAATGTGACAGAACATTCCGTCTCTTTCCTTCATCTGCCTGTGCTACCCGGTAAGCCATTCAGAAGGTTTTCCAGGTGGATTTTGAGAGGACACAAAGAGAACACAAAGAGAGAGGAGATCGTCCCACTTGTTCTATTGATGGAAGCAGTTCCATCAGTTCTACCAGTGAAACCAACCTAATGAACTCTAGGCATAGTCTGTAGCAGATGGACTACATCCAGTACTCCACATTTGCAGGTTTGACTTTCACGAATTTGATTATTTGTGAATTTATTCAACCCCTGCCCCACCATCTCAAGTGCTTCTTTTCTGGGGGAACCATCCCTTTCAGTGGCTCCAATCAGGCCATGCAGCCCTTTAAAAACCTGCCTTTGCTCCTCCTCTACTAGCCACTGCCTGGCCAGTTAAAGATGGCTCACAACCCAATTTCTAAGCACCACAAACCCTTTCTGATGTCCCAGACACTCAAGTAAGGAGGTGAGTGAGAAAGAGGAAGTAAAAGGTCACCATGCTGACCCACTCTCTTTCCTTTCCTTTCCCTGATCTGGTTTGAATCCTGGGTATCCGTTTTCTTCACATGCCTGAGCCCCTTTCCCAGAGACATGTTTTGATATTTGTGATTTTCCCACTTTTATGAGAGTCCTGCACTTCTAACCCTAGCAAATGTGGAGGGCCAACTGTAATCCCAAAACATCCAGTCAAAATGACCAAATAGCATATGAATGAGTACTACTGCATGCTATGCAGTTAAAAGTGAGCTAATAAGTGGTGGGCCTGAAGGGAAATTCTAACCCTTTAAGGTTCATGAATAGAGACTGTTAGCAGGTAGAACTCAATAGTTTATTTAATGATGCAGTGCCAGGTGAACTTTGGCTTAGAAGCCCAGAGTCCATCACAAGCAAGCAATAAACCAACTTTACAGTTCTTATAGCAAACATACAGTTGCAGCAACTGAGCAACAAAAGGCGATGACAGTCATAAACAGCAAGCATTATTTCCAAAATATGTATGTCACACTTGTTCTTTGTATTTTACTCTGGTGTTCTAGCTGATATCATTTATCAGTGAATGTGCTGCAGTGTTTTAAAATGTGACTCAGAACATTTTGTACATGTTTAATGTACTTTGAAATCATTAAAAGCCTCAACATTTTTTAATGCTTAGACAGTCAGAAATGATCTTTCAGAAATTAAAAGGAAGCTGGTTTTCAAGAAGGGACATAGATCAGGCAGCCCTCCACATATTGTTGGATTACAACTCCCAGCAGACCTAGCCATGATAGCAAATGGTGAAGAATACTGAGAAATGCAATCCAAGAAATCTCTCCACTGTCCACTCTTTAGAATCAGGGAGGAAGGCTAGGAAAGGAAGCATGCTTTGGAGCTAGAGGTACAGCAAAGTATTCAATGTACAGTGTTACCTTATGTATGTGAAAGGCCCAGATTCAACTCTCCCACTAAGCCTAATTATTGACAATGGGTAAATTTCCAGTTAGACATGCTAAAGCTGTACAGACATGCCAGGACTGACAAACCAAAAGGCAGACTCAAGGGAGGTGTCAGAAGTCAACAGAGGATGCAAAGATAGGCCAATATTAGGAAAACCATGGTGCTCATACAGAACTTAGCTAGAACTAGAAGGATTAATGTAAAGTTTAAGATCATACATTAAAAAGCATACACTTGCAGTTTAATGGTTCGCCATACACCAGCAGCTCCCAATCCAATTCTTCCATCACTCCACTCCCTTTGCATATTGGCTTCAGTGCACCTCCACATTTTCACTGTTGTGGAAAAAATGCATTGATAGAAAGAAGTTGAAACGCTCCTTAATGTGTGGTCTGATATAGATGGACCATAGAGGTACATTAAAGACAGTAAAAGAAAAGGGCAAAATGACTATACTTATTTCATAGGAATGGCACAAATATCCATGATTTCCCATTCTCCAAGTATAAGCTATATCTTCATAGGTATGAATAAGTGTCCTAGACAGGCGTCAACTTTGCATATAATCAGATCACAATGGAGGGTGGAGAAAGAGGTGGTTTTATTCTGTACGCTGTTTTACCATTGAACAATTCTATGGGCACATACAGCAACAATTCAGTTCTGTAGGTACTTTGAATGGAGAACATGATATACAACTATGAAGACACACACATGTCCCGTGCAATAGGGATTTGCATTCATTTTTCCAAAAAGGGGGTTAAAAACGTAAACCTACTTTTGCAGAAGAGTGTTCCAAACCTAGGACACCTGTATATGGGACTGGGAGATATCAGATTTGCACACTATTGTGATTTAGGAAGGTGAACATACATATATTCAATTTTGGAGCAGTAAGGTTTGAACATTCAGGTTTGTAAATCAAAAAATTTTTAATAAATAATTTTTCATGTAGAATCTTTGCATGTACAAAAAAAAAGGAGAAATTCTATGGATCATATTACTCTTCCCAGAAACAAACTTTAAGATTCCTTAGATGCCTCTTGTGTACAGGAGGGAAAAAATCTGCAGAAAAGACCAATTTTTAGTAGAATTTACAATCAGTCAGGATGAAACATGGAATTGTATTGGACATTATCTTCTTTCTCTGTCCCCACTCAACAAGTAAAGTACACAAATAGTGAGAATGCAAGACCAATAAATTTAAACCTTTTTCCATGGAGTCATAAATATTACAAAAATAACAACCTTGGTGGTAGGTCAGAGGAAATGAAGTGTACCTTTCTATGATGCTTTCAGTTTGTTGCATGTGATTCTACTATTCCATTATTTCTGTCACTGTACTTTCATACTACATGTCTGTCTGATGTTATCTCTCCAAACTTCATTGTTAGTTGTACAGAATGTATTTAGCTGTTCATACTGCTGTCTGTTTTCTAGTGCTTTGTGTTTTCTTTCAAGTGACTCTTTTCCTTTACTTGTATTAGATGGATTTGCAAGTCCTCCCTCTTTGAGCTAAGCAGGTTACTTACAACTTGCTTGAAATGCTTGATGTTGACATCTGTTCCCCCTTTTCCTTGTCACCTTGCTCTCAAATGTATCTGAACAATGTTTGAGAGCGTGAATGTGTAAATAGATGTCTGTGTGGATACAATACAAAATTAGATCACATGCTAATTTTTCAAGTGATATGCATATCATGTCTTTCCCCCCTGCACACAATATTTTCTTTTGTACTACACTACAAACTGTACCACAAATACATTTTAAAGGCAACATAATTGTTCAAAAATGACAATAAAAATTGTGAAGGGGTGAGAAGTATGCGTAAAGTATACATAAATTATTTGTATAAATTTACATTGGTAATATGGGCAGAAATAATAATAAAAAGGGATACATTATTTTCATTCTTTAATTTGACTTAGAAGTTTCTGACATCGGCTGAAAACAATGGGCACAAACCAGCAAAAGGTAATCATTTTAAAGTCCTTTGAGAATGCGTGGAAGATTAAGGACTATGAAAATATCTTGGAGAATCATGGAGCCCAAAGTAATATTTTATCAAACATTGAGGGTATGGGGCAAATTTGCCATATTTTTGGTCCCCTGAACCATTTTAGGCCCAGGAAAGGCTTTTTCATAAGCAGGAAATGACTTGGAAGTTGACTTTCAGGTCACTTTCTGTTTTAAACAATGACCTAAGGGCCTCCCAAAACATGGCAAAATTGCTTCCGCTTTCCCCAGACATACAATGGGGTACATTTGAGGCTTTTTTATTGTTGTTGTTCGTTTAGAAAACACACTTTTTTAAACAAAATTTGAGAAGGCTAGTGATGGAGTATGTGGTCCTCCAGTAGTAGTAGTAGTAGTAGTAGTAGTAGTAGTAGTAGTAGTAATATTATTATTATTATTATTATTATTATTATTATTATTATTATTATTATTATTATTATTTCTATCCTGCCTCTCCCCATGGATTGAGGTGGCGAACAACAATAATACATTAATTACATTAAAAACATTAAAAACATACCCAATCCTCCCCACCCACCAACCCACCTAAAACCAACCCCCTAAAACACACAACAATTAACAATTAACAACAATCAACTGACTATTAAAAGAACAGCAAGACAGTTCGTGGGAGGCGGTGGAAGTACTGGTCTGGGAAGGCCTGTCAGGAGAGAGCAGTCTTGACTGCTTTTTTAAAGCAGTCAAGACTGGTAATATGCCGGGTCTCCTCCGGCAGGTCATTCCATAACTTGGTGTCAGTGCCAAGTGGTGGTCAGGCAGCGGCAAGGGAGCAGGTTAGAGGTGAAGGGCTTTAATGCAGTCAAAACTCAAAAGTACAAAGCAAGCAGGCTTCTACACAGTCTTAACAGAAATAGTCCTTAATGCAGGCAGGGTTTCCACTCAGTCCTAACAGAAATAAACACAGGCTGTTAAAGTACATAAGGCAGGTTACTTCACCAAGGCGAACAGGAGGACTGGTCTCAGGCGCGGGCAGGAACAAGGCACAGACAGCAGGACCACAGTTGACCGACGGTTGTTGCTCCGTGCCCTCCCCAGCCCGGCGCCTGCCTCAAATAGCCCTCCAAGCCAGGCGCCGGCCAATCAGGCGTGGCCATGTGACTGAGGGCTCGCAGCTGTGCTGTGCCTCACAGCTGCGAGCTCTCTGCCCGTCGCCTCCTCTCCAGCAGGCGCCGGGACCGGCGGACGGCCTCCTTGGCCTGCCGCCGCTGCTGGAAAGGAGGAGGCGAGGCAGAGGCATCAGCCTCCTCCGGATCGGGGCCGCAGGCAGACTCCCAGGACTCCCGCGGATCAGGGCCGCGGGTGGGCAGAGCCCCGGGAGCAGGCCCGGGACCCGCCCACCCTGGCAAGCCAGCCAACAACGAGGGACTCGAGCCTGCAGCCTCTAGGTAAGTGGCTCCAGGCCCGGCAGCCTCTCCCACGGCCGCCAGGCCCAAGCCGTAGGCCGCGGCGGCCTCCAGGCAAGGCCCCTCAGCCGCAGCGGCCTCCGCACAGGCCCCGTCAGCTGCGGCAGCCCCTGCGCAGGCCCCGTCGGCCGCGGCGGCCTCCGCGCAGACCCCCTCGGCTGCGGCGGCCTCCGCGCAGACCCCGTCGGCTGCAGCGGCCTCCGTGTAGGCCCCGTTGGCCGCCGCCACATCCGCCGCTGCTTCAGAGGTGGCCTCAGGGGCAGCGACAGGCCCAGCCGGGCCCATGCCCCTGACACTTGGGAGCGATAGAAGAGAAGGTCCTCTGGGTAACCGCAGCCAACCTAGTTCTGACTGGCTACAGTAAATTCCTCCCAGAGGACCTTAGTGTGTGGGGTGGATTATATGGGAGAAGGTGATTCCGCAGGTAGGCTGGCCCCAAACCATACAGGGCTTTAAAGGTAAGAACCAACAACTTGTACTGTGCCCAGAAACTAATAGGCAGCCAATGTAAAGACTTCAGAATTGGTGTTATGTGGTCAGTTTTAGGTCTACCGGTGACCAACCTGGCTGCCATATTCTGAACTAATTGAAGTTTCCAGACTAAGCACATGGGTAGCCCTATGTAAAGCACATTGCAGAAGTCAAGCCGTGAAGTTACCAGCGCATGCACCACTGTTTTTAGGTGTTCCAGCTCCAGGAAGGGGCGCAGCTGGCGTATCAGCCGGAGCTGATAACAGGCACTCCTGGCCGCCGCATCTATTTGAACTATCATCCTGAAGTGGCGAGTCCAGGAGCACCCCCAAGCTGCGGACATAGTCTTTCAGGGGAAGTGTGACCCCGTCTAGAACTGGTTGATAAACCTCCATACCTGGGCTAGGGCCCTTAACAGCAAGTACCTCCGTCTTATCTGGATTCAGCTTCAGTCTGTTTTAATTCATCCAGTCCATTACTCCTTCTAGGCATTCATTTAGAGGTGAGATGCCATCCTTAGTTGATGCTGTTATCCGAGGCATGGAGAGATATATCTGGGTGTCATCAGCATACTGATAGCACCTTGCTCCATGCCTCCTGATGATCTCTCCCAGCGGTTTCATGTAGATGTTAAATAGCATTGGGGACAGGACGGCGCCCTGAGGGATGCCAGATTTAAGCTCCTTTTTCGAGGAGCAGCTGTCCCCAAGCATCATCATCTGGTATCTACCTGAGAGGTAGGACCAGAACCACTTAAGTGCAGTGCCCCCAATCCCCAGCCCTCTCAGGCGTTCCAGAAGGATACCATGGTCTATGGTATCGAAAGCCGCTGAGAGGTCCAAGAGTACCAGCAAGGTCACACTTCCCCTGTCGATACCTAGGTGAAGATCATCCACTAAGGTGATCATGGCAGTCTCGACTCCATATCCTGCCCTGAAGCCAGTTTGAAATGTATCTAGATAATCTGTTTCATCCAAGACAGCTTGGAGCTGAAGATCAACAGCCCTCTCGATCACCTTGCTTAAAAATGGGAGGTATCAGTGGAGTCCTCAAATTCACAGTTGTATATCCCAGTCTTAGAGGGAATGCAGTGTGATTCATTGGATCATTATCTAAGAAGGCTGAATACCATCTGTCTGCTCCAACTTTCACAGTACCTCCATCTTGTCAGGATTATTGTCAGATACTACCATCCATTAAGGCCCTTTCTGCAGCTTACCTGCATCTGGCATGGTCACGCAGGGATCATGCAAGCAGCCTCTTTTGCGAGGCTCTCACGTCCCTGCTGCTCCTATTCCACAGCAGCTGCCTTCTGGCCAGCAGACAGCACGAGGGCTCCGTGTTTTCCTTCCACAGTACAGCTGGGTATTTTCCCAGGCTGTGCTGGGGGAGGAAGTGTGAGGGCCACGGCTCCGGAGCTCTAAATGGATGGTAAGTGCATGTACAGTCCCGGAGCAATGCGCAATCGCACATCATTTTTACCCAAATGCCGAAAATGATATATTGTGCGATCGGTGCCTGCTGACCCCGGCAGCATCCCGTGATTGCGAGGACGTCATGTGGACCAGTCCTCAGAATTGTGCGATGCTCCAGAGGCCCTTTTGCATGACGAATGGCATGCGAAAAGGGCCTTAGCCTGGACGTTACCTTGCTCTATTCAGATACCTCTGTTTAGTTCACTGTGTAAAAGCCGGGGACTGTTGCATAGTTTCAGCTATGATCAGCAAATGTATTTGAAACATGTTTCACTTTCACTTAAGTAGGGGTGGGATTGTGTGGCGCTCCACAGGTGGTTGGACTCCAAGTCCCAACTTTCCTAGCCAGCAGATGATGGTAAGAAATGACAGTAATTAGGCAATTCCTGCACTACACTGTGCTATTATTCCACTTTCAACACCCTGTGGAATCCTGGGACTTGCACTTTAGGGAGGAGCATTTAGAATTCTCAGCCAGAGAGCTCTTTGGGCTCAGTAAACTACAAACCCCAGAATTCCACAGGATTTTGGAAGTGGAATAATAGTGCTATAACAGTGTAGTGTGGAAATGGCCTTAGAGTTCAACAAGATCTGGGGTGCTGCATGATTTCCACTCCTGATTTAAATATAATATAGAATATATAAGTAGAAATAGTTCTTGTTTGACAAGAATTTATTAAGAATTTTGGATTTCTTCATTTTCAGGATAGAAAATAAACTCTTGATAATTTTTTGGAAATAAGAGAGACTAAAGTAGATAGGTTTCTGCATCTAAGCCCAGGTCATTGAGTACCTATTTCTTCAAAAACTGGGTTCATATTCCTATATATTCAATGACCTTAGTGCTGAATTTTGATTACCACCTGTTTTTTTCAGATAGGCTCCTCATTTGTAACAGCTACATAGTGGGTATGTAGAATATGCTCATATCGTTCTAGAAATAGCTGCATTTGTTGAACCTGGATGATACAAATGGTGCATGGGGAGAATTTTCTTTCTGTGGATTCTTTTTTAATCAAAATCTTCAATTTTCATATTTTTGAGGGAAAGGAATTATTTCATTTCAACATCATTGAGGGAGAAAGTGAGACTGATAGATTTTCTCATCTCTATGCATTGGGAATATTAACATGATCTGTTTTGCTATTTAAAAAATATATGTATTTTGAACATTATTTGAAAATATGGATAATTTGAAACTTGAACTGAGAATATTTTCCACATATTAAAACCTGATCTATTCAGACCTGTTGTTGTGACCACGTAGTCAAATGCCCGAGAGTTACCATTATTTGCCAGTATCACAGAAAACATTACACATGATTAGCTGCAGGCCCATTACCAGATGATACTGGACTGAAGTCCTGTTAAAACACACACTCACACACACACACACATATATTCATCTTATAATTGTATTTTCAAGTTAATGTTTGAAGTGTCACTCTTTGTAAAATTAGCTCATCTTGTTATGATTTGGGGGCTTTGATGTGAGTGAGAGGTTTCAATTGCAATGCATAGTCACATCTGAGAATAAACTGCATAGACAAAGAGACTTACAAGACTAGTAAATCAAATACTGCAAACTGTCTGTGTGGATTATGAAAGACTATTTGCATAACTTTGAAGTATTTATACTGATGAAATTACAATAATTAAAATCATTGCTGTGTCAATTGCTAGATGCCACAAGGCATAGCAATTACTAGCATGCAAATCAGACTTTGTGTAAGCATTTTAAAGAATAATTACCTTATTTGATTCAGATGTGCCTGAAAGGCTCGAAGAATCATTTCAGCTTCTTTGACTTCAACCCTTTTTAGGTCTTAACACAATATTGTTATTGTTATTGACAATAATGCTTTTGTATGTATATATACACATTCTTTCTTTGATGATTTTAAAACAGGATACTGTTAATGAAAAGATCCCACTTTAAAAGTAACTACTAATAAATACAACTGGATTAACTTAATCTTCTTTATCAACTTTATTGTTACTGACAATAATGCTTTTGTATGTATGTATACTCATTCTTTCTTTGATGATTTGGTTTTTAAAACAGCATACTGTTAATGAAAAGATCTCCTTTTAAAATTACAACATTAATACAATTTGATCAACATTATCTTCTCGGTTTTAAATTTGTATTGCGTGCAGTTTCAAACATTTCCTCAAATCATATTGGGACATACTGAAAGTTTTTAAAATTTATTTGATCTGATCTATAATTCCCAATTTGATTCAGTATGCAGCTGTGCTGTGCAACCATATCCTAGATATAGGCCATTTTTGCACGCCAATCCTGTTGCAAAACGGCCTTGGGAGCGCTGTGGGATTGCGAGGACCATTTCACATGATGTCCTTGCAATCGTGCGATGCTCTCGAGGCCAGTAGGCGGTGATCACAAATTATATCATTTTTAGCTTGTTGCCAAAAATGATGCATGATCGCATATTGCTCCCGGGTCCCACCTGCACTTAGCTTGTGTGTGGAGACTCCAGACGCACGTCCATTGTGCTTCCTCCCCCAGTGCAGCCTGGGAAAGTATCGGGCTGCGCTGCGCTGCAGAAGGGGTAGAGCCCTTATGCTTCCTTCCGGCCAGCATGGAGCTGGTGTGGAGGGGAAGCAGAGGGGACGTGAATCCCTCCCGGACAAGGCTTTTTGCGCGGTATCAGGTAAGGTGGAAAAAAAGGCCATAGAGTTGCAAATCGTGGTGCACTGCAACTCCCAGCAGCCATAGCCAGCAAAATCAATGGTGAAAAATGCTGGCATTTGCAGTCTAATAACATCTGGAGGGGAACTTGATTCTCACTCCTGACTTAAATTCAAATTGCACTGTGTTCAATGGGGCTAATTTCTAAGTAAGTGAAAACAAGATTTCAGCATTCTTTACGATCAGAATATACGCTGCCAAGTCAGCTTTAACATATGGTCAGTCACATAGGGATGGTGTGTGTGTGATGGGGGCCATTCATCCTGGGTGGCAATGTTTTTGGGGCATCCTGGCCCATGGCCATGCCCCCTGGTCATGCGCCACGCACATTGGCCATGCCCCTGTGCCATAGTGCCTCCCCTCCCACCCCCCTCCACACACTCCAAGCTCTGCCACTGCATATAGTGACGCTATGAGTAAAGACTTCCATGGATCACAGTCATCAACAGCCCAGCTCAGTTCTTGCAGCCCTGGACAATGGCTTCCTTTATTCAATCATTCCACCTGTAATACTTTCTACACCTCAGAGTCTGGCCCTGAGTCTCAGGCCTGCGTCTCTCTTCTCTGGTCCTCAAGGCATGCTACCTTGAAAAGTGTGTTAGATTTGGGTCTCTTTTTCTTGAACGGCATACTGAGTGTAACTGTGGTTAACACTTAATGTATCATGCTTAATGACATTGGCACGGGGTACCACTGGTGACATCATCGAGGCCTGTCTCCCGTGACATTAAAATGGGTCATCCCTGGGTTTCAGGTTTCGAAGTTCAAATTTCATTGGCCTGACCTGGCAACCTGACTCTGTTATGTGGTCTCCTTCTTTTCTTCTGTCTTTCATTGTCAGCAGTGGTGTTATATTAAGATCCATGAGGAAATGTTACGTACATTTAGTTACTCTCAATCATTACATGCAGAGGTCCTATTTTTTGAAACTCTTTCCCTGATTACACTCTCATGCCCTACTGATCCTACCACATAGTATAGTATGCATGCTTTTACTACTCCTTGATCCATACATGGTATTTGCTTATTGAATTTCTTAGTACATAGAAATAGCATTCTTAGTGAAACAGAGGCAAAGAAGCATCTTCTGGGGGACAGGAAAGTGCTCTTCAGGAAGGGCTCTTATCTATAGACTTGTTAGTCCTAACAATGATCCCCCTGACTGTGTGCTTCATTTTTTGACATCATCATCATAATCAATCGTCATCGTCACTATATTTCACAGTCTACCAGTCTAATCAGCGAGTTATTGTTGGATAATGTAACACATTCCAAGCATTGTCACTGTTTTGTAATTGTGCTGTTGTGATATCATCTATGGTGATTTCTTTCAGATATTTTGTCACTCCAATTGGAATTGCTCTAAGAGCACCTATTACTCCTAGAACCACAGTTGTCTTATTTTCCCAGAGGTCATGAATCTCAACTTATAGGTAACAATATTTTGTAATCATTTCCCTCTCTTTGTCTTTGATTCAGCTATCCCTCTCCCCAGGATTACTACATATTAATCCAATCTTTCTTTTTCTTAGCCACACTTAGCATATTACTATATTTATCATTCGTCAGTTTGAATATTAAAGCCCCCTCTATCTATCTATCTATCTATCTATCTATCTATCTATCTATACATACATCTTGGGTCCAGGCAATTTGAAGGATCACATTTCCCTTTATGACTCTAAAATCTAGAGAGGCCCTTTTCTCTGTCTCACCATCTTCTCAGACCCACCTAATGGGGAAAAGGAGGGGATCCTTTTGGTGGCTGCTCCCAGACTTTCGAACTAGGGAGGCCTTCCTTGTTCTCCTTCCAACTGGCAAGTTACAACATTCCTAGGATTGTCAAGCTATTAGAAACTGCTTCAGTTGAGCTTTTAATGATGTGTTGTGTTGCTTTATGGCTTGAATATAGTTTTTTTTTTTAAATGAATTTTAACATTTTTAACTTCTTAGGCCCTTTCCACATGAGGATATTAAAACGGTGTAGCGCGACCTCTGACGGAGGTTGTCTACACAGTAAAATGGATTGGGGCAGACTACTTTAATGTAATTCCACACCCCAATCCGCGCTAGGGCAATCGTAAGTGGTGGCGCTGCATGCTTTTTAAAAACCACTTTTCATGAGGTTTTTAAAAGGCATGTGGCGTGCAGCTGTGTGCAGCCGTGTCGCAGCGCCCAGTGTAGATTTGCAGGTGCATGCAACGGTGCGCCTGCAGACCTGCCAGAGGGTGGGCTTCCAGCTGGCGAGCTTCTCTGGTTGGTGGAGAGCCTCCACCAGCCGCCAGCCGCCATTTTGGACACCGCACGACGCCGTAGGACGCTGACAAGTGTGGAGAAGCGAAAATGCGCTGCTCCACACGGCAACGGACTTACCTGGTTGCAGGTAAGGTCCATCCTAGCATGTTTTCACCCATTTTTTCCTCCGCATGTGGAAAGGGCCTTACATTGTTTAATTGTCTTTTAAATAATTTTTATATTTATACCTTCATTGACGTTTTTGTAAGGCTTTTTAAATCTGTATTGTTTTAAAATATGTTCTAAGCTACCTTGAATCCAGTTATTGGAGGAAAGAGGGATATAGATGAATAGAATATATAAAAGAAATTCACACCATCATTTCTGATTACTTTTTCAAGCTTGTGTTCTAACCAGTTCTTTGTGGATGGCAACTTTTGGCATAGACTCCCATGTATCATGCTTCCACTTTATCATAGTGTTTGTTACATTCAGTCTGTGTCACCTTGCTGCCAGAATTGATAAGGTCATCAGCAATTTTGTTACTTTTATTTACACAAATATTTACAATCAATAATTATTTTAACAGTGTTTGCCTTGATGCTATTTGTTTGAAGCACTTATTGTTGAGTTGCAGATTTAATTCCTTCAGTTGCTTTTTTAGTGGTACATTCTCTAAGCATTTCCAGACATTTATCAGCAGCAGCAGCAGCCGCCGCCTCTATATATCCTGCTTTTCTCCCAAATCTGGGATTATTTTACATACGTAGTCTCCATATTTTTGGGGGGAAATGTAGCCATGAAACTAAGCAACAGATAATGTATAAAACATTATCAAACCAAAGTCAAAATCAACAGCAATTGGAATAAACAAATAATTAACCATAATTAACCATAGATTAAAACCAGTTTACTTTTAATTGCAATAAGGAGAGAAGTTTTGAATGATGTGACTATATGAATGAATGAGTGAATGAATATGTCCAAGCTTTTCTACCACATGATCAGGAGCCCTGCACAAATGGTATTCTCAGTTGCATGGACAATCTAATGCATCTTTATCTGAATGGAGTTATCCTAGCCTCTAGTACAGCGGTTCTCAACCTGTGGGTCGTGACCCCTTTGGTGGTCGAATGACCCTTTCACAGAGGTCGCCGCTCCTCTATCCCACCCCGCCCCCTTTTGAAACAAGGTCACTGATCCTCCCACCAAAAGCCAGCCCCCGCTGTTATTTGGCAGCCTCACAGCCAATGGGAGGGCTGTTTCTGAGACCCTGCAGTGGGAGGAGGGGAGAGGAGGTGGCTGTTGCTCCGGGCGGGGGGGTTGTGCTGTTGGAGGAGTGCCACCCCCTCCTCCTCACCGCCACCCCACCAGCGGCCTTTCTCGCTTGGGCCGCCGTCGCCTCCTCTTGCTCCTCAGCGCGGCAGCCGAGCACAGACAGGAGGGTGGGCGGGCAGGCAGGCAGGCGGGCTCTGAAGTAGGACATGGCACCATCTTTTCCTCCCCCAGTGGAGCTGCAAAGGCAAGCGAGCAAGCACTGGGTAGGAAAAGAAGGCGGCCGAGCCCGCTCCTGGAGCGAGGCCCTGCAGCAGGAATGGGGCCGCGGGCGAGCGGGGAAGCTCCAGGCACCCCCCAATGGGAGGAGGGATTGCACTTTGTGCTGAGAGGGGAGAGCCTGGTCGGCACCGCCTGTTGCTGGACTCGCCCCCTCCCTCCCTCCCTCCCTTCACCACGGGTGGCTTGCATTGCCTTTCCCACCTGTGCTTTGGGCGAGTGGCAGAGAGGCAGAAGGAGATGCGCCACCCACCCTCGCACTGGGTTTGCTATCATGAGAGCGCAGAAGGGCATCGTCGTTGGGGAGGGCTCTGAGCCCCCGGGCCCCCTCCCTCACCCCCACCCCTGCGTGTGTGCCAAGCATGACTGCCAGCTTCCAGGTCTGCCATTTTGTCACCGGTGACACTGACTCAGAAGGGGGTGTTTCTGTGTTGAAATATTATTTCCCATGCAGAAAATGCTGTTTCCTGTGGAGAAGATGCTGTTTCCTGCACAAATAAACCATATGGGAATTTTCCGCAATAAGTCCTAAACTGCAAAGATTCTCACCAGTCCTGTATTCTTTTCATCAGGGTTTCTCAACACTCAAAGAAACATGTTTTTGAATCATTCAAATACTCTTATCCCTAGCCTTGCTTCCTTTATTAAGAAAGCATCATGTATGGGAGATCTGAACTTGTAGTATCTGGATTCACAACAGAATTCCTTTCCTTACTATGGAGGTGTAAGATTCATGGGTGATGTGATTCTGAGTATAGAAACTTTTTGCTCTCTGAGTGTAGCCCTGTGAAGACCTTACTATGCCTTCCTTGGAAGCAAGGCATAGTAAGGTCTTCACAGGGCTCCACTCAGAGAGCAAAAAGTTTCTATACATGATGCTTTCTTAATAAATGTCTCTCTAATAAATCTATCTTCCACATCAGAATCATCTTACTCACATTTGTAAAAGTTAGATGTGAGGCTCACTAGCATCTTTTGAGGTCTCCATTCTAACTTGTTGCTCCACACCTAGGTTCAAGAGAGTCCCCCTTGTAGTCCTGAGAAACCCCTTGTGAAATTAAGCACAATGGAATAGCAGCATAATGGCATTTCTTCTTCTGCCACTCTAGTAATTATCAGAACTTATATAAGTTACTTTTGTGAATTATAACTCCCAGAATCTCCCAGCTAGCATGGGCAGTGGTAGTAGTGTTGGAAATCTAAGATCATACAAGTTTTCCACCACTTGGAACCATGAATATAGCTCTGTCTGTGTGTTTTCTTTTGCATTCCTTCTGTCCAATGCATATACAGCTTATGGCAGATTACTATAGGTTGTCATAAGCACAGCAGTGTTCCTTCTTGCAAAGACAATAAACTCATAAAGACTTTGCAAGAGTCTGACTCTCAGAGATGCCGCCTAAATACTGTTTTCTATATAAACCACTATTTGACTGTGATCTTGTTCAACAATATGCTTTGCATAATGATTAATCTTGGCTCAGTTGATAAATGTGCCTTGAAAGTTATGTGCTCATGTATAGAGATTTATTATCTAAATCTCTTTAAACTTAGCTTTGCCACAGTTAAAAACCTTACAAACCTAAAGTTGAAGTTTGTTTTCAAATCAAATTAAACTTTGGCTTCTCCAGAGCCTTTGGCTTGTTCAGAATGCAGCAGCATGTCTGAGTGCTGGCTTGCTGTATTGTGATCATATTACAACCAGCCAGTTTGTGTTCTTTATGTTGGCAAACTATCAAGGGGTGGGTTGTTGGGGCTCTTAATAAAAGTTAAATAGCAGTGCTAGTAAGTTCATGTCAAGGAAGGCACTGTTGACGCTGAAAGCTCCATCCCCTCTTTCAGCCTCTGTGTGATAGGTATCTATGTTCAAAACATACCCAGTACTTAATGATCTGAAAACCACATGTAAAATGGCTCTGTATCTGGGCCTTTCTCCATTATTTAGGATGGAAACTTTCGTCCCAGCTTTCTTCACTTTAGAATACTTAGGCTTAATAAGATATTTTTGAAGCTCTGGACCAAGTTCCATCTCATTCTATTGCTCTTTTTAAAGTTTTCTTAGTATTTTATATAGGGTGTCTTGATTTTAAAATGATAACACATTTTGTTTTATATGTATGATTTATATGTAAAAAAAAGACTCATGTGTATATAGCTTATGAGCCATTTTTTCCTGTTATTTTCTGCCAGTAGAACAAATTATTATCCAACCTGGAGACAGTTGTTCAGACCAAGATGTAATTTTCTTTGCTTTTAACTCAACTGTAACATCAGACAATAATGCTTAATTTGGGTACAATTTACCTATATTGTGAGTAAAGGAGATGGGGGAAGACATTTGTATATACATTTGTATACAATGTGTTCCCATATGTACGTGTGTACTTTGCACCAGCATTGGGTAATATGATGAGTACAGATCTATGTATCTGCCATTTTTCTTGCACTCAGTGGATAAGAATGGGCAACACATGGACCATGATCCACACATGTCCCTCTACCTATTTTCCTGGCCTATGCAGACCCCCATCAACATTAAAGCCATTGCATTTGGTGATACGTTGTTGACCTTTGTGGCAGAAGCAGTAAAATATTTTCAGGGTTAGAGAAGGTTGTAAAACAATGTGGTAGCTCACTCCTGCCTTGTTTCCAGTTGAAAGGAGGCAATCCCCACTTCCTTGCTAATGCTAGAGGTACCAAACTAAGCACAATACCATCTAGTGCTTGTTGTTGTTATGTGCCTTCAAGTCATTTCCAACTTATGGTGACCCTAACGTGAACTTACCATGGGGTTTTCTGGTGCTGAGAGTTTATGATGCACCTAAAGTCATCCAATTTGTTTTCATGACCAAGCGGGGAACTGAATCCTGGTCTCCTGGACCACAGTCCAGTGCTTAAACCACTACACTGGTTCTCCCATCTACTCAAACTTCTGACAAATGCCTGCTTTTCAGATGCTTCACCACTCTGGCCACCTAAGTCTAATAACATATGCACACCATAGTTGAATTGTGTTACCTAGACTTCTGGCTTTTCAGCAATATCCATTGTTGTTTTGTTGTTTTTAAGAAATTCTCCTTACTCCAATCAAGGCTGGCCCTACTATTTGGAAGAGAAAAGCTGCTCTCTCAGTCAATAGATGGTTGGGGAAAGGGGGCCGATAGCTGGTAGGGTGCTATAGACCAGATCCATGTGTTTTATATCTCCTCCCTGTTCCCCTGGGCTTGCTTTCCTTTCCTCAGGTTTGATGGTGGAGGTTGGCAGTTTCAATTTTGCTGGCAGTATTGAAATGCTTCACATCAGGCAGTGAATTTTTTTTTTTTTTGAGACAGCCCTGCTCCACCACTGATATTAATAATAATATACTTCCTCGAACAGTTATGAAGATAGTTCAATACCTTTAGTGAAGCACTGTTGGCTTAAGATACTTTCAAATAATTTCATTAACATTTGGTCTAAGCATCCATAAATTTGCTGCAGTTTGATCCCAAACTGGATAGAGATGTTTGTATGTGTAAATTATTTGTTAAGCCCAATTATTTTTTAATCCCAATAGCCTCTGTGGGATTAACTTGGCAAAAGATCAGAAGCCTGTTTTGAGCTGAGAACACAGAGAGAAGAAACATCTCATTATGCTCAATTTTCTTGGCAAATTAATGGCTCACTCCAACAAAGAACATTCAGGATCTGGAAGCTTCTCAGAGTAAATGCGATACTTAAAAGCTCTGGTTTCTGGGGAGGGAAAGCTATTCAGAGAAATAACTTATGTATATAAGCAGACTTCACGAAGGAAACTCACAAACTTCAAATGTCCTTAAAGTGCTTGTAAGATGTGAGCTGTTATTTCCTTTTTAGCTTCCCTGCAAGGAAAAATAAATGCATTACCCTTGAACATTTGTAAGCCAAACTGTGTTCTGTTGTCTTAGCAACACACAGTGATGACACCTGTTTTGTTACTTGGAAATGGAAGAAGCTGGCATTTCCAGCAAGTCTTGCCGTTAATCGCTAGTTGCTGTTTTTGGAATCATAGAATGAGATGTTTCATTTCTAGAAGAACAACAGAAAAAGTTCACCATAGTGGCAATCCATTGTATTTCCACATAGACACATTCATGGCTGTCTCACCTTATTCATGAATGTGGGAGCTATCTATGCACAGTGAAGTGCAGGTTTGGCTTCAAGAGCCACTCTACAGAGCAAGTAAGATATGTATTAAGTACAGTTGCTTATATTTCATCTGTAGCTAGAATGTTTCTGATTTCCGTGCCCCATGTAGAAGTTGAGTATCCATAATATGCATATAATCCATTTCAGTCAGCATGGAGTATGACTCTGGAGACCACGGCCCTTTCCGCACTGAGGCTTCTAGCGCAAGCGGGGGAGGCCGGCAAGCGCAAGAAGGCTCGTCCGGGAGGCTGCCGCTTCCCCCCTCCTTCCTTCCGCAGGCGAAGGAACCAGCGGGGAAGCGGCACCGAAGGAGGCTTGACGCGCAAGCCGGCCTCCCCCCGTGCGAAGCGGGAGACCTCGCGCCAGATTCCCCCCCCACGCGTGCCGGATTCCTCCCCCCCGCGCGCGCGAAGCAGGCGGCGTCGCGTTCCCCCGTGCGCGCGCGAAGCGGGCGTCGCGTCCGTCGCGCTACCTGCCCACCCCGCTCCTTCCTTCCGCAGGGGCGGAGGGAAGGAAGCGCGACCCGGCCGGCTCCTGGAGGCTCCGCACGAAAGGTAAGTGCGGGTGGGCGCCGGGAGCGTTGCGCGAGCGCGGGGTGATTTTCGCTTCAATGCGAAAATCAAAAAACCCGCGCTCGCGCCGCTTCAGCCCCGTGAGCCGGGCGGAAGTGGGAGTGCGTCGTGCGGAGCGACGCTCCCACTCCCACGAGGCTCACGGGGCTATCGCGCGAGCAAAGGCCCGTGCAAAAAGGGCCCACGTCTCAGTCATGGAAATCCACTGGGTGACCTTAGGCAAATCCCATTCTCTCAGCCACAAAGAAAGGCAAAAGCAAACCCCCTCTGAACAGATTTTGTCGAGAAAACCCCATGACAGGTTCACCTTCAAGTATGTACCTTCAAGCCACCTGTCATCTTTTGTGGACCCCATGAATTCCATAGGGTTTTTTAGGCAAAGAATACTCAGATGTAGGTTTTCCAGTTCCTTCCTCTGAAATATAGCATACAACACCTGATATTCATTGGCAACCTCCCGTTACAATACTAACCAGGACTGACCCTGTTTAGCTTTGAAGATCAGAAAGGATCTGGTACCTTTTGGATACTCAGAAATGACTTGAAGGCACACAACAGCAAAATGCATATCAGAATTCATGCATAATGTGAAGATATATGGTGAGGTACAGGGGGATGCCTGGTTTACTATGCATATCTTATTTCTTGACCAGTAAATCACTGCATCAGTAGTGGTACTAATTAGTACTGATGGAGTTATCTGGAGTTATTCATCCATAGTGGATCCATCTTTACAGTCCCTCCGTATTCACAATTGTGGCATTATTGCCATGATTGTCACACCTCTCCTACTTTATTGGACATCAGGTGCACAGAGAAAAAGGTCTGTTCTGTTGATGGTTGAGTAATCAGTGGATAATGCTTCCACTCCTCTCTTGCTAACCAGTGATGCATGTAACAGGATCCATGTCACACTTCTTCATTGCAGCCTTGTTGGTTGGCAGGAGAAAGTGGCACCATTATCTACCCACATCCTTGTTGTCAGAAGAATGGAGACACTTCCTGGAAGTTTCAGGATGACACACACTACTTAGCTGCACAACTAAGGTAGTTGTGTAACCAAACAGTTCATGTAGAATGTTGGTTGATCTTTTTTAACCAGGGCTGGTAATGTAGCAATAGGCCATAACTTCTAGTTTGTTAAACCATAATGTGAATGAGCAGTCAATCGTTCCATGAATCTCAGTCATTTCTATTTCCTGTGATGAGAATAAATAAATCTGGCAAGGATATTTTACGAGGATATTCAAACCCAGGATTATGGTTTATTGTACTGAAAGAAGCTGAGAAAATAAGACATTTTTAAACTTATTTGTTGCTGATTGCACTTGTTGTGTGCCTGATAGAAACAGGCAAGATTTCATTTCAGTTTGTTTTTTATATGTTTTTTTAAAGAAAAGAAAGCACAAATATCTTCATATGCAGGGTAGCAAGAACCTGATATTGAGCACATACAAATGTTATTTATTAATTAAAATTAATGTAATTTAAGTTACTGTATATCCCATCTTTTTCCTGACATAGGCAGCTTACAACAAGGTTAAAATAGAGATAAAAATCTGATGAATAAAAAGGTTTTAAAAATTAAATGAACTATTCCTATTTACAAATTTTGAATGATATAAAAACATTTGAAAACATGATTAGAATATAAGTATAGCACACACTCAAATCTCATTAAAAGATAATTTTTCCAAACCAGTTAATCACCAAATGCTATATAAATAAAAAAAGAGTGAGAGAAGAAGAAGAGAGAAGAGACGGAGGCAACTTATCTTCTTATGGAAGAAATTCTATAGCCTAAAAACAGCCATCAACAAGGTTCTTTCATGTATTCTTACCAGATAGGCTGAACCAATTAGAGGACAGAGAAAAAGTCCTTCTCTGAGTCCATTTCCGCACTATACTGTTATAGCGCTATTATTCCACTTTCAATATCCTGTCGAATTCCGGGGTTTGTAGTTTACTGAGGCAAAAGAGCTCTCTAGCTGAGAATTCTAAAGGCCCCTCTCTAATCTGCAAACCCCAGGATTCCATAGGGTGTTGAAAGTGGAATAATAGCACTATAACTGTCATGAACTGAATTCACACACACAAATAGAACAGTGCTTAAGCACTATTTATTAGGAGCGTGATACATCGCACAGGACTTCAGTGAGTGAACTGGAGGCAAATAGCAAGATTCAAACATAAAATACAAAGAGTACATCTTCCTGCCCGCAAGAGACCTTGAAGTCTTGGTGCAGCCTGGCTATGCTTATCAGTGCATTCCTAGCTTTTGTTTATCTAACAGTCTCTGGTTCTTATACCTTGTTACAAGCAAGCTGCTGCTTAACTCCTACTACATATCCTGTTACTAAAATATGGAGGGCTACCCGACAATAACAGTGTAATGCAGAAATGGCCTGAGAATCTTAACACTTGGATAGTCTTGTATATAAATATGGAGGTCCATTCCCACAACACAGCTATAGTGCTATTACTGCCCTTTAAATGCCATGGTTCTGTCTTATGGTGTCTTGGTGTTTGTAGTTTGTGAAGCATTAGAGAGCTCTGGTTGAGAATTCTAAATGCTTTTCCCTAAACTGCCAATCCCAGGATTCCACAGGATGGAACCCTAGCAAATTGTGTAGTGTGAATGGACCCAAGGACTGGGAACCTAACAGAGTCACACATCTAGACAGAGAACTCTTGAGTGCTTTGCTCTTAAAAACCTGGATTCGAACACTATGAACTTTGAAGACAACAAATACTAAATATACACTATGGCCCTTTTTGCATGGCATTTGTCATGAAAAAGGGCCTCCGGAGCATTACGTAATTGTGAGGACTGTTCCACATGACATCCTTGCAATTGTATGACGCTGCTGGGGCCAGCAGGCGCCAATCGTGCAATATATCATTTTTGGCTTCTTACTGAAAATGATGCGTGATCATGCTTTGCTCCGGGGCCCCATACGCACTTACCTTGAGTGTGGAGCCTCCGGAGATGCAGCCCTTTGCTCGTCCTCCCCAGCGCAGCCTGGGAAAGTACCCTGCTGCTCTGCGGAAGGAAGAAGCGGAGCCCTCATGCGGAGACGAAGCAGAGGGGACGCGAGTGCTTCCCGCAAGAGGCTGCTCGTGTGATCCCCGTGCGCCCACGCTGGGATCAGGTGAGCTGTGGAAAGGGCCTGTATCTTCCATCATATTAATCTTTAATAGTTACCTATTTTAAATGTATAGTCCTCCTTGTACTGGGAACAGCTGTATCAGGCAGATGGGAGAGGTTTTTTGGGTTTTTTGTATTTGATATGAATTTATAAAAATTCACAATTTTTTTCACAGGCAGGATGGAGACTTTAAAAATTCTGAATGTACAGGAAGCCAAAAGTGACACAATTACAACAAATTTGTACTGTGATTTAATGAACCAAAATGTTTGCTGATTATATTCCCCCTGATACAGATATAGTGAACTGTTTTAGTAAAGCCTGAATATTTTTATTGCCTCAAGGTGGGCTAGACTAAAGTGGCAAGTCAGAAGTTATGCCTCCAAGATGCTGTAGCATTGTCATTTAGCAAATGGTAACTTCTGCTAAAAAATCTCCACCTACCTTGTCCGATGAAGTTACTTACAAGACACTCACTGACTTAAACTAGAGAGAATATAAGGACAGACCAAGGCATGTCTCTCTTAGATGTTTAGGCCCTTGTGAAAGAGCCAGTGGGGCTTTATCCTCCTCCCACTTCTGAAGAGATATTTTTCCAGTATTCTCTGGAGTCTAAAGGAGATTGAACGATAAAAGGGGAATTCATATACGAATGCTATAGTCTGTAACACTTTGCTTAAAAGAAGGTGACATGGTTGGTTGTTAACATGGATTACTGGCTCACATTCCTGACCTTTTTAAATAAAGAAAATATACACTATGAGTTCCAACAAGATCAGGGTGAAAACGATAAAGATCACTATAGAGTGTGTGTGTATGTGTGTGTGTGAGTTTTATTGCATTTAAATGAAAGAGGAGAAAATGTTCCAACCCCCCAGCTGTTTCAACCACTGATTCCTAAAAGTTCTTGTGGTTTGCAGAGTTCATTATTGCACTTGGCCCCTTGTAAAACTGGCTCTGCTTCCTTCTGGTACAGTGTGTGTGTGTGTGTGTGTGTGTGTGTATACACACAGTAGTTAGACGGTAGAATGTACATTAAGAATTGTGAGTGTTGGCTGACCTCTTTTTAAAATACTTGGAACAGAAGGATTTTCACCTCCTAATTAAAATTGACTCTCAATTATGTTTGCTTTGCATTCTTCCTGGATGGTTGTGTTTTTTCTTTTGTTTTTGTTATTTCAAGATCAATATCATGGGTTGCTTTTGAAGATAGGCATGGAAACGAGAAGGGTGAGACAAACTCAATATTTTATAATGTGGCTAGAAACACCTTTATAAAACTGTATTTCAGATGAGGAAAAATGGAACATTGGCATCAAATACATAGCATATGGCAACATTTGCTCATTTAGGAGACCTACAGCACAGAAGAGAGTCCTGTGGTGACCACTTATTCTGGAAATGGGAAAAAAATAGATTTGAATTTACAATGCTGTTATGGCTCATAAAATTAAGCAAAGATTTCCTACACAAATCTTCCTGCTCATGTACAAAATCTGATCCGAGCTGCTTGTTTTGGCTCTTTAAGAAGAAATTCTTGCCATTCTTATGGAATTGACAAAGGAGAGGTAGCACCACAAGTTTTCTGTACATGCTTTGCAAGGTAGCTGATCTGAAGTGAGAGGAGTTTTCAAAATAAGTACAGATGATTGAGGGAAGACGCAGTGGATCCATATGTAGCACTTCATCCTTGGAAAGAAATACCTAACTAACTTAATAGAAATAATGTTTGTGCAGAAATCTACAAAGCAACAAACTGGCCACTTGATTTTTAGAATGTCGACTAGCTGTATGCAGCACCATGCAAAATATCACATTATACTTTTAGCAGGAGAACCTGAGCAAGGAGTAGAGTTCAGTTCATAGTACAGTGGAGTGTTATGAGCTTTTCCAATACAGGATTTGGTGGCTGAATTAGCACTGGGCCAAAGTTCTCAACTGAGAGATTTCAGATGAAATTAACAGGAGATTTAAGGAGTTATCCTGAAATTTTAAGCCCCTCTCTTTCCATCATTTTTTACTAGCAATCATTTTCTAATAAAACTGCACTTTTCTTGCTCTTGGTTTTTTAGGCACCTGTCAGGCTAAATGTTCACTAGAGTTTTGAACAACATGGTGGAGGGATCTCCTGATTAAATACAAGAGTGTCTTCAATTGGCTTCATGCTGCTTTTGCTTCACCAGTCTGCCAAATTTTCCTCTTCCCATTTGTTTACTATGAAATTGATGATAAGGTTTAGGGGTCATTTTATAATGCCCGTTGTTTGAATGTTCTGCACTGTGTTAGGCAATTGGCATAGGGTCAAAAAAAATGTAATAGATCCATGCCCTGCTCTTATCCCTATGCTTCTGGTGAAACTGATATATAGATTTCCATCTATCACTGTGAAAACGTGTCTAATTCTGACATTTCAATGCCTGCATACAACATATCAGAGTTTGGGAAAGACCTACACTTCCCAGAATCAGAGACAGTATGTTTGTGCTCCTGTAGCATTCTGTAGATTACACCCAGATATGGCTTTGTATCTTCACTTTAGGCCACAGCATTGGTACTGACTTATTCTTTGTTCCAGCGCTATTTCTGCTAAAGAAATTTCTAGCACCTCTCTTATACCAGCACAGGACTTTGATATTTGAAAGGAGTTCCTAGCCCCTTGGTTAAGGAATTGTTTTCTTAACATAAATTAAAAAAATCCTAGCGTGTCCAAGAAATTTGTCCCTATTACTGCATTTTTATCTTGCTGTCCAGTCTAGTCAAACTATGCAAACAAATCTGTGTCGCCCAATGAAGATTGTTATTGTTGATTATGTGAGCAACTATTATGTCTACACTGATCCAAATTAGGGGATTCTGAATTTTCTATCACAGAAATGGAAGCTCCCTGCCTAGGGGATAATCTCTATTGTTGTTGGGATCTGAGAGAGGTTCCATTAACACTTGATAATGCAACAGGAACCCATTTCTTTGTGGCTGTTTTACTCACTGTTGATTAAACGTCTGGAAAGCCAAGACCTACGGACTTAAAAGGCTAATCTTCCTAAGTAAAATAAAAAAAATGGTGTTTGCACTATTTATTTATTTTTATTTTAATGGTTTGGGAGGCTAAGGATTTTAAAGCCATTTTCAGATTTACTACAATTTACAATTACAGTTGAATATAATTTGTTGTCAATCTGATTAAGTAGTATACCTTTCAAGCTGCACCTCAACGATTGTACAGATTAGAGAACATTCTAATGTGAACAAAAACATGATGATGATTATGATGCTGCTTGGATGGAAACATTTTAACATATTATCTGCCAGAAATATTCTTTCAGGATAAACTCTTGCTGCACATTCCTGGTATTTCAGCTTTTCAATTTTGTGTGAAAAAGACGTGAACATCTACTGATCTTTACTCACTCATTATGGTAACACAGAAAACATTTATTTTGAGAGGATTTAGATATAATGTAGAGAGGCAATCCCTTTTAAAAAAAATTGGTAAGAGCAATAAGAAATGGTATTTGTCACCACCACATACATACTGCACATTGTGGGCCTTGCTGACAGCATCCTGCCTTAGCTTCCTTTGTAAACAGTAAAATATAAGTAATTTTCTTTTCACCTCTCTATAAGTGCTTTTCTTCTATTTGGTTGCAATTATGTCTCTACTTACTCCAAAACAAATAGCTTTCTTGATAAATAGTACTTGGTCATGGTTGTTCATGTCTTAGAAAAGTTATACTGGATTGTTATAACTTGTTCTGTGTGGACCTGCCCATGTTTGCAAAGCATCTAGAAGCTTATTGTTTAATGCCCTAATGCAATAGTGGGTCCTGTCCAAGCGGGGCTTCTTCAAAAGCATTGTTCCCTCACAGCTTTCCGCCAGTCCTTGGCCTTTCTCCCTCTAAGGAATAGAATCCTTCTCTTGGGACTCCAAAATTCCTAGGCCTTTTCCATACAACAACAATCTCTCGCATCATTCCGTCACAATCCTGGCAGTGTCTCTGCCAGGATGGAAATGTGTCCCCAGTGCTCCTCTCTGTACATGAAGGGAGCATGAGGGATACGCTCCATCCAGACTGCAGCTAGCCTTCTTTCCATGCTGCAGTAGAGGAGGAAGCACATGATCGCACTTCCAGTCCTTCTGAATGGCTGGCTGCACAAGAAGGTTCGTGCAATCAGGAATCATTAACAAAGTTTCTGCATCAATGAAATAGCCCACAATCATGCTGGCTGGTGATGTGAGAAGGGCAAGACCCTGACAATGTCACGTAGAAGCAACATAGGGGTCCCACTCCTCTCACGGCCCATGCCAGGACACTGTCATTATGTAGAAAGGGCTCCAGACTCTTACATGCAGCTCTCCTCAGTGGCTGACCAAGCCTATTACCTCCAGGTTTACCAGGTACGGTGACAAACCAATCTAAATGAACCAAACTAAATTCTCAGTGTTCTGTACTATACAGTTCGATAGCTATGACTATGCTTAGCAGGAATGGCTTTGTGCACCTGGTTATCTCTCAAAAAAAGAGGAGATTGCCACTTCCTTTTAGTGCCACAAGTATGGCCATTTCCGCACGGATTAAAAAAAGCGGTGCAGTGTGTCCTCCACAGAGGATGTCTGCACCTTGGAGTGGACTGGGTCTGGACTACTTAGTGGTCCTCCAGCGTGTTTTTGAAAAACCTGATTTTTCAGGTTTTTCAAAATGCCAGCGCACACCATTGCATGCCTGCTCTCCAATGCAGATTCGCAGGCTCACACCAATGCCTGCGATCTGCGGAGGGCCGGCGTTAGGCTGGTGAGCTTCAGCGGTTGGTCATAACCCACGACCAACCGGAAGCCGCCATTTTGGATGCAGGAGCAGTGCAGATGTGCGATCACGCACTGCTCCTCCTCACCCCAGACCGGACTGGACCCAAAGAAGATCCGGTGAGTAGCAGCAGGGAGCAATTCCCTCGTCATGTGCAGAAATGGCCTATGATTGAATGCAAAGAGATCAAAAGCTAGATATAAATACTCAAAATGGTCATCCTGGATGGCTGGATGTGCCAATGTCACTTTCTCCAATTTTTTTTAATTAAAAAACTTACTTTGCTCCAAGTAAGACTAAATATAGATTTGACACAATAAGAATAAATCATCCTTAATGACTCACTAATAAAAAATAAATTTCTTCATCTTCATGATATCAAAAATCTGTTAAATAAAACAGCTACCTCATTCTTCTTACTGGTAAAATCATGCCAGCTTGTGCAAATTGTTGGGAATCATTGTTGGGAGTCATCTGGCTATGACATTTTGCCTACCATACACTTCTGCTAAAACAGACACAGTGGTTCTATAAGTAGAAACATGATTCTGCTAGGCCATTCCAGTTCTGACATTCCATTCCATTCCAGTTCCTTTCACACTTCACAATTATAGAAGTACAATTCCACTTTATCTGCCATGGCTGCATCCTGTGGAATCCTGGGATATGGAGTTTGGAGTGGCAAGAGTTCTCTTTCTGAGAATTCTTATTACTCCTCCCTACACTGCAAATCACATGATTGCATAGGAAGTTGCCATGACAGTTAAAGTAGAATTATAAATCTATAACTGTGTAGGCCGAAAAAGTGGCTCTCTCTGCCCTTCCTGCCCATCCATCATCATGGACATCTGAAGTGGGAAAAACCAAGCTTCCAGGATCTGGAACATCATTCAGATGTACTTATCTAGGCATAAAGACTCTCCCATGTTAGGTATCAATGTTAGGTATAGGGATGGGCCAACTGAATCCTCGAATCCTGGGCAAGGATTCGAGATTAATGAATCCAAATCCCTGCACCAAAATAGGCAAACTGAATCTTTCGAATCCACCAACCAAATAGTTTGTTGGAGACCAGGATGCCTGAAAACCTGGAAGACCAGACACACAAGGGGAGATGACAAGTTGGTGAGCTTTTCCCTTAGAGTAATAATGGCCTAACAATTTCAGACATCTAGGGTTGTATTCTAAGATATTTAAATTGAACATTTAATATTTAAGTTCAGCACTTGGCTGGAAGGTACAGTCTTAAATGGATTCAAGATGCAGGAAAGGAGATTCCACCTGAACCTCAGGAAGAACTTCCTGACAGTCAGGGCTGTCCGGCAGTAGAATGTGCTGCCTCAGAGTGTAGTGGAGTCTCCTTCTTTGGAGGTTTTTAAGCAGAGGCTGGATGGCCTTCTGTCGGGAGTGCTTTGAGGATGTTCCTGCATGGCAGGGGGTTGGACTGGATGGCCCGTGTGGTCTCTTTCAACTCTACATTTCTATGATTCTATGATTCAAGAACAGCTGAAAGATTCCTTTGCATGATTCCCTTGCAAAGCTCTTTCATACACAAGTCTGAGGTTTGTAGCTTACAAGGTATCACAGCCTTCTCTGCCATAGTAGGCTGGTGCATCATCAAACTACAAACCCCAGGATGCCATAAGGAGCTATGCAAAGAAAATCCAGTTTTGACCTGGATTATCTCTGGATTAATCCACATTTTCCTGCCTGTGTAGAAAGGGCCTTCATGTCCTTTTCAATCTGGGGAGATCCTGAGGCGAAACTATGATAATTGTACTGGTCAGATTTCTTCAGAGGAAGGTTTGCTTTTGCCTAGGATTTTGCTAAAGCTGAGAGAGTGTGTCTTGTCCAAGATTATCCTTCTTCCCCTTGCTTTTTAATCCCCCTTTTTTTAAGGATTGGAAAGATTCCAGATGTGTGAGATTCGTGGATTCCCAGAACCTACCAGGGATTCAGATCCAGATCTGGATTCAGAAAAGTCTGGATTTGTCCCTTCCCTACTCATGTATGAATGACAGAGCCAGATACCATGGAGGCACTGCATCCCTGCAATCTCACACACTTCATCCTCTCACATAATGAATGGGCTCCAGTTCTTCAACTTTCCTTTTCCTCCATTAGTCCTTATGTGTGAACCTGTAAAGCCAATTGTAATTAATGGATATCACCTAACTATAGACCCACGTATTATCCTTTGTATTCTCTAGTTTTCTTTATGGCTTTGATAGTGTTAATGATGAATGTATAATATCTGATGACTGGAAACTTCGTGTTATTATGGAAGGTCATTTAAATGCTTCCTTTTCATGCAAATGAGATGCATGCAGTATTTTATTGTCAAAATAATGTTTCAAGATGTAAAATGGTAAGGGAATACTGACTGAGCTATTAATAAAACACACCAGCTTTTAGCTGGCAAAAAAACCCTTCTTTCCATCAAATATGTCTCAGCCTTTAATAAAGAAACTCAAGTGTTGTAGGTGAAAAATTACTTTTCTCACCCGGTCATCTGTCTGTCATGTATTATTCAGGTCACCAATGTTTGTCCTGAACTGTATCATTCTGTAGTTGTGTCAGGTATGAAATATGTTCGGTGTAATTCCATCAGACTTCGTGAAGTTGATTAGAACAGATCACCTTTCGGCATGGGCACAAGTTATCTCAGCAGATTGAGTGAAAAAGACTTATTTATCTTTGCCTTATAATAAAGAAAGAGATGAGCGAATTTATCCATTAACTTGGAAAGAGTCACATATTTGGTGTGAAAACAAATTGCAGTGAGAAATAAAAAACAAAAACAAAAAAAGCTGCGGTTATTTTCTTGGGAAAAGCATGAATTTTACAATATAAAACTGTAGACTAGTCTGTATGGAAACATATCAATATTTCTATTTTATATATGCATGTATGGAGAATAATTAAGTTTGTCTCCCTGTCACATGCAAAATCCACACTGCAGTGACTGCAGTGTAAATCACTGGATACATAAAGATCCACAAGAGTTAATAACAAAATAGCATCGGATTATCCTTACCCTAGACTGATAACAAAATTTTGCATTAAATGACTTCTATAATATTTCTGACTCCATAGGGGTTCCAATGTATTCAGGGGATAAAGTGTCCCATACTTACAGGACTATTTATGGTAGTAGACAAAAGTGATTCCACAATATCCAAATGCACAGAGCCAGAAAACACAAGATCTCAAGATAAGGCAGAACATTTGGTTTGAAGAGCTGACAGAGCTCCTTTTATGCAAAAAAAGAAAAGAAAAGAAAAAAAGAAAAGGAACAAACAGTAGCTGGCATCCTGTTAGGTAGTTACAATGTCATAAGCTAGGCTTATAACCTCATAACTGTTTTGGTATTCATGTTTAGAGTTATAGCACTTTTGCCGTAACAGCAAACACCTTCCTCCCAAAACCACTGTAAAATCCAGGCTGTGGTGTAATGAGTTACAACAGGATCCCACAAATGCTCTGCACAACCAATAATTGTCAAGAAATGGCTGCACATCAGCACCACTACTTTAGTATGGCTGTCTGGATTTGAAGGTGGGTTTCAGGGGTCTGACCTTTGTCCTAAATATACTACCACTATTATTTGGAATGGAAAATAAAATAATAATTGTGGTAATCCCTGCATAGGAAATTGATATAAACCTGAAGGAATATATCTGTTTAATGGGGGGATGACCTAGCAGTACTGGTGTTGTGGGGTTATTTCAAACCCAATAACAAACTTGATTCTGTTGGAGAAATGTCCCCCAATTTCTCTTTGTCATTTATTGTACAGACAACCAAAACATGTCACAGGGACGTTCCAGTGATTTCTGCTAAAAAGTTTCCTATGCATGGTGTACCATCTGCAGGTTTTCTGATCTACTGTGCCACTGTAGAAGTAAAGGGAGATGAATGGTGCCAATGTACATTAAGTCTTTTGTTAGCAAACCTATTGCCAGTTCTACGTTGATGGAGGGAAAAAAAAAACCTTTTCATCCAGTGTGGAAATATGGTTTGACTAGTGTTGTCACCACACTGTATTTAAGCTGGGCTTCCTGTAGTGTACCAAGCTGCCTGTGAAGGTAAACATCTCCATGCAGAAGATATGATGCCTTAACATCTTAGCCCCATCACATTTTTATTCTATATTTTTCTGGTTTACCTAGCACTGTCAGAATTGGTCTTTACCTCTTAACAAAACCAGCTGTTCATCACTGGTTAGACATGTCTTCGGTATATGCAATGTTCAAAACTGTTCAATAAGCCTAATCTACATATCTTCAAAGCCTGATGAGTGCCAACTAATCCTGATTGAGAAGAATCTTGGAATGACAAGAATCTTCACAATCTGGGAGTTATTCTGTGCAAAATTTGTACATGCTTGTTTCCTCCAGAAACCAACACTTTCAGTGCAGGAAACAGCATTTCCTGCACATTTTCTGTGAAAAAATGTTATCTTCTGTGCAGAAAATGCTGTTTCCTGTGCAGAAAAGGCTGTTTTTATGCAAAACAGACAAGTTCAAACTTTGCATAGAAGAAGTCCCTAAAAATAGCACACTAATAATTTCATCATCAGGGTCATCATCCAAGGTTACCGCTTTTATTGAAATATGATAGCTTATACTGAAAAGCCAATAGTTAAAAAGCCAATAGTCCTTAGAGTAATAAGAAATTGTACAGCATGAGGCAGTGCTAATTTATTTTATCCTAAGAATATGTGATTGCCCTAATGAAACTTCCAAACTGTATCCTGCACAGAAAGGTGCAGGAAACAGCATTATAGAGAAATATGTATTTTTTCTTTCTGAAGAAAAAGTTATCCCTTTGCCTCCAAACAGAGGAGAGGGCTGTTTCTTACTAAATGCTCTTGTTGGGTTCTCTGCAACCATACTTTATGGCATGAGACATTTTTTGTCCTAATAAATCTCATGGAACAAAGATAAATTCCTCAATAGCAAATTCAATAAGCAATAGATTTGTTGTGAAATTTTTTTGTCCAAACTGATTTTTTACCATTTACCAAAAACTCTTTGCATTGGCACAAGGCTGAAATTTGCTGAGAATGTTTAAAATATTTGAGATGAGAATGTAAAAAAAAAAAATCTTCTTTGCAGATCTACTTCTATGTGAATCCTGCAATAAGAACTATTTTTGCATACTTAAATGTTCCTTGCACTAGGATGAATTACAGACCACTCTTTCAGAACAGTGGAATTACTTTATACTAATAAGTGTGGAGAATTGGATCAGAAATAAATAAATGAATTTCAGCAGACTGCTTCATTTAAATGGAAAAAAAATAAGATGCAATATATAGTCACAAACACAGTCTTATAGCTGGCTTGACAACAGCATATGTATAGGTAACTAGTGGTTTTAGAAGACCACAAATTAAACCCAAGTCAACCATGAAATGTGGTGGCTGCAAACGCTAATGTAACTATAGGTTGTTATCAAGAGAAGTATAGTCCAGATCATGAGAATCAATGGTAACACTCGATAATTCTCAGTGGCCTTACTCAATAATGATAACACTGATGTTAAATCCATGTCTCTCTAGGCCTAAAGTCACCCTCTTGGTTAGTTTCAATTGGGCACATTTGAATAGATTTTCTAGGGTTGACATGACAATTTATCTGAGAAAATGAGGTGCCTGTTTTATTCACTCACCACCTGGAAGTTTATTTTGAGGCTGGACTGTGAGATGCAATTAAGACTAATCTTTATTAAATTCATTCCTTAATCCAGAGATGAGAAACCTATAGTCTTTCAGATGCCATTGGACTCCCATCCACCTAGTCGTTCCTCAGGGATAATAGGAATTGCAGTCTAACAGTATCTCTGGAGAGTTAAAAGTTCCCCACCCCTGCTTTAATCATTAACCTCTGTAGGATTAGTTGCATGTGGATTTTGAAATGTGCTATTAGTGCTTTACAATTAGTTTTAGTAATGCCATCCATTAGATGCTCCAACAAAACTTTGCTATTTACACAGAAGTTAAATTCATTTTTGGATCTAAATATTAATTTCAGAACAGTTAAGAACTGAAATATATTAGATGAGACATTTTGCTTAACTAAAATAATGCTTAATTCATCTAGATAATGCATCATGCTTGGTTAAAAGTCATATTAAATCTCTGTCTCCATCTTGTTTTTCCTACATTTAAAATATTACAGTATATAAAGTGATTATAGTAAAATATTACATTGTTAACTTTTTTATTCTTTTTTTTCCCCCTAACAACTCTTAACTCAGTAAGAGCTTCAGCAGTGATCCTCCACACAGTGAGACTGCTGAACTCCCATTGGTTTAAATTGGATGTAAGCAGTCTGTGAGCTGGATTGCAGCTTTTGTATGATGTTTCAAAAGCTGCTGTAGTGTTGTCACTCTGCTCATCAGAATTCCATAGGGCAAGCCTTTTTCTCTATTCATTTATCTATGTCTCTCATTTTTTACTAACTTGATAAAGAAGCACACAGAATGGGCCCGGTTAATGGACACAGTGGGTCAAATTCTGCCCTCATATACAAGGTCTGGGCTCAGCTCCCATTGAATTTGTAATAGAGGTTATGCTTGTGTATTTGAAAGTGGAATTTAGCTTAGTATACGTTAAGAGAGAACATCTAATTAGCTATTGCTTGTACAGTTTTTGCCTTGGAAAATAATTGAAAGGCTTTCTATAAATACTCCAAAGAATGTGTTTGAAAATGCCATTCCAGATGAGGCAGAAAGAAAAACGAAACACACTAATAATTTGGTTTAAAGACCAAGGTTGCCACTTTTATTGAAATACAATAGCTTAAACTGAAGTGTTAGTCAACAAGCCAATAGTCCTTAGAGTAGTAAGTAATCATACAGCCTGAGGGCAGTGCTAATGTATCCTGCATCCTGAGAAGATGTGATATCCATATTGCAGCTTCCAGATTGTATCAGATTTAAGCAAGGATGAATGTTCCCTTGGGACATTTTTTCAGATGGAAAAATGGCCCAGCATTGCCTTGTTCTTTCTGTGTCCATCTTGAAGCCAGTGTTAAATATTGAGGGAAGAGTGATTGCTAAAAAACATTCCATAGAGGAGGTAGTCCTTCCACAAGAATATCAACATCAGTCAGCAATTTCGTGACACATCTGTCGCATAGCTCAAGATTAAATTGTGGATTAGTTATAGGTCTCCTCTGTCATCTCCCACCACATTTGTCATTCTATTTATATAGAAAGAATGTCTAACAGCACCGTTCTACTATATACATATCTACTGAGAAGGAAATTCCACTGTTTTCAGTGTGGTTTACTCCTGGGAAAGTGGGTACAGAACTGCAGGTTTAGTGTGGTCCCCACTGTTCTTAGAAATGTGGTATGGTGAGCAACAGAATTGTCTTCAGGGATTCTGATAACTACCTGATATTCCAGCAACCATATTTATATAACCAAGGGAAGCTTGTGGACTGACTATGGGAGGCGACTGGGGACGATGCCCCTCTCTCAGTTTGAGATGAGGTGGACACCCCCCCTGCTTTAGTCCATGAATCCTCAATGGTTGCAGTGCCTAGTAAATGGTCATTGTGAGCTACATGAGGGTTCAAAGAGAATTTACATACTATTTATTTTATTTATTCATATCCTGGTTTTTTTGTTTTGTTTTGTTTTTTGTTAGCACAGGATCCATGGTGGCTTATAATAGAGATTAAAACAGAATACACCAATTCCACCTGAAAGGGCCAAATGTGACCCACAAGCCACACAATTCTTATCCCTGCTCTAAATGACTTAGCATATTCACAGGGACATAAAATTATAGGAATCTGTGGAATGATATCATTGGTGTATCTGTATTCAAAACACATAAAATAATGTTTGTTCAGATGAAACATCTATATATCTTATACTGCAGAAAATCAGACACCAGTTTGCTTTTACATTTGCTTTTTGCTATTTGCTTTTACATTTTTCTTATATATGACTAACTCTTTGATTTTCCTGATTAGCTTTTGAACAATAGCTATTTTAACATTTTTTTTTAAAAAAAATGATTTGACTCTGAAGTCAAAATGAGGTACTATTATCTTTTCAAACAGGATTAGAATGAAGTTAAAGCAAAACCAAAAATGTGGTGACATTTAGCATGGGTGCTTCCGGTTGAGGGTTTTGTTGCACAATCATCTCATCTCATTCACAGAATTTCACAGATGATCCAGATGAGAACCCCTTCCATCCATAACCATCCTTCTTCCAATCTTTTTCTTCTTTCCACAAACAAAACTATACAGTAGGATCAAATGAAATAGATTTGCACTGTTAACATTGTTGTTGACGAGGATGATTGTTTCAATGATAGTCTTCTGCATTGTCTGTCTGGAAGTGTAAGCGGCAATATATAACATGCTATTGGCATGGGAAATACTTCTGTTCAAGTACCCAGTCATTCCATTCCACTGCCTTTTTGCTGTGCCAGCTGGTGGGTCCCATGTCAGTGAGGCAGGAAATCTACTCCGGTTGTTGTCATACCTCTGAAATGGAAAGGAGATCTTATATAAATTGTAATAAGAAAATATTAAGGCCTAAATCTGATTGCTATTGACTCAGTTTGAGTAAACCAATTGAACCAGTAGGATTTACAAAAATGTTGACTTAACCTGCAGTAATTGATTCAATGGGTTTATTTAAGTTGTGACTACAGACTGGATGTATAGCTTTCTTCTACCTGTAAAATAATTCCAAAACTGAGTTTGTGTTTTTTAACACCTTGATTTAACATTTATCACACTTCCCTATTAACCTAACAAGGTCTTCAAGGTGCACTTCCACCACTCCATCTTCAAGGTTTCTTTTTTTCAATAATGGTGCTTCTTCCATGCTGTTCTTGGATATTTGTTTCCCAGAACTGAGTGTGCGTTTTAGCAAGAGAATTCTGTTGACCTCAAAAGCCGGTTCACAGTTTTGTGATGTTTCACATGGTCCTAATAAAGATATTGTGCTACTCTTGCTTTTGGATATTTTCTACAGCCGCTTGCAACTTTTGATGAAGAAAATAATTCTAGCCCCAGTAAAATATGACAATACCTAAGGAGTTCATAAAGTGCATAGGTAGGCACTAAGAGATAAATGGAAGGTCAATAACCCCTGGGGTGAACCTAGAATTGGCAGGTGTGGAATAGAGAAAAGAATTACAATTGATTTAGAGAGGACACCATAGCTGTGGGATATTTATACAGAAAAGGTGAGTTGGCTTTGAAGAGAGCTTTTAAAAGCAGGCAACTGTTCTTTACAAAGTGGAAAAAAGAGATAATTCTGGAGTAGGAGCTTGTGTTTTTTTAAAAAATCTTTTCCTTAAACACTGAAGACACAGACTGTTTCTTTAAGTTACATTAATTGTTTTCTTGTTATCTGGATTGTCTGCTAAGTTGAAAAGCAAAAAAATAAATAAACTTTTGAGGTCTGATTTACATAATTAACACTTATGCATGGCTGGGCAATTGAAATGCTGCTGCATGGCTTAGTCTCATTTGGATAAATTGATAATGTGGTAACACTGATTTTTAGTACACAGAATGGCATGGTCAACATCGATGTGATCCTGTAGAAAGCTGTTTCTCTCAAACTGATGGCAAATTGCCAGGATTCTACTTGCAAGTAGTTCTTTTGAGTTAATTGAGAAAGGGCAAATGTGTAGGCTTCATTTTCTCTCATGTTCAAATTTTGCAAAACGATTTTCATCAAAAGCAAACTAAAAAAATTCTAATCTATCAGTTTCTTCCAAAACGTTTCACCTCTACAATGAGAAGAGCTCCCCACTGTTTGTTGTAAATTATCCATTGGAGCCATAAGCTGCAGTCAACATTGGTCAAGAAGCTGAGAAAGTAGTCAGGGAACTCAAACAAAACAGAGAGACATGTCAAGGACTCAGTCCAAGGTGTCAAAAAAAAATCAGCTGAAAGACTGAGGGCCTTTCTGCACTATACTGCTTAGTGCTATTATTCCACTTTCAACTTTCTGTGGAATCCTGGGGTTTGTAACTTACTGAGGCCAAAGAGCTATCTGGTTGACAATTCTAAATGCCTTCCTTAAACTGCAAACCCTAGGGTTCCACAGGATGTTGTGAAAGTGGAAAAATAGTACTATAACAGTATAGTGGAGAGATGGCCTGAGAGTCTTGGTCCAACACTCAGATCACTATACTGCATGTACAAAAAAGTTACATTTTCAAGCTCTGCTTTAAGCCATCCTCATGTATTCTACCAGCTTGTGCATTCTATCAGCTCATTCACTCTGCTTGATGATCATCATTCACTGCAAGTGAGGGGACATGAATGAAAATGGGGATGGGTATTTGGGACAGTGGGAAGAGGTACTGTTAGGTCCTGAGTCTCTGAAGTGACAAGGAAATCTTCCAAAAGAAGTAATCAACTGCTTCCAGCATCCACAGTGTATTTTCTACAGAGCCTGATTTTTGAGTGTGAACATTTAGGCCAATTTGAGGTACTTTTCACACTACACAATTATAGTGTTACATTCCACTTTACTTGCTGTGCCTCCACCCCAGGGGATCCTAGGGCTTGTAGTTTAGAGAGGTGTGAGAGCTTCTAAAAACCCATCCTTAAGCTGTAAATCCTAGGATTCCATAGGCTGTTGCCATGGCAGTTAAAGTGGAATATAATGCTATATTTGTGTTTTATGAAAAGCTACACAAAGCCAACTCAGTTGCAGGTTACTCCTGCACTGGTTACCTCCAATTACTCCCATGCTGCTGCTATGTCAGAGGAAGGTGTGGTATTGCTGAGGATCCAGGAAAGTGATGTCTCTTCTCATTGCTCAGATGCCAGATCTTGGCTGCCCCACTACTTGGACAACCCTCTCCTGACCACTAAATGGCCATGAGCATGTGACCTCTCACTGGAGATGCTGCTTTCTTCATGGTGTGTATGTGTGTGGGTGTGAATATATTTGCCTGTCTCCTCTATACAATAATATACAATGGCAAAAAAAACAGGTTATACCAGTGTATGAAACCAATAGGAATTGGAATGGTGCCTTTCATCAGCAGTAAGGAGCAAAGCTGTGCCTATTGTTCATGAAAGATTTGTTGGCTGATCACCTGTTTTAATGACATTATTTTTACTGTTGCAACTGTACAACTTCATCGCTGTATATCATTCTTCCTTAAATTCTCTATTTACAAATGCAAGACTTTTTATTCCCTCATCCTTTCTTTCTCCTTCACTTTATTATTTCTGAAAATTATTAATAAGACCCATTCATTTAAGCCTGACAGTGTTTTTTGGAAGAGACTGTATAGCACATGCCCAGGTCCATTAACTTCAATGTTATATAATTATTTCATAGATTTTAGCAGGGGGCATTCTGGTGATAAAGTTACATCAAGTAGTTTTAAGCACATCTCCTGTCTAGTTTCCATTTCTGGTCCTCATTGGAATAGCCCATTACACATTCCTTCTTCTGTAGATCTTTCTTTTACTGGATGAATTTCAGTAATGTTAATACTACACCAATTTCAGATATTACTTTAATGGTCAAGGTTGAGGGAAAAAATGGAAGCTGACTTTTTGCCTACTTCTGCTCAGGAAAATGAGGAGGTCTGGATTTCTGCTGTGTACTTCAGAATTCAGATTCTTCTCAGGTTAACAGGGTTACCGTTCCCAACCATCTGTCAATCTTAACCCCTTGGAAAAATCACTTTTCACAGATCAGCCTGTAGCTTGTTAAGCTGTTTCAACAGCCAAGAAGTAGGGTATGTTTAGTCAAAATCTTTAAAATCTTTATGCTGCTGAACTTTCATTACATTTTATATGTTTCTGCCTTTTCCTTCGTAATATAATTGCCCTCTAACAGGATACATTCCTCTAACCCTGATTAGAAATATCCTTTACCTCTTCCCACTGCAACCAATTGACCTCTAAATAGCAACAAGAGAGATCTGGAATATAACCCCCCTCAAATTCAAACTCTTATTGTCAGTCTGAGTTCTTTCTGGAGCTGGGAGTCACAGTTAAAGGTCAGAGCATTGATACAGGGTATATTAGTGAACTGCACCTCATGTTAGCTCCATACCCTGTAGTGCTTGAGGTAAAAAGGACTGATAAAACATCTTTTAAAACTTTCCTATCAGTATACTCGTTATGTAGGAAGGATGCTTTTGTGATGACAGAGAGAATCAAAGCCGTTATTCATGGGTTCATTTTTGGCCTAACAATCAATTAATGACCCACAGGTCACAGAACTCTATTTTTAATGCCTCCTTATCTCAGAGTGGCTTAGGATAGTGATGTCCTTTTGGTCTTGGAAAATGGTCCTGGAAAATAAAAGATGTTAACTGTCAAAGAAATTTATATTCAGGAGCTAGGAAAGCTATGTGTCTTCCATAAAAATCAGTAGTGTTCTGATTAACTTTGATATAGTTTTATTGCAGGCACTATAAAATTATTGCTGATAGGAATTCCTTTGGACCAAGTCCGGTGGCTCACTAGTAGCCACCATGGCTATTTCTTTGTTCCCTGCCCTCTGTATTCTCTGCATTCTCCCAGTACATGGTTCTTTGCATAGGTGCCACACTGAGAGGGAAGAGACCTCTATGATATTCTGTAGATAGCTTCCAGTATCTTTAGAAATGGTGCTGACATACATTGTTTAATGTGGACCTCATTTGGTCATATGTTAACTTTTGGCTTATGTACAGATTGTTTTGCTGCATATATGCCACTAGCACATAAGTTGTGAAGGCAAGGACCTCAAGAACAATAGTGATCCTTTTTTTTAATTTTGTGCCAATGAAATTTCTATATTTTTATCGGTTACTATTAGTATGATTATTTTTACCATGTTCAGATGACAGTTAGTACAATGCTAGAAACATGTGCTTTATTACACTGAAGCGTAACTGAAACCCCTAAGGAAATTATACCATTCTTTAATATTTGTAAGCTTGTCCCAAGAACCACTGTAGTGTAGTGGTTTGAGCATTGGACTATGACTCTGGAGGCCAAGGTTTGAATCTCTGCTCAGCCATGGAGACCCATAGCATAGGTAGTCTATTACATTCCCTCACATTTCACCTTTCAAACAAGGTTTCTCTTGTTCATGTCATCTAAGGAAAATAAGATAGCCAGCTACACAAAGGATTTTGGTGTTAGTATAGAAGATATTTGTGTGTGTGTGAGAGAGAGACAGTGAATCCATGTTCATATTTATATTGTTGGATTTATGCCATTTTTGAAAAGCATAGTTCACAAACTATACCAATGGGGTAGTCTTGGTTAGCAAAACAAGGAAACAGTTTTGCAATGAATCAATAAATCAGGAATGATTTTATACCATTGTATAAAAAGCTTGGAGGATGGTGTCATTTGTAGATAATGAAACAATGCTTGAAAGATGCAGAATTTCTTAGAATGTGATTTTGAAAATTAAATATTTGAGTTCCTTACTGAATGATGAGGAGCGGCATATTAGTATTTTTATTAACATTTTGTGATCATTCTTTTCTTTATTAGTCCCCTGGGTCATACCTATTCAGTCCACAGTCTGTTTAGGATCTTCATCCTCCAGGCTACTGTCACAGGGAAGAACATGAATCTGTTAGAGTCTAAATGATGGGTTGTATTCTTTCCAGTGGATCTTTTCCAGAAAGTAAATTGTGCTGTGAATAATAAAATGTCATGATGTCAATCCTTTTTCTGATTTTCAGAGTTCAGGGAATAACAATGACAAGGATATAATGACAAGTGCATGATTATGACAGGGGCATAATGATGGTCTTCATCTATTTTTAGGGCAGCACTGTTACAGAACTCATAGAGATATAGCCCTGTTCTCTCTCATTCTCTCTCTCTCTCTCCCTGTCTCGTGCACATGCACGCACACACACACACGTGCACACACACACACAGTTAATATATACCTGCCAATATCTTGCCAGGCATTGATCCTTTTGACCAAGTTTCAGTAGCAACATCCAGGTCCTGTTAGTTTTCAGCTCTTATAAACAACATCTTTGTTATCTGAGATGAAAGCTATGAGGGAAGGCCATAGCCAATCTAGTTGGCTTTTGGGAAAGTCACCAATGGAACCAAGTTATATGAACCAATCCATGGGCAGAACTCAGTAATTTGAGATGGATCCAGCTGGAACCCAACACAAAAATTGTCAGTACAAACATAACAACCTTCCCCAACCTGATACTCATCATGTTTGCATTGTTCATCATAGCCAGCCTTGCTGCAGATGATGGGAAAGAGTTCAACATGTCAGAAGGGCATGTAGTAGCAAATAGATGACATAAAGTACATTCCTAAGCAATAACGGTAAATACAAAACAGTCTACTCATTTATTTTTCTGACAACTATCATAAGACGAAACATTTTTTTTTAAAAAATGATTCAAACAGTTTTTATTTCTGTGCAGTTGGCAACGACTTATTCTTGGCTCTAATATTTCCATCTGAGAGTTTTGGGATGGTTGTATTTGGCATTTTCTGCCAAAAAGTGGAAATACTATTTTCTGTGCAGAAAGCACTGTTTTCCTGCAGAGAAAACATGATTGCTGACCATCCATGGAATAACAAGACCAGACACAGGGAAATTGGGTTGAACAAAGGCCACTTTAATTAACCTCGAACTTATTTAATTGTGTTAAGCCTCCAAAGGGGTAAGAAGGGGAAGCAACCTAATACAGGATCAGCTGAGGCCCACTCCATGATGCCATGACTCTTCCATAACCTTAGTCTTCCCCTGGGCAAACCACCTGAGCCCTGAGGGCAACCCAATAGCTGAGTTGCTCTCCATCTGGCCATTTGCTGGAAGGCAGATGTGAGAAACCATCTCCCAAGTTGCAAGACTTAAAGTGAAAGCAAAGCCTCCAAGGCTAACCCCAAGTATTCCAGGACCTAAAGAGGGATCCATATCTTTCCCCTTCACCAAAAGAATGCCAAAGTGTTCACCAGAACTGCTACTTTTCTCCCCCTATACCTGCCAAAGACTCCACCATCAACAAATTGGCATAGTACTGCAGATATAGTGTGGGGTAAGTGGGGGGAAAAAAGGAGGAGAAAAAAATTCCTGTTCATCCCTAAAGCAAAGCTCACTGAAAGCAGGAGAGTAGGTTGAGTTTAGCAACCAAAAGAGAATGAAAAAGGGATGGGAGGACCTTAAGTATACTTTGGCTCTGCCACCCCATAACCACAAGCAAATTTTGCACAGAATAATAATTCCTGAACTGCAAAGCTTCTTGTCAGTCCAGGATTTTTCTCATCAGGGTTTCTTAACACACAAAAACATACACATTTATTTCAATCATTTTATGCATATTTAAAAAAATTATTTACAACTCTTATGTATAGCCCAAATTGATTTTACTCAAATCTCCCCTCAATCACTTAACTCGTCCCATGAGACCCCAAACTTAGGGAAATAGCAAAGGCAGCAACAATCCCCAGTACAGCAAGTTTTCCTGAATGCACATAGACTACAAGTCGACAAATCCTGAGTGAAAAATAATACATGTACAGTTTCCTGCTAAGAGTTCTAGCATCTTAGGTACTCTAGTCCCATGAAAAAAAGACTGGGTCTCGAATCGGAAGAGGGACCAGCCACATCCAGTACTGTTGTGCTATCACATACAGCCCCCCCCCCAGTACATTGATATCTTGGAAGAGGAGAGGCAGAATCAAGAGAAGTCTTCTCTGAATATCCAGTTGCAGTGCAGGAAAGGCTGCAAGTCACTTTTGGTCCAAGTAAAAGAGTATTCACGTATCCCTGTAAAAATGCCTGGGTGTCTCTGAATGGCATATCTGAGAATCATGTGTATGATAGATCATAAACACTCAAGTTGCATGTTTGTCATGAAGGATGCATTTTTCCCCTTTAAAAAAAGAAATGTTGCACAGAGAGTTGGGGTTTGTGGGAGTGAAGCAGCCAAAAAGTGAAGGATAAAACCATTCCTTTATATGGTCCTGATCCTGATCAGGGTCCTTACATGCTTATTTTACAGTAAGCTAGAAAGAGAGGGGCCTGTAAGTAGTATGTAGGTCTTTTCCACACTACACTGTTACAATGCTATTATTCCACTGTCCATATTCTATGGAATCCTGAGATTTGCAGTTTAGGGAGGGGCCTTTAGAATTCTCAGCCAGAGAGATTTTTGGCCTCAGTAAACTACATTCCATAGGATGTTGAAAGTAGAATAATAGCACTATAACCACATAGGGTGGAAACGGCCATAATCTGACCCCACCTTTATATTCTACAAAATAGTTGTTGTCTCTTTTTATCTGTATTGTATGTTTTTACATGTATCTCTTTTTAATCTAAGACCCAGCTTTGGGAAGAAAGCAGGGTGTAAATAAACAAATGCAACTCTATCATTTTTACAACAAAATAATCAACAACACTGGCTTAAAATTAATTATGATGTAGACTCTACATTGTAGAGGAATAAGCCACAATAATTGCAATAAAGTGAACTCTTGCAAGTAAGGAAGAACTAAAGCCCAAGTTGCAACCCCCCAGTGAACTGAATTCTGGGATTTTTTTATTTTTTATGATTTCAGGATTCACATCAAGCTGTCTGTATCGAAGTAGAAATTATCAGCAATGCAGCTGTAATGCAATTGATGATTTTGCCCAGGCCAGAAACAGATAAATTCTTCAGCAGTATGTATCAGTGGAGAATGCTTTTATTAAGGATTGTTCGTCTGGTTTCCTCACCACCACCACCCCGCCTTTAGCAGGTTGTAATCAGAGAGACAAGCCAATGCTGAACAGTGTAATTTTGAGCCACTAGAATGTCTGAGAGGTTTATTTTCAACATTACTTTGAATTAGATAAATCACAGCAGTGCTATGGTAATTTTAGAATTGGTACTACGGTATTCCACTTTGCCAGCACTTTGCTTTCCTGTTTGAAAGATACCCAGAACAGTCTAATTGGCTCCTCAAAAATCTGGTTCTTGTGTATTACAAAAGAGATCTCCATTACTGCAAGGTAATCACATTCTACTTCTCAATTTTAAGTATTAATTCTGAGGAGGAAAATTATTCCCTAGATTTTTCTAAAAAATGAAATTGGTTTACTTATTTAGATTTTATTTTTAAAGAAAAGACAGATACTGAATTCTAGCAAAAAAAATGCATTTTTAAAAAAATTTATATAGATAAATGCGGTAGTTCGATTGCTCTGTAAAGGAGGAGGAGAAAGTCATTGAAATATATTTTCATTGTAACTTAGTGTGCAGCATGAGAACAAAGGAGCTCAAGGATTGATAAGTTGTGATTCTAAGTGGTTTTATATGCATTCTGTTCACTGTATTTTAAGAAAGTGTCACATTCATTATATGTAGCTGAGTTTCTTTATGTAGCTGACCTTTGTACTACTGGCTTTCCCAAGTACTGAAGCAATATCAAAAACAGAGTGTGTGAATTCAGCAGGCCACTGCCCCTGGGAGTATGATGTTTTCAGTACAGCCAACACCAACACCCATCCTTTTGAAAAACTCCCCTCCCATTGTGATCTCAACAGCTGACATTTGTTGGAACTGTGTTTCTGTAGGAGAATTCTGCCTCTTGAAAGATAACTGCATTGTGGAATTGTAGCCCTCTCTATATTTTATTAAATTCCAACAAACTGATGCAAGAAACAGCTGATTTAAATAATTATATGAAATTATTGACAAAAAAAAAAAAAAAACCTTTTGGATAACAACTCCTAATTCCCTAGCTAGCATCTTTACTAGCTGGGGAATTTGAGGAGTCAAAAAGTTAACTTCTCCAAGCTCTGATGATCACCCACTTCATATTTAAAGTGGTATTCTTCAGTCTTCTTTGCAATTTTTCTGTTAGCAAAACTTTTATTTTTTAGCCAGACCACCATAGCCAATGCATTGTTTGTTAACATTTTTAATGCAAAGTTTACTCCATGGCCATTTCCACACGAGGCAAGGGAATTGCTCCATGCTGGTACTTACCAGATCTTTCTGGGCACGGGCCAATGCGGACTGTCCCTTAACCCCTTCCACAGGGGTCCTCTTTTCATCCAGGGTGAATTGGAGCAGTGCAAAGTCTTAGATCCTCACTGCTCCGGCTTCCAAAATGGTGGCTTCTGGTTGTTCGTGGGTCCTGACCAACCGCGAAGCTCACCACGCCTAAAGCCTGCCCTCCTCAGATCGCAGGCTTGCATTGGTGCAAGCCTGCAAATCTGCACAAGGGAGCAGGTATGAAATGGCGCACTCAGGCAAAATGAAAAACCTGTTTTTTCTGTTCTTTAAAAAGCGCGCTGGAGGATCAGTTGGGGGCATTTCAGAGCAGACTGAGGTGTGGATCTCAGGTAAGTAATCTGGACCTAGTTCGCTCCAAGGTGCAGATGACCTCCGTGAGAGGACGCACAGCGCCGTTTTAATTCCCTCATGAGGAAATTGCCAGAATCAGAGGCCATTTCCAGCCTACATTGTTATAGTGTTATTATTCCACTTTCAATAGCCTATGGAATCCAGGGCTTTGCAGTTTAGGGAGGGGCATTTAGAATTCTCTTTGGCATCAGTGAACTACAAACCCCAGAATCCCACAGGATGTTGACAATGGGATAATAGCACTACAGCAGTGTAATGCTGTAATGTCCAGAATTGGAATGTTCATGAACCGTCTGCATGAGCGCTAAATGAGCGCTCACAGGCTAACATTAAAAGGCAGCTAATTTAGCCAGTTAAGATTTAAAAAGAGAAATGGTTAGGCATTAGATATGCTTTCACTACTCTTTAGCAGCTTGTCTGTTAAGACACACTATCAGTTAGGATAATATTGTCCCTGTTATATCAAAAATGAGGAACATGAGGCCAAGTGGGACTGCAACTCCCATTAACCATAGCCAGCACAGAAAATGATAAATGATCATAGGAAGTGCCATCAAGCAATGGTGAGGGTGGCATATATTTTATAGACACAGGAAATCAAATCAACTAATATGGAATCAGATAGTTGTAACACACGTTTAGAGAGAATCAGACTGTACAGAACCCATCCTTCTTACAATGCCACTAGTGATCAAATTGAAAGTGATATTTTCTGGATATTAGAGACATGATTCACAGGGAGGCTGAGCTCTTATAGTGCTGTAAATTTTTTTCAGCTGTGAGCCCTTCAAAATTTAAGAAACACACTGCAAGGTGGGCTGTGGGGCTTCGTGGGTGTATTTGATTTCTAAAAACTTAATTGGCAGATTTTAAAGAAGAAATTGTCTCTTTGAGAAGACAGATAGTAGGTAGTAGCTATTTAAGCTATTTCATGGAGAGATATTCTAGAAACAGGAAATATAGTGTGGACTATGTGAGTTATTGAACATTTTCAAGGCAATTAAAATTTAAAGTGGTAAAGGGAATTTGAATGCAATATCTATGAAATATATAATGCCTTCTATTTCAAGAGGTTTTTTTATTGGTTTGACATTATACTATTGTTTGAAATAAGGCTCGTATCGTGGAATAGAAATGCTGTGAATTGGAGAGGAAGGTTGTATAATTTATAAACTCTACTTAATAAAGCATATGTTAAAGTACTGTTCTGGGCAGAAGAGTCCTTTAAAGTTATTTATAGTTTGATTTATTATATTACAGTTCTTCTTAATAACAGAGTTATCTTACCTTTGTAATTGGGTCCATCAGTTAAGAGTAGAGAGGATGTTTTACATGTTGAAGGCAAGATGGCAAGACAGCTATGAATCTAACTAGCAAATAGCAGGGTGGGATGAAAATCAATAAAGCTGAGTTCCAAATTCTCTAAAACATAAGAGATCTGAAACACAAATTAGACAAAAGCCACATCCAGTATTCTTTACAAGATGAGCTTCATAAGAGGCGTGATCAAAGTATAATTTCTAAGTCAGAACAGAATGGCAGTACTTAATAGTTGCTGGTTGGTTATCATGGCTTTTACTAGGATGCAACATTAAAGTTCCTTGTTACGTTTTAAAGAAAAGTATAGATGTAGTGGATTGTTGAAATCCTAACATGTGGCACCTGCTTCCATAAGACTTCTTGTTTTTAGAACCAATCAGTCATGCACTTGAGTCACCATTACTTCTTACTGGATAAAACAGCAAGGATAACAATGGCATAGCATGTTAGTTCCATTCCATGCCAGTGCTATATGTGATCTATCAGTCCTTCCACACAAACAGATGAAGGCAGTCATCATGCAGTGACTTTCTAGATAGCCAACACAGATAGCTGGTCTCTTGAATCCCCTTAAGATAACATTTTACAAGGATGTTCAATGATTTGAACAATTCAAGCCAAATGAGGATAAATAATTAGTCTGTAAATGTGGTGATGCCAATTAGCTGTGTGCAATCAGATGGGTGATATGGAATATACAGTAGTAAAAGCAAAAGAACATATAGTGTATTCTAAAATGGAAAAAAAAATCCAGTACTACAACTTCCAAGGTTCCAGAGACTCAAGAAAAACTCATTTAATATTCCTGCTCCTGAGAGAGAGAAGTAGCAAAGAGGACTGAATACTTAAACAATTGGTGCTCAACCATGGAATAAAGAGACCAGACACAAAGTTGGGTTAATTAAAGGCCACATTATTTTGACCTGTTTATTTAAATTGCGTTAACCTGAAAGATACAAGGCAGGGCTGGGGAGGGGGTGATAACTGAAGCCCCTGTCAGAGCTGCTGATGACATGGTCTCTGTTGCTCGGGGTGGAGATGGGTCCTGCAGCTCAAGAGCTCCCCCTGCTGTCATGGACCAAGCAGGCACAGGTGTTCCTCTGCCTGCTCCTTTGGAGCAACAGGGATCCAATTCTGTGCCTGCTCCTTTGGAGCAACAGGGATCCGATTCTGAAGATGCTCTGGAGCCTGTTTCAATAAGCCCCCAATCAAGGTGGAGACTCAAGAGAGCTGTGTAAAGGGAGGCTTCCTTGGCTAAGTTTAAGAAGCGGTGACCGGACACACTTGTGCCTGGGGCTATATAACTGCCTGCCTGGAAGCTTCCCTTTGCTTGTGGCAAACTTCTTATAAGCCATCCTCTTGCCTGTACCTTGCTCCCAGCACCTGGTTCCTGATACCTTGAACTGATCTCTGGACTCTTGACTTTGGAACTCTGACTATGGCTTCACTTGGTGCTCTGGTAAATGAACTTCCTTGTATAAAAGTGCTTGCTTGTCTTCTCCTGGCTGGACTTTGCTGGCTCTCCCACTCTCTTCTCTGGGCTGGCTCGCCACCCAGGTCTCTGACCTTGACAGCGGGCAACCTGATATGGGTGAGCTGATGCCAGGATCACTCTGTGACAACCTACTCAGCCTACCCCCCAGACAATAACACTTCAGCCCCAGGGGCAACCTAAACTGCTTTGGTTGCTCCCCAGTCCAGCATCTTGGAAGGTAACCCAGGGACTCCCACCCAATCCTCAGGGCTCTAAAAGTAAGAGCTTTTTTTCCCTGGTTAACCTCAAGGATAACTTCCTTCACTGACCTCCTGGGATGAAGGAAGAGGGGATTCCAGAGCCCTACCCTAAACCAAAGGGGTGCCGATAGGTGATCACCAAAGTTTTATTTTCCCCCATTATCTGCCAAAGGGCAACCTATTTAACACTACCTAGTGCCACATTTCCAAATTCTATCAAATACATGGGATAGGCAAAACAACAACAACAACAAAAACTGAGAAAAGGGGGAAAATGTTCCTATATGGCCTCAAAGCAACCAGATTAATTCATACTTCACTGAGAGCAGGAGGGTGGGTCAACATCCAGCACCAAATGACATGCATAGGGGGCAAACTCCTTTACTGTCTCCTTTGCCTCAATCACGTGTCTTGATTTGGTGCTTAGTGCCAATCAAACATAACATTCTGGTCTCACTCCATGGAGACCACTAAAAGCTTACGTTTCCCTGAGGCGATGTGCAGGGAAGTATTCTGTGATATAGTATTTGATCATCTTGTGCTAAAGCAGGATCTGGTGAGCCCTAATATAACCTTCTACTGTGAGTAGAAGCTAGAAGTGGAAGTTACAACACTGCATCCAGTTCTTTCCCTCTCCACTTTTCCTGTTGTTTTTCTCACATGGAGAGCTTGGGGAGAAATGTAATAGTATTTGAAAACACACTAGCCATGCCCCAATATTACTTAGCTGGTTGGAATTAACACATGAAGACACAACTAGCTCTGACTTCTTCTTCCATTGGCATTTCTTCCTGCAGAAAGCAATATATTTCAGTTTGTGTAGGGACTCTCTACATGAGCAAGAACACTGGAAAATTGAGTTCTTGCTCACATGGAAAATTTCCACGTGCACTGAAACATTTCCTCTTCTGATTTCATAGAATCAAAGAGCTAGAAGAAACCACATCAAGTCCAACACAATCAAAGCACTCCTGACAGATGGCCATCCAGCTGCTGTTTAAAAACCTCTAAAGGAAGAGACTCCACCACATTTCAAGGCAGCATATTCCACAGTTGAATTGCTCTTACTGTCAGGAATTTCTTCCTAATGTTTAGATGGGATCTCTTTTCTGATGTTTGAAGCTGTTGCTCCATGTCCTGGTCTCTGGAAAAGCAGAAAACAAGCTTGTTCCATCTTTCATATGACATCCCTTCAAATAGTTAAACATAGCTATCATGTCACCTCTCAACATTCTCCTCTCCAGGCTAAACACACCCAGCTCCCTAAGTCAGTCCTCACAGGGCATGATTTCTAGGCATTTTGTCTTTTGCTCACCCTCTTCTGGACATGTTCCAGCTTGTCAATATCCTTCCTGAACTGTGGTGCCCAGAACTGGACACAATATTCCAGGTGGGGTCTGACCAAAGCAGAATAGAGCGGTACTATTACTTCCCTTGATCTATACAGTATACTCTTATTGATGAAGCCTAGAATTGCATTAGGTGTTTTTAGCTGCTGCGTGGCACTGCTGACACATGTTCAGCTTATGGTCTACTAAGACTCATAGACTTTGCTGCTTTCCATGTGAGGAAAAGAAGGATGAAGAGGGAGTGAATCATTCTTTTCTTTGATGTTAATTCAAATAATGTATCAGTAAGGTTGGCTGGGTTTCTGTGGTTCCTCCTGTCCATCCAAACTGATAACAAAGCTTAGATTCTTATTCTGCCTGTTGTGGAGGAGCCCCATTTTAATCCGGGTGTCTCCCAAATTGCTCTGAATAAATTCAATTTGCTTCAGGAATGGGCTGAATCTAAAGTACACACTTGCTATAAAAGTGGCTACAGCCTCACTATGTTGCTGCCACTGTTTTTCTTCGCCCTTGCCATTTATGCACGCACATGTGTTGCTACATATGCATGTACTTTAAGTCCTTGCCAGATCTTTATAGAACCTTACTAGACACTTAGTAGAGAGCAGTCTTGGTCACCATGAAGTTCATTATGAGCATTGTTGTTATCGTCATCACCCTCTGTTAATATACTTGGCTGTAGGGAAGGGTTACCTACATGCCCCTGAGGGGGTGCTAAGTATAGTTACTGAGAATAAGATATATATTCATAGCTCCATCTCCAGACTATTCACATTAACACATATTGGACTTTAGGTAAATTAATAATTGAAGTATTTGTAATGTAAGTATTTCAAAACCTGCTTACAGAGCAAGAATAGAGGACTAGCCTAAGACATTTTGACATCTGAGGTGGAAGGGCAAATAATGTCCCTCACTCACCCAAGTGTATAGTACTCAAAGCCAGCCAATTTATTTTGGCACAGGGAAGAAAATCTGTCAAGCACACTGGAGTAATAATATAATAACAACAAATTAAGGAGTTAAAAGTATGCTGCCCTTTCACACCACCTAAATTCTGTTGTCTGAGGTAACTACCTGACTTGCTGAATGGTAAAGCCAGTCCTGCAAGAATACAGAATTAAAGAGTTAAACAAATGAACAAACAAAAATAGACCCCAATCCTTAGATTAAAGCTATGAGAAAATTGGTGCAGGAGGATTTTTCATATCAGTTTTCACATTAATGGAAGAAAACATTACAATTATCTTCCAGAATTTTTAGTTGGATCGTGTTCACTTTTGTTCTGTGAGCTGTGCAATGCATTGTGTCACTATACAGCTGATAAGTAGGAACAGCAGCTGTAGTTACGAATCAAAACTATTTAAATACATGAGACTAATGATCTATTAAATTCAGCATCCTGTCTCAACTAGTTCTGAGCATTTCAGGACTACATTACAGCAGAAGCCATGAATAGAGGACATCACTCCCTGTTGTCTGTTTCCAGCCTCCAACAGTATGTTCTCTGTCTTCCTTCTTCCAGATAAAATTTTCTTTTCAGGTTTAATTTTTCTAGTCTAGTGATTCCCTTCACCCACCTTTCTTTTCCTCCTTCCAGCATCATGAACTTCCTTAACTTCAAAGTGCTAGCATCATCTATATGCTGTTGTGAAATGTCATCAGTGAAGTTTCCAGTAAGAATCTTTTTGTGATTAGTTAATACTCACATAAGGAAGGTTTGGAAACTTTGCAAAAACGTTCATAGAAGAGTATAAGGGACAGAGGGAGAAAAATGCAGATTGAGAATACGTTTAGGCATAGATAGTCTTGCAGCTGCAAAACTGCTTTAACTAGAATTCTAGTTGAACTAGAGGGAACTCTATGACAAAAGATGTCAAACTGTGGTCAACAGATCACTGATTGTACATGAATTCCACTCAGTGTGTTCATGGACAAGTTGTGGAATAGTCGTTTCTGTATTTTTCCCCCTGCTGATTTTGGTGGAGGCCAGTTTGAACAGGTCAAGGGCTTTAAAAGGTTCTGCCTCATGTGTGTTACATTATGGACAATAGTCTCTGATCTGAAGGGCTATTAGATGACAGCCCTCTAATTGAAGACATTCCTAATCTGAAGGGTTAAAGATAAAAAACCACAAGAAAGGAGAGCAGAGGCCTTAGATTTGCCTATTGGCTGCTAGCTCTTGAACAACAGAGCAGACAGACACACAGGTAACTTGATCATGATCTTCTTTCACTTATAGAAAGTTGTATTGTAGCCACCGAAAAACCTGTGATTAGTTCCTCTTAGGGTTGCCATAAGTTGGAAGCAACTTGAAGGCACACAACAACAATTGCCTTATCATTATTTCTAGATTTCCAACTGTACATATAAAATGAGAGCCAGTATGGTGCAGTGGCTTGAACACTGGAGTACATTTCTGGAGAACAGGGTCCAAAACCCCACTTGGCCATGGAAGCTCACTGAGTCACCTAGGGCAAGTCATCCTCTTTCAGTCTCAGAGGAAGGCAAAGGCAAAATCCACTAGGATTACTGTAAATCATAAATGACTTGAAGAACAACAACAAGCTTATAAAATAATTCCTGAAGATTTCATGCAGTTTTGGATGTTCCTTGGTCCCTCTCCTGTGATGCATTTTCTTTTTCACCTTTCCTTCCCTCCATCCCTCCTTCTTTTCTCTCTCCCTCCCTTCCTTCTTTCCTTCCTTCCTTGGCAACACATAAATGCTCACTCAACCAGCCCTGGGCAATACTTTTTTTTTTGTAAAGTACTACGGTCTGCTACTATTATTTGTTTTTAAAAATTCACACATTGAAATGGCCATTCGCAGAAACCTACTTTAGAGACCATTTGTTTGAAAAAGATATGACTGATCTGATGATGTTACAGCTTGAGTTCAAACTATCTTGAAGTACTATATTCCCTGATACAAGCTTGCTTGAGGTTTCAGATATTTGTGGGACATCCTGTCATCCACACAGACACATTTGGGGGGAACACAGGAACATCACTGACTACTCCCTGTCTCTAGGACTCCCTTCCTGGGAAGCATAGGTTGGGTCCTTCCATTAGTAAATGGATATGATTGATTGATTGATTGATTGCAAGAAGCTTTTGGGAACTGAGCAAAGAACTTTTAATAATGTCTTGTACATTTTGTATTACCTGCTTTTTCAATGTCTAAATATAGACATTTTTATTAATTCTGGGATAGCTTAACTCTGTTTTAAAAAATAACTTTGTGTACGTCTTGTCTTACTTGCATTTTTATAGATACCTGTTTTGATTTACTGTCTTGAGTTCCAGTTCTAGGGAAAAGATGGGAAATAAATAACATGTAGCTAGCCACCATGTAATTTAGATAGTCAAGTTGATTAGGTAATATAGAGAAAAGATACTGAACTAATACAAAGTAAATAGATCCTCCATAGTCAACCTATTATTTCACCTATGTCTAATTCCTTTTTTTTTTTTTTTTTTGCATTTTATTATTGATTCTAAACTCCTTATCTACCAAGAGAGTTTAAACTATATTAAAAAGAGACCAGTGCTATCAACTTCTGGAGAAGCCCTTTTCTGTCAGAAGTCTAGAAGTGGCACATTTGGGAATTACTTTCCTAGTTAGAAATTAAGTACTAATCAAAAAGTCATGCACAATTCAGTCAGAATGCCAGGGTTAATCACTTTTCTCTTATGTAAAGTGTTGTCACATCTTTAATGACAACTTGTCAATAGGTTTTCACTGCTATATCTCATCCAACAAAGGAGTAAGAATGCTGAATTTTCAGCAGGGATAAGATTATGATGACTTTTATTGAGACAATGTTTAGTCAACTAAATCAACTCATCATATTAACTTTTTAAGAGACCTGGGGAAAGTTCTGACAGCTGAAGTTCAAAAATAACTTTTCCCAGTTTTGCTTTTTAAACCATTTTAGCCAATGGAAATAAAATACACAGAGTATTTGACTTTATATCCCTTTTACTGGTCTCTATGAAAGTCCTTCCTAAGTAGAAAGCACTCATTGTCACAGAGACCTGATTTGATATTAAGGAGCTTACTTTGCATGTTATATTTTTAATATAGTGCAACATACATCTGAAGGCCAGTCTGTTTGACTGTAGGAGTAAAACAGGCCATTTTTGCAGGCCATTGAAAGAAAGAAAGAAACCATCACAGCACAAAACACAAGTTCAATGAATCGCAGGCTCAGATGAGGCAGTGGATCTTGAGGAAAGAAATGGGTGCCAAATTAAATTATGAAAAGAGATGCAGTTGAGCTTTTAAAATTTCTTTTTCAGATCCATGCCAAACAATGAGGGTCATTTAGGGAGTCAACCTTTTATCTGTGTCGCATGCTCTCTGAATTTTCTGAGAAGCTTGGTTAGTATGTGAGGTATAAAAACTTAGCTCCTGTTGGCTGTCACCTGTCAACTTACAGATATTCAATGAATTTCATAGGGGGGTTTAAGGTGAGGAATACTCAGAGGTAGTTTTGCCAGTTTCTTCTCTGAAATATAGCCTAGAGCACTTGATATTCATCAGTGGACTCCCATCCAGCAGCACCTATCTGTGATATAATTAGCCGTGTCTACATTTTAAAAATCCTCCCTGTTTCTTTGTCTTTTAAAGGAGAAAGCACAAGAGGACTGTTTTCTCCCACAATCTTTTCAGTGGTTAACAATTAAGAAAAGCTTTGGAGAATCTTCTGTTTGGAGCTTCAGTGGGTGGCTAACAGAGGCAAAGACTATTGTGCATTAATGCCAAAACCTCTACCTTTAGATTTTTTCTTTAATCTTCTCTGTTCCTTATCAGGCAAACTCCAAATTGGTCTCCCTAGATTAAATGATTGTCCTTGCTTTTTGTTAAAGTGACTTTTTGTCCTTAGCTCATTATTTGATCTATTGCTTTGTGTCTGTGCATGTGTGTATGTGTTTGGTTAATTCTTTCTATTGCATTTAGTATTATTATATCATCTTTGTTATCAATTGTGAATCTAAGGGGAAAGTTGAGATATAAGTTCCTAAAGTAATTGTGAAACCTGCAGAAATGCCAGCCTTCACTGCCAGAAATAACGACTTCAGTGACTCCACTTGCAGGTAATAGCAAAAATAACATTTAAAACGTTTCCATCCCCCTCTTTGTTTTCTGGCTCTAAATGTGCTGTAAATATGAAGTCAGATGAAGTTTCTGTACAAGATAGAACGTTATTTCTGTACATTCAGCCTGTCTCTCCTTCTTTCCATTTCTTTCTGCCTCCTTCCATTCAGTCTATAAGTGGTCTACCTCAGCTTTTCAGGGCCATCTTTATAGTTCGCTCTGCCTCAAGCAAGAGGAGATAACAGCAAACCAAACAGGGTCAGAGTTGGTGTAGCAGAGATTTTTTTTTGGAATCAAAAATGAAGTCTTCAGTTCAGAGGAAAGGTGTTAGGAGAGGAACCTTTCTGTGTCACAGTGTTTGGCGGTGAGGTTATTAACATCACTGATGTGCCATGTGTAGTAAGCCAGAGGCACAAAATTGTGTCTGTATGGGCAGCACCAGCAGACATGTTACATTTAAAGGGACAGAAGTGACTTTTTGTGGAAGACAAATGAGCTCAAAGAACGCTTGCCCCTATCTGTGCCCCTTCCATTTGGTGTCCCATGTGGACACTTGTTTAGAGTTCCCCTAAGGCTGACCCTGCAGCTAAAGTATGTACAGAACAAGACTGCCTACTGTATGAAAAAGAGGACCAGAGGGTTCAGGCCCCTAATCAACAATGACATTTCTGTTTCCTGACACTGCAGAGTGATGAACAAGGGGTCATGCAACCTAGGAACCTCAAATGCAAACCTGCCAATTAAGAAAAAAACTTATTGTTAAAATGAATGTCACAAGAAGAGGGAGACGCAAACACATATTAAGTGTGTGAAGGAGAGAGTACTCCTAAAGATAAGTTAGAAAAATAAGCAAAAGGGATCTCTGTGAGAAAGTGCACAAAAATGCAACTCACATTTTTGTGAAAATATCTCTGCAAATTAATTGTGTAAGTTGTGCAGATCACATTAAAGTCAAAGACTGCAGAACATGCTGTGTAATAAGAGAGAGTGAAGCTGTCAATATTTTTAAGTTGTTTACAACACAAAAATTAATTGTTTCAGGTTTACTATCTGTCAAAATTAGGAGTCAAGCACATAGGACTTGTTTAGTCCTGCTGCATCCTATGTGAGTTAGTTTCAATTTTCATTCTTGATTCTTAGGTAGTTAAAACTATTTTAAAACAAAGACATGAAGTCTCTACTTCATCTATCTGCAGACAATGCTATTTTACACTGATACTACTTCTGTGTTTGAAAATTGTGTGATGACCATGCATATATGTATTTTGCTATGGATCTGTTGCTGAGAAGGTGCCACCAACCAACCAACAATCAATGCAAGGTACACACATTATGGAAACAGGTAACAAACTCTCAGTTTTCATGTAAGATGGTATACACAAGCTATGTGCATAGTTTTTACACAGGGAACAAACAACGACCTAGAAAATAATACAGTCCTACATTAGTATTTTTTTATGAGTAGATATTACTTTAGTTTTCAAAAAGGAATATATGAAACATTCTCCGCAAGAATATTAATGATCAGTTCCTCTTTCTGAATGATGACATATCATCTGGAAATGAAGATAGGGAACTAAAGCTATGAATTCTTTACTAGAAACATATAAATATGTGAACAAAGTATTTCCAATACTAGGAATTTTTGGACTCTAATAAAAATTGCAAACATATATATTTCAGAGATATATATACACATACATACACACACACACTACATTGCATTCCGATCTAAAAAGTAACTTTTTCTCTGTCCCCCTCCATTTCTCAATCTCCACACTTTTTATTTTAATGTTTCTATTCTATGCCTGAGAAAGCCAATTCTCTGCTTTTTGTCAAACTGTCTTTTCCTTTCTTCTTCACCATCAACACCATTTAAAAAGCCATTTATAAGCAACAGAATCCTATATTTGGGACCAGGCCCTACTCTGATGACTGGAGTTTCCTCCATAGTAAAGACCTATTCATGACTTTTTCTGAATATTTAAAGCCTAAATTGTGAGTTAGGCTGGTTACTGCCCCAAATAGCCATCTTTATTTTTATTCATGTCCTTTCACTTGCAGTGAATGATGATGGTCAAACAGAATGAATGAACCTTAACATAGTCAGATCAGGGATCCAAGGGGAAGGACTAGTAGAATGCAGGAGGATGACAAAGCAGAGCTTGAAAATGTAACTTTTTTGGATGTGCAGTGTAGCAATATGAGTGCTGCACCAAGAATCTGAGGCCATTTCCTAACTACACTGTTATAGTGCTAATTATTCCACTCTCAGCATCCTATGGAATCCTGGGGTTTGCAGTTTAGGGAGGAGTATTTAGAATTCTCAGCCAGAGAACTCTTTGGCCTCAGTAAACCACAAATCCCAGAAATCCACAGCATGTTAAAAATGGAATAATAGCACTATAACAGTGTGGTGCAGAAATGGCCTGAGTAACCAGAGTTTGAATCTCTGCTTGGCAATGGAAACCCACTGGGTGACATTGGGCGATTCATGTTCTCTTAAGTATTGAAGAAAGGCAATGGCAAACTTCCTCTGAACAAATCTTTTGGAATTTTGAAGTTTTTGCCCAAAGAACTAATATTTGCATGCCCTTAAAGAACATAGGTTTATAGTCCAGTTATCACAGATCTTTCACAGCTAACACAGCCAAGGCTGTCCCAAGACAGCCCAAGAGAAAGAATAGTACTTACCCCAATTCAAAGTATATAGTACCCAAGGCTAAGCAAACTATTTCAACAAATAAGGCAGAATATTCTACAATTGTCTCTACCCATCCCAAGCACTAGAAATAAAAGAAGTTTAATAACTAACAATTTGTTGCCCTTTCCTGAGAATCAGAATTTGCTGCCTGAAGCAGCTGCCTTACTCAGTCTAATGGTAGGGCTGGCCCTGGACTCAGCACCAGTACTTTCCCTTATTCAACATTAATGCTTACTTTAAATGCTTATTCTTCATCTTATCCTTTCTCATGCATGTATGATGGAAAGTGTGAATCTCTCTGGGCAGGAACTGTGACACTTCTGTCCATTAGTATGTAACAATCTGTCACATTACATGCATGTTTTAATAGTAGCAGAAGTGCTAGGTGACTTCATCTGATACTCAGTGAATTTTGCAACATATTCACAATATGGGAAAATGTCTAACTGCAAAATAAGAGCGTAGCCTTACCTGTTCCTGAATTTCAGTGTAAATCAGACTCAGATGAAATGCATTCAAATGTCCCTTCACATATTCCAAGGTGAAAGAGGTCTGATAGGAAACAAGAGATCATGATTTTTGACCACTTTTGTTTTCAGATAGATCAGAAAGATCAGTGCAGTCATTTGCTCTTTGTAAATGGTGGGTGAGTGTCCAGTTAATACACTTTGTGGTAGAAAAGACCAATGCAGCTGCTTGTTCAGGCAGTTGTTACTGCTTTGTGTTTATCTTCAAAAGGATGGGCCTTAATTTTTTTTTTATATCTATAATACATAATTTGTTAGTGAAGCAGAGCTTCACTTTAAATAATTCAGCATCTTTTTTATTATTAAAGTGTATCCCTTTCCAAAGGACATCACCATTTCAGCATCTTATTTTATTGTATGAACAGGGTTGAAAGCCTCATTCTCTGTAGATCGCTCACTAAGTTGAATGCCTTTTCATAATAAACTGTTGTGGCCTATTATCTATCTAGTCATCTAGCTATCTAAATGATATGTAGGGTTTTTTTTTCTTTCAAGGAGAACTCTCCAGAGATGGTGAACAAAATTAAAACTGTAAATACAATAAAACAATGGTAAAGAACAAAATAGCAAAATCCAACACTTTAAACCAGCTAGCACCAGCATGTGCAAAGGCACTCAATAAATTAGTTCAGTTATATAGCAATGTGAAAAGTAAGTCTTTGGGGTCTGCAGAGAAATTTGTGATGAAGATGCATCACATAAAATGATGAGAACAGAGTTCCACAAGCAGAAGGCCATAGTCAAGGAGGTTTTGTTTGTTTCTACCAGCTTTATCATATTTACAGGCGGACACACAAGCAAGACCTCCTGATGCTGACCTGAGACATAAGTAAAGATAGATTTTGGTTCACTTGAGCAAATATTTATACAACCATGACAAATCTATGGAGATAATGTGGCACCATTTCATATATCAAGCAATTTCAAATTGTTTACATGAAGATTTGAGTCTAAATCCTATAGTTTTTCAAACTAGATCAGGCCAATTGAACTAATAGTTAACCCGGTGTTCTGTAAGTGACATGGTTCAGTGGATCCAACTCTCATTGAAACTAGCAATAGGATTTAGACCTTTTTTACTAAAAAAGTGCATATTATCAAAGTTGAGACTAATTTTTAATTGACGGAAGCTACCTGTCCTCTACCTATCTAGCTCACAGTAAGTGCAGTTTAATTCAATAGAACTCACTTCTGCAATCCATGTATTCGACTACACTGCAGGCAATCATTCATCAGTCTATAAGCACAGCATGGATTAAAACAACAATAAGAACCACAGACCTTTTGAACATAGATTTGATCCCTCAGTAAAACTCAGGTAGTTTCATTATAAACATTTGCACTGAAATTTAACAGTTCTTTTAAATACATTCTACTATTAATTGCTATGTGGTTATTAAAGACAATTGCATGAACTATGTGGTTATTAAAGACAATCACATGTTGAACTTTAGCACAGAATTATTCCGAGACAAAATAACCTTACAAGTGTTCTATTTCTTCATTGCTCATTAAAAGCAACAATGTGCTCCTCTAGGGGGCTTTTCATACAAACAGATGTCCCAAAGTGCTTCGTGTTTAATTACATAGCAGGAGTTGAGAAAAATGTAGGAACGATGTGCCAGCCATTGCATTCCAGCAAAACTGAATTAAATATGTATTTGAACTGAATAAAATATGTATTTGAACTAGCAAGCAACGTAAGAGGTGTGAAATTTTGCTTGAAGCTTAGGAGGAGCATTTTCCTCAAGATGAGCAACTAAGCCTGGGTTGAAGTGTTTGTCCACATGCCTATCATTTGGCTGAAAAGCTCGGTCTGCACAGCAGTTGACAAATTTATAGCAAGCTCTGTTTTTCATATTACATCTTCTTCATCTTTATAAACCACTGGAAGCTTCAAATGTTTTCTGAACATATAGCTTGTCAGATTGTTTCAGAGAAGAGGCCAGGCCGATAGTGATGCTAACAGAACAAGATCAAATTTTATAGCGTAGAACAGTCTAGAACAGCAACACATTAGACTTCCTTCATTTGGAAACAGTGCCATCTATGAATAGACTTTTTTGGGGAGGTGAGTGTTTTTCAGCCACTGACTGAAAAAACTGTTTCATCTATTGTAAAACCTCAGTGCCAGTCCTGACATCCCATGAGCATTTTCCCTGTGCTCTTTGACTATTTGAAAAAAGCTAGAATGTTTCAGTGAACCTAACCAACAAGCCAACAATCTTCTGAATGCCTTACCTGGTTTCCAAAGGGAACTATTTCTTCTGGATTTGACCACCACATACAAATTGCAGAATTTATCTGACCCTAAGCGTTTGTAGTGGCTTTTGCTAATTCCACATGGATTTCAAATCTTAACACTCATGGTGAACATTCCAGATACACAATTCAGTTCCTGACCTATGAAGTTGCAGTAGGAATTAAGTTGTAAATAAGTGTGTTTAAGATGATGGTTGTTGGGGTTTTTTAAAGATAACCTGTGGTCCTGATAGCCTGTGGTCCTCCCAACTTTTGGCTTCATGCCCTGGGCTGATGGAGCTGAACAACATCTGGAGGACCTCACATTCTGCACCTCTATTTTAAAATGTTTTGGACCAGGAGTTTTACAATGTTTTTGCTTAGCAAACATATTTTCAGTTATTGATGTATTTTTGTACTCTTAAATAAGTACTTTGATTAAAAGGAAGTTTTAAAAAATGGCCTTTTATATCATTCTTTATTTTATTTGTGTGTTAACTCATAGTATGCCCCTCAGTCTTAGGCCATTTGCACACTAGAATGTTATAGTGCTATTATTCCACTTTCAACATCCTATGGAATCTTGGGGTTTGCAGGTTAGGGGGAGAGAGTGTTGAATGTGGAATAATAGCACTATAACTGCCTTGTACAGAAATGGCCATAGTCTAAACTAGAGGAAACCCATTGTTGAACACACAGGTAAATCTAATGGATTCAATGGGTTTATTCTAGTCAAGACTGAAAAAGAATTTAGACATCCATGTGTTAATTAGTTTATAGGCCAGAAAGTTCATATCATAAGCAATAAAGCTTTTGCCATGTTCCTTGCAGCTATTTTGTTTTTTATGGAATTGTCACTGTCTGCTTTGTCTCCTTCTGATCTCACCCGTCTTCACTCCAACCTCTGCACCAACATGTGTGCATAATTTGCCATCCAGTTTAGGTTTACACTTCATGCAGCATTTAATGAAACAGATTTTGGTCCACAATGACTTATGTCATAATCAATTTGGGAGGCCTATATCCAATTGTTAATCTCAACTAGACTTCTACCTGGCTGCAAGACTTACCAAGTACCCACTGATACAATGGATCTCTTCTAGTTAGAACTAACATTTGGATTTAGCCTCTAGTTTTTAAGATGTCGCAATATATTTTATGTGGGGGCAGAGGTAGACAACTATCTCAAGTCAGGTTGCTGCAGTTCTGGGAGAGTCAGACCTTCCTCAAGTCCTTCCAACCCTCATATTTTTAGGAAAAAAAACCTATAAAAACCCTATGTACCCTACAGGAGAATTGCTGTGAAGAAGCAATTTTGCTCTAGTTTGGGAGATCTTTTTCTCATCCTCTACAGTCTGGGGAAACTCTTCTCAAGCATAAAACAGATTAGGGCCACTTGAAAAAGTGGCAACAGTACCTCCATAGCCTCTGGCTGTACAAATATTCTGTCACAAGTGATTAGATTTTCTGAACCACGACCTGCATTTTCATGAAGAACATCTTGCAAGAAACAGTCTGCATCTCACAGTGGATGGTAAGAATGTATTTGCTAGGAGTCTCACAAACCTGGTCACAAGGGTTTTAGTCCAAGTTCTATGTGTGAGAGAGACATGGTCTTAAATATCTACACACCAAATGCCTAGAACATTGAAAATAAAAATAAATAAACTCAAACTATTATCTGTCATGACTTTAACAGATTGGACAGTGGGGACAGAACTAACAGAATGAATTTCAATAGGAATAAATGTCAGGTATCATATTTAGGTAGGAAAAATGAAATGTACAAACATAGGATAGATGACAAATGGTTTAATGACAGTATGTGTGAAATAGATACAGGGGCCTAGCAGATCACAGTTTAAATATGGGTCAACAATGTGATTCAGCAGCCAAAAACACCAATGTTATTCTAGGCTATATCAAAAGGAGTAAAGCACCAAGACTGAGAGAAATTATATTACCACTCTATTCTGGTTTGGTCAGCTCTTTCCTAGAATATTGAACTGCAGCCCACTTCAGGAAAGATATTGACAAGCTGGAACATGTCCAGGGAAGGGCAACAAAGATGATCAAAGTTCTGGAGACCAAGCCTTACAAGGAAGAACTTAGGGAGTTCAATATGTTTACCTTGGAGAAGATTGAGTGGGGACATAATAATCACCTTTAAATATCTGAAGGGGATATCCTGTAGAAAATGGAGTGGTCTTGTTTTCTGCTGCTCTAGAGATTAAAACATAGGCATTCACATTACAAGAAAAGAGATTACAGATAAACATTAGAAAGAACTTCTTGACTATAAGAGCTATTAGACAGTGCAATAGACTGCCTTAAAGGGGGATGGACTCTAATTTTTCAAATTCTTTAAACAGAAGTTGGATATCTGTCTTAGAATGGTTTAGCTGCATATTCCTGCATGCCAGAAGATTGGACTTGATAGCTTTTGCAGTTTCCATTCAATCTCTATGATTCTATATGATCAAGTATAAAGTTTTTCTACTTTTCTTTTAAATAAGCAGAATGCTGTATATGCCAATGCAATGAATAAGAAAATAGGATTCATTTTTTTAAAAAAAAAATATATGTGATTGAATTTGCATTTAACTTCCTTGTTGATTGTTATGAATTTCTTTTGATGATTTGGAGCAGTGCAATGTATACTTTAAGAAAAAGAAGGGTAATCTGCATTTGTAATGGTAGTACTGTTATTCACACTGTTCTGATGAATACCAGGTGGGAAACAGACTGTTTTATACTTTCTTAATTTAGAAAATTGTTGCAATAATCTGATTTTTTAAAAACTGCTTAGAAAATGGCCACTCAAAATATGAAACCAAACAACCAAAGAAATATATTCTGCAATATTTGTCATTTCCTGACATATTCCAAGTAATTGATAGAGAGAAGCTCACAAAAGTTAGCAGTAAGTTCAACTGTGGGTTTGAATACCACAGAGAGCTATTTTTAAAACAGCAAAAACACACATACGTGTATGAATTCTGTTCTAAGATATATTACAAACATTTGTTATTGCACTTATCTTTTCTAGGAGGAAAATCTTACTTATAACTAATAGACTCCAAAATGATCAGAATGAATTCTTGTCCCAGTACCTATTCACATTTTCCTTTTTTTTTTGGCTGCCTGGTTATATCAGTTTACAGGCATGGTGATCTTGACATGGGTTGATCACCAGAAAGCAAAAAGCAAAATAGTTGTATTTATTTGTTTCTTCACGACTCATGGTGCACATCAGTGCATGAATCTAGGAGTTGACTTGTATGCTCAGTCCATAGGAACATGGGAAGTCATTTTATGCTGAGTCAAGCTATTATTTCATGTTGCCCAGTGCTGTCTGAGAGTCAGAATGGTGTAGTGGTCTGAGTGTTGGACCAGGACGCTAGCATTCAGAGTTCAAATCACCACTCAGCAATGCAGGCACATTGGCTGACCTCAGGCAAGTCACACCTTCTCAGCCTCAGAGGAAGGTTCTGTACATCCCTAGTTCACACTGGTATGGCAATGTCCATGAATAGTGTGTTTGTTGCTCCTTGAATGACATTACAGAAACTCCACATGAATTGAGTACTGTTGTAAACTGTTTTCAATCAAGTTCACTTTCTTTGTAACATATTAAGTATATTTGTTCCAATTTGGACCTGGGAAAGTGTTTCCCCTATAGGGAGATGTTGTACGTTTCCAGCTGCTGGAAGGACTAACCACCACATCTTCCTGTATGGATTCCTCCAATACACCAGGGGTAACATCTCACCCTATCCTCATAGTGACTGAGACAACAAAAAATCTCTGTCTGTGTTGTTCATCTATGGAAGTTAGCACTGTTGTCCTCACATTGTGATGATATAGGTTTAAATGGAACTCTAGATCTTGTGAATAGTGTACCAGGGTCCTACAATGCCATTCCTTAGAGGAAAGCCATTTCATTGCAGAACTGTGAGGGTGATGGTTTCCTTTGCAACAACCGTCTAACTCATGCTCTCACAATCTGGTCTAGAGAGCTGGGATGCTCTATGGAGCAGAGTTTCATAGGACTATGAAAGGAAGAAAAGGAAATAGCAATAATTGTTGCAATAATAGAAGTACATTAGTACAGTGTCCAGGCCTGAATGTTAGCAAGCTGAAAGTGCTTTTAACATAGGAATGGTCAGAGTAGACCATAAATGCTTGGCTAACATATTTTATTTGATTAAGAAAAGTAAATTAATATTAGTAGGAAAAAACCTATTAACAACAACAGCAGCAGCAGCAACAGCAACAGCAACATATTTGTGGAGCCCAACAGAATAATGTTAGAAGCAGCTAAACAATCTATATGTTGAAATAAGATGAGTGTTTTGTGACCACATAATCCTTGCAAAACTGAAAACTAAAGCACTACCATTCTGAACTTCCCAGTTGTACAGTATGCCAAAAACTGGAACATGACAGAGGCCATTTCCACACAGGGTAATAGAAATGGTGCAGTGCATCCTCCACAGAGGACATCTGCACCTTGCAGCGGACTGGGTCTGGACTACTTCAGTAGATCCGCACCTCAGTCTGCTCCGGAACGACCCCAAGTGGTCCTCCAGCATGCTTTTGAAAGACCTGATTTTTCTGGTCTTTCAAAAGCCCGGAGCGCGCCACTGTGTGCCTGCTCTCTGGTGCAGAGTCTCAGGCTTGCACCAATGTGAGCCTGTGATCTGCAGCGGGCGGGCTTTAGGCTGGCGAGCTTCAGCAGTTGATCGGGACCCACGAACAACCAGAAGCCGCCATTTTGGATGCTGGAGCAGTGAGGATCTACGACCACACACTGCTCCGGTGCAGCCTGGGCCGGACCAGGGAGCCAGAAGATCCTGTAAGCAGTGGCACGGGGCGATTCCCTCGCCCCATGCAGAAATGGCCAAAGTTGTGAAAGGCTATCTGTCAAAATGCTGATGATGTGCCAAGTATTGATATAAATAACTGATGATGCACAGTTTTTTGAAATAAGTATTTCGAAGCACACTGTGCATCATTAGACCTTTATTTCAAACATGACAGAAAAATGAGTGAACTATGAGACTGCATTGCAGGCAACTATTAATTATACTATGGATAGAAATCTATGCGCAAACATGGAATTCTGCTCTGCCTTTAATTATTCAGTCTAACAAAACTGCTAGTCAGTTTCATATTACCTTGATTCTACTACTGAGAACTCAACTTCTTCCCAATAGAATAGTGATCCTAGAGTTTGGAGATGTGCTGACTGTATGCATGTAGCCAGGTCAGGATGATCTCAGCATGGCCAAGTTCGGAGAGGAATAGACAGGAAAGCCCAGTGCTGATGGGCTTGGGATGATCCTTTCAAAAGGCTTTAAGGTACAAGCATTCCTGAAAACAATAGAAGGCGAAACTGCTTAGATGAAGCAAATACCCCTCCTGTGAGCAAATCTTACAAAGACCTTTCCTATCTACCTTACCCCAATCAAGACATTAAGAGATTGTCAGGACTCCCATCAATGTTTTCTCACCTAAAGTTAAGACAATCAGCCCATTCCAGTCTCCTTTGTCAGCTTGTAGAAAGCAATTATCACTTTGCCCATGTACCCTCCTTCTGGGCAAGAAATAGGGTATAAAAACCTCCAGCTCTAACCCCTACAATTTGTAGTATGTTGGGTATCACACTCCACATGGTTCCCAGGACTCCCATTCTTTTGTGCTACCTTCAAACTCTTGTTTGAGCCACTCTGCTTTGATCTTTTGCTTCAGGATTGGTAAATATCACCCCTTCTACCCCAAAACCTCTCTCTATCCCACTTTTCTCATCTCTCCCTTCTATAGCCTTGTATGGTTCATGAGATTGCTTGATTTCTTGTGTGTGTCTATTAATTGCCAATAAAACACTCTGAACTGGAGTCTTCTCTACATTTAGCACTGGTATACACAAGTGAAAAGATCCTGCCTCCTTTGAGCTATAATTCTTCAAATCTAAGGGGATGCTGGCATTGAGGGTGGACCATCTCTTAGAATAACAAATACTTGGCAGAGTGGAATGACATAGGAAAAGAGGAAGGCCACATTCCAAATGTATTGATTCAATGAAGGAAACCACAGCCAGTTTGAACAGGTAGCAAGGCCTGAGCAGAGTAGTTGATGACTTGGATCTCATTCATAGAGTACTGTAAGTTAAAGTCAACTTGATGACAAACAACAACAAAAAGAACAGGGCAACTACAGTGGTCCTGGCAGCCAATTTTCTATCCAAGGACGTGGCAGGATCAGGGACTGCCCCACCCCCCAGAAAGAAAGTTGGCAGAAAAGCACATCTGGATTTCAGGAGGAAAAAAACATTTTGCATTTTAAACAGTGCAGGTCACCTTGTAACATATAAAATGAATTGTCAATCACAGATATTTCTGAGAGACGCAACTTACCTTTTGGTTTTGTCCCATAGAAAGAGAGCCCTTAGAGAGTGATCAGGACCCACACGAACAAACTAGGGCTGCAGTTTGTCCACCCCTGTGCTAGAGAAGTATGAAAAGCTCCTATTCACTTGAGGTTTTAAACAGCAGGGTTGATGACCAACTGTCAGGGATGCTTTAACTGCAGATTTCCTGCTTTGGCTGTAGACAGAGTAGCCAACAGTTGGGTTCATTTCTTAGTCTACAGCTCTAAGAACCTACAGCTCAAAGGCAACATACAACCCTTGGTCTCACTTTCTTCCATGACTATCCTCTCTCTTTTCTCCCTGTGTGTGGTCTCTTCCAATATGAGATGTGACCAAGAGAAAACCAACAAAGTGAACAGGAAGGCAGCTGTTACACTGAAGGTGTGGCAGCCAATCTAGTGTAGTCTTCTTAAAGATGTATTGTGTTGGGTCTCCAAGCTTGTACATGTATACCAGCCTCTGTTATCCTTTACGAGATTCTGCCATGCAAAGGAAAAGAGACTAGCATTTAAACAAGTGCTTTGGCATGCCCAGAAGCCCAGCCACAGACTGCAGCAGTTAGAGTGACACTGAATCTTTTGGAATGAAAATTCTGACTCTCTTCTGCCTCACCTTTGTTCTCATGGCAGCAGTTGTCTCTGGATCACTGTGGGCCAAAGCAGTAAACTCTTTGTAATGGAGGGAGAGGCAAAAGATGTTATAGGTAACAAATTTAGCATGCCTGTACCCAGTAACTGCTAATTTGTACGTTTCTATGAGAGATTTTTGCATAGCATGTATTCATGCAACTTTCTCTCTTTTCTTGCATCAGTTAATGTGCAGTTAGTCTGAGTTTTGTTCTTCCTTCATGTTTGAAGTACACATATTACAAAGCCTCTCACCATGAGATGTTACATAACCTTTAGTATTTGTGAGTGAATGTTCTTCACATATTTTTACAAAGAAGACTAACTCTGCTTTATTTCTCTGGTAGATCCATGGTGGGGATGGGGGACTGGCTGTTGTTCACCTTCTGCCTGAGAATATATATTACTCTGTGAGATCACTGCTATTTTTCACATTACCCAACAAATAAGATATGAGGGTGAGGAGAAAGGAAAAAGAGTGTGAATGTAATGGAAATACTAAATAGAATTGAAAAGATGTGTGGATGGATGGATGGATGGATGGATGGATAGATTGTCTGTAAATGTGAGGAAAAAAAATAAGATTAGTGCAGTTCTTAACTGAAGATGGTGACCATCCTGAACTACTTTTCTCTCTTTTTCTTTTTAGAACAAAAACTTTTCCTACTCCTGTTTTAAAGTGTGCCTTCAAAGATCTGGAATTAATATATTTAGATGAAAGTGTTGCCTAATGAAGATGGACTGTTAGTCTTTAGCATTCACAAAATATTTAAAACTGAGAAAATCACTGCACTGTTTAAAACCCAGGAGAGAGCATATTCAGGTTGCCAGACATCACTTCTCTGTATTTTGCACAGTTATACATTAATTATTAAAATGCTTTAAGACTTACCTCAGTGCAAATACTGTCTTCACTTGATACAGAAGTTGGGAAATTTATGTGAATCTTAACATCTGGCAATAAGAATGTTCTAATGAGTTGCCTTTTAAAGGAATGTCTGTCTGCCGGAGGGAGTTTAGATGAAATTAAACACATTAGCACTTTTCTGGATTGTTTGGGAGTATTTTCATAAAGAAAGTATGGTCTGCGCAAGCTGTTAAAAAAAGGTATTAACACCTTAGGAAGATGAGAATCATATGAAATTAATATGACTTTTACAGGAAGAAGTGTACCTGTGTAGAGAGACTGTCAGAACATGTATTCTTTGCAAAAATGAGCAGTTTTAGCTCTACAAGTCATCTAAGCTTGATTAGAAAGTCAATACTTCCAGTCATAAGAATACATATATAAGCATATCTTTTCGTCACTGGATCATCCTGTGACTGACACTCCACTCACAGAAAAAGAGCCATTTCTGGCTCTGATGGGGGGGGTACACCATTTTCACAAATTCCCCCTTTTCTTCTTTATTTCCTTGATCTTCCCAAATTTGCTCTGGAGGCTTGGGGCACATCGGAAATTACCTGGAGGATGATATGGAAGCTGCAGGGAGAGACACAAGCAAAAATCATCTACCCTCTTCTATTGGAAGAAACATGTATTGGATATGTTCTGTGAAGGAAAGGGACAACTGGATATAACTGAAATTGTGTCTACACTACCAATTTGACTGCCAGCTCTCCATCCTGTGGAGTAAATCTATGGGTCAATGTACTCAGAATTCTCTACTAGATACACCCTTGAACTACTCCATACATTCTGATCACCTTTTACTCATTATTACTCATAATGCCTACTCACTACTCATAATGTCTTTACTTACTGTGCTGAAACTTCCAGTGAACTTCATTATGAACTTACTGTATTTTCTTGTTCGCCACTGAATGTAGACCTTTGATTTGTTCTATGAAAGCAATTTTTGTGATTCATTTCTATTACTTGCTCTTGTATTTTTCTCATGCTTAATTAGAGCTGGGACAAAAAAACAAATAAATATAGGCATCTTCATTAGTTTCAGGACGTGTGGTGAGATGGCACATATGACAAATTTCAGTGGTAATATCTAAAGTTCCTCTTCCTTCCCTCTGAATTTGTTGAGGACTACTGCTGCTTTAGTTTTAGGTCTGGAAGCAGACTGTAGAGTGGTACAACATTGCCATTTCTGGTGTGTTTTATCTTCAGTAACCCTTCTAGCACATTTTCTGTATCCAGTATTATCCTTCAACGTAGTTCTAAGCAGAGGAGGGAAGAGGATATAAAAAGGTGGAAGAGAAGAAAAAGAACAGGTTCTCGCACAGAAAACACAAATTTCTGTAAAGATACCATTGTCTGGATTGCCATGTCAGGGTCAGAAGAATGAGGAATATAGATCATATCTCCTTGTGAAAAGGAGAAGTTAAGATGGTTGGTCCAGTTTTCTCACATACTTCAGAGCTGGCCAATCAGAGTCCCAACTGATTTGCCTGGCTGGCTCTTGTGCAGTAACATACTCTTCAACTCTGCCAGGATAGGCTTATCCAGTTGCCATTTTGTCAAACCAAGTAGGGTATTTTTTTTAAAAAATGATCCAAATAAGCCCTAGATTGCCTTGTTTTTAGCCTATTTCATATTGCAGCTGTGTATGAGCTACTATGGCATTTCACAATTCAGTTCAATTCAATCTTGTTGGTTTAGCACAAAGCCGTAGCAAACAACAAAATATTATAATACAGAACAATAAAAATTTCCATAGTAAGTTAAACACATTATATCCCTATATAATATATTAAAACAATGTATTAAATTGGGGGAGAGGAGGACAGAAACAATGCCAGAGTATAAACATTTCCTAAGATGGGCTCCAAGAGCTTTCCCATGCGATGTGGAATTTATTAAACAGCTTTCCTAAAGGCATGTCATTTGTTAATTGGCACAGTAGGAGAGACATTGGTTTAGGACTCCTTGATATATATCTCTGACTCTATGACTGACTCCTTGCAACCATGAAGCAAGACAGTTTCTGGAAAGGACTACTGTTACTGACTCTCAGACACATCTTGGAGTGGAAGTTATAATGTGTAACAGCTAGCAAGACCCCTCAGCACATGAGTCTGGGGATTTGGCTAAAACAAGACATGATAATACCACAATTTCATTTCCAGCTTTGAGTCTGGATGCTTCCAGCCACTTTACAGCTAGATAATGGGAACATATCCCTTCACTCACTTGAAGGTATGGCTATTTACTGCAGTCTTCACTACAAACCTTTAATTTTAATAAAGTTGTGTTCTATTCTACCTATTCATTGTCTGTTTCCAAGTCTTCTAGATCTGTTTCAGGCCACATCTAGGGGCTGCAATGAAAAGGGGAGATCACCCCCTCTCACTTCCATTTGATTCTGCTGTTCTGTCAGCAGAAGTCCAGTGCTAGATCCTGCTTATTGTTGACAAGGAGATCTTTTAAAATATATCACCAAACTGTGTTATATTTCTGAAAGCCAAATATTTTTTTAAAAATATCTATAATTTACTAGACAACTTTGTCAAGTAGTGAAAGAAACAAACTCACAAAGGAACAGAGTAAATTACATATTTTTATTATTAAACAGCACAAATCCATTTCAGTTATTTTTCAGGTATGTGTGGTGTGTGTGTGCGAGCACACAAGTGCTATGCTTGTGTCTTTGCAAAGTACTGAAGTTTAAAAAACTATCAGAAATGATATAAAATTTTGTCATCACCAACTTTTACCAAAATGACATGTTGAAAGAGTGTTCATAGACAGTTGTCATGATCCTGCATTATAATGAGGTTTAGCATGCCATCTTAAAATAAATTCCTAATTAGGAAGTGAATTCTAAATAATTAAACAAACAAAACCCCAGCATGGTTTCTAATTGAAATGTTGAATCTCCCATGCTATTTAACAATTTGTAATTTCAGCTGATTTAAGAATCTTACATCAGGGTTCTAAGTATGCAATTAGCATTGGTTTAAATGATAGCAACATGCTGTAAATAAGATGCTTAATTGTGTTTGCAAGATTAAAATTCAGTCTCGTTGCCCCCCACCTCAGCGCCCCGAGTCAACGCCTTTCTTTGGTGGCAATGTGGTATATTCACATTGCTACCTCTAAATGAATGTCAACTTGTTTTACCTCGACTGGAGCCGATCGATACTTCATTAGGCTGAATTGTCTTGTGCCCATGCAACCTTGAAGCTGTGGCTTAATTACCACCCGTATTATGCAGTGGCTGCAAAAGCTGGGCTCAGCTGCGTCTGTTCTGAACAAAAGCCACACACTTACCTATGTTGGGAAAGAGCATACTTCGGAACAGATGCCATGGAATATTTGATGAGTTAACAATTCATGATGACAAGAACCTCTTTCTTAAAGTGGAAACTTTCCCAGTGCACATCTTAAAGGGCTTAGACATCCTACAGGACCCTGCAAGACCTTAAACATCCTGCTACTTTTCAGTAGTAGGGGCAGAAGCAGCAGTTGGACTAGCACTTGTGTCTTTCTTCTCTGACCCATAGTTGATTTGAGATAATTTTTAAATTAACAGCAAATACAACATTTGTCTGAAAGAAAAGACAGTGGGAAGTGCAGTCACATGGCAATCATGACAAATGACATCTCTCGTCTAAGAGTCATGTTTCCTCACTGGGCTGATTTGTCATCCTCATTTTTGACATTTTTCATCCTGCTATGAAATCACATTGACAGAATAAGATATTTCTACACTTTACTGTGGGCCACGAAAGATGGCTCCTTGCCTTCATTTATTTTTTGTTTTATGGCTACACATTTTGATTTGTAAGCTATTCACTGCTGAAGTCAGAACTCCCTTCCATTTGCAAAATGAAAAGTTTGCTCTGTACTGCAGCTGAATGGCAGAGGAATGGTTTCACTGACATACGAACATTCTGTGATGCGAATGAGAATGCTACCACCTACTCAGTGAGCACTTTGCCATGGAATAGGGTCCTGTTCTATGATGAGAACTGTGGTTAACCAATAAAGAATCAGATGAACCAAAGAGGTGGACCTTCCTAATATATAAAGCATATATTAATCCCATTGCAGGCTGACAAGAAAACCAAGGTTAATAGGCATCCAGTACAGTTGTTTCAGCACCTTATTCAATATATTTATAGTAGCTGTGAAGTTTCCAGATCACATAAAGCATAAAATAACTAGTTTATGGACTACAGTGGCCAGGCTATCTCTGCCCAGTAAAGAGCATAGCTGGCATACAAATTGAATCTGTAATAGGCATTCTTTGTCACTGAGGCCACTTGGGCTTCTATAAACAACAATGGAAGCATCTCAAAAGTACATACCTGTTCCTGTTGCAGAAGTCCAGCTCAGTCTAGACCAGACACACTTCCCAGTTCATGGTTTATCTTAATTAGGACACCTTTTCAGTTTGTTGACCTTCATCCAACCTATCACTGCATGTGGGTTAGAGCATGCTCAATTTCTCCTAATTCAGATGTTACAGAGAAATAAAGGTGTTATTGGCATACTGTATAACATTATCATATTGCTCACCTCTCACCCCTAACCTCCTAATGTCTATCTCCAATAAATTTGTTTTATATGGGCACTAGCATCTGGTACTATTTATTGGAATCATGCCTGCATGAAGGAGTGGAACCAACATAAACCAGCATTCTTAACTCACAACTCATAGAACTAGCCTAAGCGAGCAATTTTGTTTCTTGAAAAGTTAGAAAGTTCATGAGTATATTCAGAAAATGGATATCATTTTCAATTTAGACAGTCAGTGGAAGAAGTCTAATTTTTTGCTTTTCTTCTTTTCTTTTTGTCACAAGCACAATATGTTAGAGATATTCCAAATATTCATTATTTGTTTTTAATAATTTCTGAAGTTCCTGCTATCCTGACAGATTCCAGCTGGTCTACATTAATAAAAATGCCATTAAAATAACATATCACATCGTCCTTACATGTATATCCTGTTTCTCCACCAACAATTACACTCAATGACCCTCTTTCGTATACCAATAAAACAGAGAAACAACAGAACCATGAAATGCTAATAGAAAGCCAATAAAACCCATTTGAAATGTCCCAAGAAATAAAAGTATCTTGACTTGAAATGCGAAGGATTGTGGATGCCAATCAAACTTTCATGAGAAGGGTTTTCCAAAGTTATGGTGCCAACATACGAAAGGGCCTCTTTTCAAAACTATAATTACAAAACAACAACAGTATCAATAACCATAATGGTTGACAGCCAAGACACTTTTTATGTGGCTGAGCATCCAGAAATTGGTTCCCCCACACAACTGTCTGAAATGGTGCAATCGTGAGCATTCTCTCTTGTTGAGTGTACTATGAGAAACAGAGCATAAGACCAGGAAAGTCTACATTTTCTCCTCAACTTTCAGAAGGAACACCCTTTCATTTCAATCCAGGTTCTGAAGCAGAAGGTCCCAGTGTTGGCCAAAATGTCCCATAAATATCAAGGGGGACTGTAAGTCAAAATGTATTTCCTACTGATTATAAATAATGGTGACTAAGTCAATCCACCTTGAGAAGAATATACAGAAGACTGCTGTTCTGAAATGTGTTCTAAAACTTTGTTCAGTGCACCACTCGAGTCATATCTTTCCACATTTGTCTGTGTCTTTATCCAAGATAATGTGATATTTCTCACTGTCGTTATACACAATAAGCAGTGAATGTGCTTGCTGAACAAAACTTTTTTTAAAAAAATCTATACAGTTCAACTCTTAATAAGGAAGAGCTTGAAGAGATGTTCTGTTGAAAAGTGAAACTTATTAAGTAAATTGTGAATACCCTCATAATTCCAGGCACCTGTGGATTATTGAGTATGTAAGGCATAGCTTATGCTGAACACAGGGCTTTTATCATCTGTCATTTTCTTCTTCCCAACTGCTTCCTGGCTCACTTTGCTTTTGCTGATGTATGAAATGAGCTCTAAAAGCATATATAAAGGGCTGTAAATAGAATTGTCTCTTATGGTCATCTCAGTAATGCTACCTGTGAACTCTTGCAGCTAATTGGAATACAACTGGTGCCAAATCTGTTTGCAGACAGTGGGGAGTAGAAACTTACTGGCTCTTTTTAACATCATCTTTCATTGAATTTGTCTCTCCTCAGCTTTTTATTTGAGGGGTTTGAGGGAGTGGATCTGAGGACCAGCAAGTTAGAAAAAAGTAGCCATGTTTAATTTCTAATAAGTAAGATGCTTGGGCTTAGGATAATACAAACATTGTGCCATCTGCTGCAAAAAACTTGGTTCTTAATCTAAAGTGTGCTGCTAAAGTCCTGGTAACTTTGTGATGAAGCTTGTTTGCAAGAGTAAGTGCTATAGCTTAGTGACAAACCAGATGACTGTATCAGATTCTTTCCAACATTTTGTTTGTTTGTTTGTTTGTTTGTTTGTTTTTAAAGTCCATTTAGCTGAAGGTATAAAAGACTTTGGTTTGAGGCCTTGGAGCTCAAGTGTTTAAATGACTTTGGCTTGAGGCCTTGGAGCTCAAGTATTTAAACTCTCTCGGTTTTAATTTTGCTTTAATTTGTGGCTGTTTTAGAATAATCATACTCTTGTTTTGTTTGTTTTAAATTTTTTAAAAGGGGTGTACAGGAGCTGCACATGACCTTTCACCAAACCTCGAAGGACCTTGCCTTTGTGCATTTTTTCTCAAGATGCCCCCTGCAACCTATGGAGAAGCAGAGGATAATTTCATCATCTTTGATACCCAGGAGATATCTTTTTTGAAACAGTACTTTACTTTGAAGTTATTTGGAGGTACTCTTAAATTATATTCTCAATAGAAATTATAGGATGAATACTCTTATTAAAACAAGCAAATAAGTCATTGCTAAGTGACTAAAAAGCAGATAGCAGAGGGTATGAATAAGTGGATAATTTTCCTAACGGGCAGAGTACTGGACTGACTCATAGACAATCTAGATTCTATTATCCACTGAAATTCACTGAGTGATCTTGGGCTAAGTATGACCTTGAGTATATTTGTGAAGAAAGGAGAGCAAAAACTAGAACAAAGCCCAGTAAAACAGAAACACAACTGTCTCTTCTTCCCCTCCTGTACCTTAACAACAACCATGTGAGCTACTGCTCTCCAGGATGCAAGACCCCTGGTTTTGACTGTCATATTATCTGGAGCTTACTCAAATTCTGGGCCCATTTACTCTGATGTCCTCATATCCATTTTCACAATCAACTGCCCCAGAAGTATTTCTGGCTTGACTTCACAAGTCAGCACAATGACATCACAAGACAAAAGCATCACAAGGTGCCATCTGCATGACTTCCTAAGGGCATTTCCCTGTGATATCAAGAGGACCCATCCTGGTTCTCACCTTTTGACACTGAAGTTTCTGGGAGTGGGATGCTATTGATCATCCAATCACTTTGCAGAACTTTGATCTCTGGTCATTGTGCACATGGGTCCAATGTCAAGTGGCTAGCAATAGTTTTTCCACAGAAAATTGATTCCCTCTGGTATGTTTCTAGGCTATGAATTTGGCAACAACTGAAGTATCAGCTGATGTTCTTTGGCTTCTCCACTGCCTCCTTTTTAAAAAACTGTACATGCTTGGTTAAGATTGTTCATTGCTTTTTACTACTAGGGCTACACAAATAATTTGTCAAAATCCTGAAAACAAAGCAAATAAGGCTGATTTGGAGTGACTGGTACGTGTACCAGGCCAAAATTAATGGGCAAATTATGTTCAGAAACTCACAGATCCAAAGTGCTTTGGACTGATCTGAAGATTAAAAAAAAAAAAAAAAGAGGCAACATGTACTTCGTTTTACTTTGTAAGCCACCCTGGGTTCCATTTTGGGGAAAAGGCAGGATATAAAATTAATGCCAAATCTGTGGAGGAAAGCTAGGCTTTGCTCATTGACAGCTCTTTCATGCAATCTGGGCCAAAAAAAACTGCCAGCCTGCCCCCATTGATCATAAAATTTAAAAGATGTCATTGAAGTTATGTTATCTCTTCCAGCATCTGTGCTGGTGGAGATTGTAAAAGAAAGAACTATAGTGAGGGGAGGGCAGTTGTTTATTGTCATCTGTTTATTGTTTATGCTAGGCTAGGCTTATTATATGGCAAAGCGAAACTGCTGCCTGCAATGGAAGATCCTTGGGGGCAACAGTGGCTTCATCTGTACCCCTTCTCTTGGAGAACAGAGCTACAAAGCCTATCCTGCACCTTATACAAAGCCTGCTTGTGGTGCACTGTCCCTTTGCCCATGCCAAACTAAGATTCATGTGCCAGTCTAGTCAGCTTCTGTATATTGAATGAAATGGGGTGCCATCTTACCTTTTACTTCAGGAAGCAAAAAGCCTTGACCCTGGCTTTTTGAATTGACAGAACCATGCACACTAAGTTTTACCATCTTTATCTACTGATTGAAAAAGATCTATAGCAAAAGGAAGGTCCTGGCAATTGAGGTAAATCTGAAATAGTAAACACTAAAGGTTGACAATGTAGACTGCAAGGAATCTGTATGAGGTCTATTACAGCGAGATGGTAATGCTGGCAATCTCTTCCATATTGATTTAAGAAACATTTTAAACAATAGGAGAGGATTATGTGCTCTCACTCTGTCTTGATCACTGTTCCCTATGGCACAATGACTGTGATGGTTCAGCTATAAGGTTGTAGTAGATAAGTAAAATTAAGTCATGTTCTTAAAGGCTACAGTGTAATCACAGAATACAGTTCTAGTGCATTTAACTTCTAGAATATCTGTTATTTTGATAGTATGCAAAGAGATTGGAAGACATTCTTAAATAGCCAGTTACATTTCCCAGGGCTTCTGTGCTGTGGCAATTAATCTATGCAATCATATAATTAAAAACCAAAAAGTGTTCTCAATAATTTGTAAGAAGATTTTAATTTAATAAAAATAAAAATAAAAATGATTTTAAGGGACAGTTTCTCTTGAATGAGAGTGATAGGATCTTTTCTAAGATTCAAACTACATGTTCTTCTTCGTGGTCTCTGTGCCTTCATACACTAGGAGCTTTAGCGCCTGCGCGGTAGCGTTCGGAAACTTCTAGAGCTTGTTCGCTTGGCGGGAACCCCTCCCCCACGCCGGTACTGCGCATGCTCCTCCCGCCAAGCAACGGTCTCTCCTCAGTTCTTTCTCGTCCGCCGCCGCGTACGGAAGGTTCTTCAGTTTGTTCCTCTCACGTTGTGCTTGGCTTGCTGTTTTTCACGGTTTTACGGACTTTCGGACTGTCTTTGACCTCTCTTTCGGACTCCCCCTTCGGTTTTTCGTCTTTTTGTATTTCGGAGTTTGGCGTTCTTCGTCTTATGTCCGCGCTCTTTAAAAAGTGCGTGTCCTGCGGCCGCAAGGTTGCCCTCAACGACGGCCATAAGGAGTGTCTCTTCTGTTTGGGTGAGTCCCACAACATCCGGACTTGCCCAATTTGCCGGGATTTTACTCCCCAAACTCTCCGCAACCGCTCCGCGAGACTCAAATCTTATTGTTGGGAACAGTCTCTGCGGGCGATAGACGAGACCTCCACTTCCAAGATGGCCGACAAGAAGACGACCACGCCATCGACGGTATCGGCGGCTGCCGTTCCGTCCACCTCATCGGTATCGGGCTCGGTACCGGCGAAAACGCCGATCTCGGCGCTACCGAGGATCCCGAAGCTGTCGGCGGCTGCCAAGTCAGCAAAAGGATCCTCGACGGCGAGGAAGGCTGAGGCTCCCCTTACGGAGACGCCTGCTAAAAAGCGCCCTGCTCCGGACGGAGGCAAGGGCAAGGAGAAGGAGAAGAAGAAAAAGAAGAAGGAGAAGAAGCGCTCCCCGGCTGGGGACGTTCGACCTCCTACTCCTCCTCCTACTCAGCAGCCTTCCAAAGGGCGAGGCGAGTCCGTCGATCTCTCGGAGGATGAGATCGAGGACGTTCCCCAACAGCGCCCGGACTCGCCTGTGGCAGACCCTCCAACCCTGGTGGAGGAGCGCCACCGCCCTCTTAGCCGTCGCAGGTCGGCCGACCTGCAGCAGAGGGAGCCCTCTGCTTCTCCGGAGCGGCGTTCGACCTCCTTTAGGTCCCGGTCCCGCTCTTCCGAGCGTCCGGTGGCCTCGCCGCCTCCGAGGGAGACAAGAGAGGAACAACCTCGCTCGTCTGCCTCCAGATACACCTCGGCGTCCTACGTGGCCAGGTACGCGAGGGAATCTGAGTGGAGAGAGCGCCCGGCCTCCTATCGGTCGCATTCGCCATCGTACCGGGATCGGTACCATCGTGGCCCGAGTCGCTGGGAGACCTTCCGGAGGTCCCGGTCACCTCGTCGACAGCGCGAATCGCGCTCGCCTAGAGGGGACGAGGCTCGGTACCGTCGACGCCGAAGCCGATCTCCGTCGGACCGCCGCTCCTTCAGCCGCTCTCCCTCTCCTCGATATCATAGGGCGAGGGAGCCTTCACCACGGTATCGGGCGATATCGCCACCTCCTAGGGTCACGGCAACGGCGACGCGCCCTACGGAGTCGGTGGTGACTGAGCGGGCTACGACAACGTCAGCCTGCCAGACTACCCCGGTCACCACCAAGAGAGTGAAGTCAGTGGTCAGCCATCCCAAGCGGGACGCTGCTGCTACCACCGCCCCGGCTGCGGAGAAGCCTAGGAAGGCAACACCTGCGGCAACGAAGGAGCCGGAAAGCGAGCGGCGAGAGGACTCACCGAGCTCGGAGTCGTACGACTCGAGCGCGGAGTCAGAGGTGTCTGAGGCGGCCTCACAGGAGTCTCCTCCGCTGGGATTCGGGGACCCGATCCCAGATTCTGCTCCAGAGGACGTCCACCAGTTCTCTGCGATGCTGCTCCGCATGGCCACTACCCTCGGCCTTAAGATCGCCGATGCGGAGCCGGAGGACGACGATCCAGCCTTCTCCGTCTTCGAGGAGAAGCGACCTTCCACGGCCCCGCTGCCTCTCCTGCCCCGGGTATCCAGACTGGTGAAGGCCGCCTGGGATAGACCGGCCTCGGCTCAGCCGATACCGCAGCGGTTAGAACACCTCTACAGGGTGCAGAAGGATAACGCCGGTTATCTCTTTAATCACCCTGTACCGAACTCTGTGGTCGTCGAGTCGGCACAGACAAAGGGCTCCGGCAGGCAACATACCACCCCGCCGGACAAGGAGGGCAGGAAGTTGGACGCCTACGCAAGGAGGTTCTATTCAGCTGCCTCCTTGCAGATCAGGCTGTCCAACACTCAGGCTTGCCTCGCGGCATACCTGAAAAAAGTGCTCGATCGCCTGCAACCGGCGATGGAGGCGGTACCGGAGGACATCCGCCAAGCCTCCTCCGTGATCTTCAATGAGGCTATCTCCATCGCTCGGCACCAGATGGCCTCCTCCCGGCACGCAGTGGAGATCGCCTCCCGGGTCATGGCGGGATCCGTCGGCCTTCGCCGCCATGCTTGGCTGCGACCGGCCGACATCCAGGAGGACACCAGAAGGAGGATTGAAGATCTCCCCTTCGACGGTGAAGGCCTATTCAATTCGTCCACAGACGAAGCTTTGGACAATCTTGTCAAGGCGAGACTGACCGCAAAAAAGATCGGGCTGCAGCCGGCCACGCAGGCCCGCAGGGCCTCCACCTTCCGCCCATCCTGGCGACGATCCTCCACCTCGTCGTTCCAGCGTTCGGCCCAGTCTGGACAGTCGAGACCGTCCTCCGGCTCATCGGCCAGACGCACGATTAGGCGGCGCCCGGCTTCGTCGAAGAAGTCCTCCTCCGAGACAAAGTCTCGGTTTTGACGTGCCTGGCAGGACCCACCAATACCCACTCTTCAGCCTACCATCAGCGCTCGGAGACCGACCGACTCTCGCTCGACACCTAGCGGAGTGGCAATGTGTCACTACGGACTCTTGGGTGCTTTCCATCGTCCGTCTTGGCTACGCCATCGAGTTTCTCGATATTCCTCCTCGAGGCGTTTACTACTCCACGCCGTCGAGTCCGGCCCTCCTGGAAGAGATCCAATCCCTCCTCCAGAAAGGGGCGATTGAGCGGCTCCCGCAAGAGGCCAAGACCACCGGCTTCTTCTCCAGGTACTTCACGGTACCGAAAGCCGACGGTACCCTCCGGCCGATCCTAGACCTCAGAGGGGTGAACTACTACATCCGCCCCAAAAGGTTCAAGATGGTCACGATACCGTCGATCCTGCCCTTCCTACATCGAGGGGACTGGTTCGCCTCCATCGATCTCCGAGACGCATACTTCCATATCGCCATTCGCCCGCAGCACAGACGGTACCTCCGCTTCGCAGTCGACGACACCTGTTACCAGTACAAGGTGCTGCCGTTCGGACTCTCGACTGCCCCAAGGGTCTTCACCAAGTGCATGGCCCCGGTGGTATCCTACCTGCGGACGAAGGGCGCTTCCGTCTTCCCCTACCTCGACGATTGGCTGTTGGTGGCGTCCTGCAAACAGAGACTTTACCACGACGTCCACATGACGTTGTCACTCCTGACCCGCCTTGGTCTACGAGTGAATCCGAAGAAGTCCCACCTCGAGCCGGCGAGGATCTTGGACTTCATCGGGGCGACGCTCGACTCGACCTCCGCCAGGGCGTACCTACCAGAGTCTCGAGCACAAACCTTGATCCGGGCCGCCGCTCATGCTCGTACGGCCCCGACGTTATCTGCGAGAAGCGTCCAGCAGCTCTTGGGCTACATGGCTGCGACGACCGCTGTGACATACCTCGCCAGGCTGAGAGCAAGACCTCTTCAACACTGGTTCGTCCGCATATTCGACCCCCTGCGAGACGAACAGACACTCCGACTGCAGCTGCCGGGAGACGTCCGCTCATCCCTCCGATGGTGGCAGTCGCGATGCAATCTCATGTCGGGGATGCCTTTCCAACAGCCGACACCGAAGGTGACGGTAACGACCGACGCCTCCCTGTATGGATGGGGTGCCCACTGCGGCGATCTCAGAGTCCGCGACAGATGGACCGACGACGAGACCGCTCTCCATATCAACGCGCTGGAGCTGCTCGCCGTCTGGAAAGCCCTACGGGCGTTCCGCCATGCCGTGGCGGGGCGCACGGTCCTGATTCTGACGGACAACACCACCGCTGTCTGCTACATCAACAGACAAGGTGGGACTCATTCCACGACCCTGCTCGACATCGCGCTCGACCTGTGGGAATGGTGCATTCGCCTGCACACGCATCCCGTGGCGGTTCACCTGGCCGGGCAGGAGAACACCACGGCAGACGCCCTCAGCAGGGACACCTCATCCCATCACGAATGGTCTCTCTCCGGAGAGGCGTTCAGACTGATTCGGGACCGCTGGGACGAACCATCGATCGACCTCTTCGCGACCAGGGAAAACGCGAAGTGTCGCCGATTCTGTTCCAGAGCGGGCCACGATCGCGCCTCCATCGGGGACGCTTTCCAGTTTCCGTGGACCGGGGAACTCCTCTACGCGTTCCCGCCGTTCCCGCTGCTCGGCCGGACGATATCGAAGATCCTCGCCGACCGAGCCGACGCGATCCTGGTAGCCCCGTACTGGCCGAGGCAACATTGGTTCGCACCCCTGCTACAAGCCGCACGAGACGACCTGCTCCGGTTGCCACCGACACCGGACCTGCTCTCCCACTCCGGCGGCCGAGTCCTCCATCCGGACCTGCCACGCCTGGCCCTCCATGCCTGGAGGATATCGCACTAGACGATCCCGTGCTCGGTACCGTCCTCGTCGCGGCCAGGAAGGAATCCACCCGTCGCAACTATCAATACAAGTGGCGACGCTTCCTGACCTTCGCTAACGAAGGAGTGAGCCGGTATCGCCCGCGGGGCTCTCGACCGTCCTGCACTTCCTCCTGCACCTCCGGCAACAGGGCCTGGCGTTTCCATCCCTGAAGGTGTATCTCTCCGCGATCGTGGCATACCAACCGCCACGATCTGCTGCCTCGGCCTTCTTCAGGAACGATACCGTTAAGCGGTTCCTGAAAGGACTTCATCATCTCTACCCGCCGGTATCGCCGCCGTACCGCCGTGGTCCCTCTCGCTGGTGCTCTCGCAGCTGACGAAGCCGCCCTTCGAGCCAATGGCGACCTCGGATGACAGGCTCCTGACAATGAAAACTGCCTTCCTGGTAGCGGTGACCTCAGCGAGGCGAGCGGGTGAGATCACAGCTCTTCGTTCCGATGAGCCCTTCACGGTCTTCCACAGGGACAAGGTGGTCCTGAGACCTGACATCTCGTTCCTGCCAAAGGTGGTGTCCAGTTTCCATCTCAACCAGGACATCATCCTGCCTGCCTTCTTCCCGAACCCGACGACACCGTTGGAGCGGTCCCTCCACTCCCTGGACGTGCGTCGGGCATTGGCTTTCTACAAGGACAGGACTGCTTCCTTCTGACAGACGCCGCATCTCTTTGTTTGCTATGGGCGACGTCGGAAGGGCCTAAAAGTGTCCACCCAGCGCTTCTCCAAGTGGGTGGTGAGGACTATTGAACTGGCGTATGAGCTCGCGAGGAAGCCTCCGCCAGTCCTGCTTCGAGCCCACTCCACCAGAGCTGTGGCTACTTCTGCGGCCCTCCTGCGAGGAGTTGACCTGCATGAACTCTGCCGTGTGGCGACCTGGTCCCAACCATCGACCTTCGTGCGCCACTACAGGCTCGACTGCCGGTCGCGCAGAGATGCCCGGTTTGGACGTGAGGTGTTGGCTTCCGTGCTGTAGGACCTGACCCGCCGTCCGACCGGTAAGCTACACAGTCTCCTAGTGTATGAAGGCACAGAGACCACGAAGAAGAAGAACAGGTTGCTTACCTGTAACTGTGGTTCTTCGAGTGGTCATCTGTGCCATCATACACACCCGCCCTTCCTCCCCTCTTTCTCAGGTCCCTGTAGGTTCTACGGCGGACGACAGAACTGAGGAGAGACCGTTGCTCGGCGGGAGGAGCATGCGCAGTACCGGCGTGGGGGAGGGGTTCCCGCCAAGCGAACAAGCTCTAGAAGTTTCCGAACGCTACCGTGCAGGCGCTAAAGCTCCTAGTGTATGATGGCACAGATGACCACTCGAAGAACCACAGTTACAGGTAAGCAACCTGTTCTTATATTCTCTGTGTAAGATGTACAGCTGAACTTGGGCCATTTCCAGATGATAGGGCTATGCTGCTTCAGGGACAGGATGGCAGCAGTCAGCTGGTCATTATTCTACATGATGTTGTCGCTGGCTCGCTGCTGGCTCATCCCCAAGCATTGCGCTTGTGTGGTATTTGTGAAACAGAAAAAATCCATTCTGCACCTCCAATCACACGGTGCTCCAGTGCTTACTTCCATAGTGCAACATAGTGCAGCTTCCTTCCATAGTGCAGCATGGGAAACTGCCTCACTGTGCTGCGGAAGGAAGAGGTGGGGCTGTCATGCTCCGTTCCGTAGGGAGCCAGTGAAGTGCAGAGGTGAGTGTTCCTGTCGTGCTCCCTTTCCTGCCGGGACTGCTACAAGACAACATGCAAGGATGTCGTTGTGAAGAAATGGTGTTGGTTTTGTTTCATTTTGATGGTAAATGTGTAAGACTGGGATCCAGCCTGAGAGAGAAGGTTTAAACTTTTTGTCTTACTAATTCTTCCCCAAATTCACATCTGACCACAAGAGCATGGTTTAAAAGGGGATGAAAGCCTCCTGTGGCACCAGCAGATGATTTTATTTTTATTTTTAAAAGTCCTGCACATGCACAAGAGAGCAGAGAATTTTGCAAGGAAAACAGCTAGGCTAGAAGGATTCCTCCCCTGGCTGTGTGTGATCATGCCTATCTGAATTGGGGTTCCATGTGATTACTTTCAAGTCTCTAAACAAACAGACAAAATTGTCGGCAGCAGTCTCTGTAATTAGCCTAAAATGTACTTTTATCCAAAGATACTGCCTGGCATGATACATACTGCTGGCATTATCTCGAGAGAAAAAAAAGCATATGCGTTTGTTTGCTTTTGAGGTAGGTTGCCCTTCTCATAGACATATTTATGCAGACTTCACTGAATTGATCAAGTACATTGGTCCTGTGTTAATAACTGCCTTGAAATGTAACAAGATAGATAACATATAAATGTTTTCAATAAATAAAGAAATAAATAAATGCTCAACAAATCAACATGATCCATCAATTAAGATTTATTTATTTACCGTAAGACCCCATCCCACTTTTCTAGTGAAATTACATTACATATGGTTGCATAACAAATTTAAATGAGATTTAAGTGCTGGAGTGCCATGTTCGTCTTTTATTGCTGTGTTTTAATTGATTGGCTTTTGAGTTCTATTTTAGTCAAGATTTTGTTTTGAATCCTATGAAGTAGCATTGTTAGCCATCTTGGGCACCATGTTTTTGGTGGATGGGTATGATCTAAATTCATTGACAGTGTGAAATTAAAATATGATAAAATCCATTAAAAGTGAAATCCTATAATCCCTGGGACAGCAGTTCAGGGTGTATGGAATAGAACAGAAGTTTCCACTTAAGATAGAAGAAAGAATTTCAGTTCCAAAGAGCTTTCATAGACCTTTCAAAGTTAGCCTCATTCAGCATGTGTTGCGCTAGCCCAGTCATAAGGTAGTTATTTCTTTTCTATTTTTATTTTATGTCTTGACTTTCTCCCAATATGGAACCAAAGGCACAATGTAAGTTAAAACTAGGGATGGGATGAATCCAGAATTTTCCAAATCCAAATCCGGGTCCAAATCCCTGGAAAGTTCTGGGAATCCACGAATCTCATGAATCTTGAATCTTTTGAATCTTTTTTTAAAAAAGGGTTTTAAAAGCAAGGGAAAGAAGGATAATTGTGGGCAAGACAAACACTCTCAGCCTTAGTAAAAGCCTAGGCAAAGGCAAACCCCGCTCCGAAGAAATCTGGCCAGGACAATTGTCATAGTTTTGCCTCAGGATCTCCCCAGACTGAAAAGGACATGTGCGTAAAATAATATTTCCAAGCAGAAATATTAATTACTGCTCAGAAGATGTTATCTTCTGTTCAGAAAAAAAAACCACCTGTAATTGGGGATTGTTTCGTGCAAAATTTGTACATAGTTGTTTTGTGCAGAGATATATTTTCCATGCAGTAAACAATACTTTATGCATGGAATATAATATTTCAATGCACAAATAGGAATTCCTGTGCATAAAATTCTGTTTTCAGCACAGAAAATGCTGTTTCCTGTGCAAATCAACCAAGTGTGAATTTACATAGAACAAAGTATCAATTACCACTTTTTTTCAGCACAAAAAAGAACACTCTTCATCAAAATACTATTTTCTATGGAGAAAATGCTGTTTCCTCCACAGAAAATGCTGTTGTCTATGCAAAAACAGTGACATGCAAATTTTGCACAGAAAAAGTCCTGAACTGCAAATATTCTTGGCCCTTTTTGCACCTTACCTGGTACCGCTGGCGTCGTGCAGGGATTGCATGAAAAGCATCATCCAGGAGGCACTTGCATCCCCTTCCACAACAGTTTCGTGCTGGCCAGAAGGAAGTGTAAGCACTCCACCCCTTCCTTCTGCAGCACAGCCAGGTATTTTCCCAGGCTGCAATGGGGAGGAAGCATGATGGCTGCGCGTCCAGAGCTTCCGCACACAAGCTAAGTGTGTGTTGGGCATGGAAGGGATGTGCAATTGCGCATCATTTTCAACAATGAGCTGAAAATGATATAATGCATGATTGCCACCTAATGGCCTCAGGAGCGTCATGCGATTGCAAGGACATCATGTGGAACATTCCTCGCAATTGTGCGACACTCCCAAGGCCATTTCACAACAGGACTGGGGTGCAAAAAGGGTCCTTGTCAGGACTTTCTTGGAGGGCTTCCTCAATGCTTGAAGCACATGCTTTTCAACCATTTTTGAACATTTTTAAAAATATTCTTTACATTCTTAATTCAAGTGTTTATTGGAATCAGGCTTTAAGTAAAAGATGGCGTCCTTCAGGAGAGAGGGACAAAGAGCATGAGGCTCTGAAGAAATAGGTTGCTGGTATTACTATTTTACCCATTGGGGTAGGCTCTGTGGTGCCATTTTTAGGTTTGTATGTTGTCTTTTAATGAATGTTAATGTTTTAACTTTATCAATTGTTTAATTTTTTACAATTGTCATAGTTAAGCTTTTACTGAAGTTTCTATAAACTTTTATTCTGTATTATTTTTAATAAAATTTTATTTTATGCTGTTAGATGCCTTGAGTCTCACTAGTTAGAGAAAAGTGGGTTATAAATGATATTATTTTATTACTGTTGTTGTGGTGGTAGTTTTCCCCTGATATCTGTGATGTTATTGTTTACAGACTGAATCGTTGTTAGTTGCCTATGGACAGATGACTTATAGGCTAGTTTTGCATTCTTCAATATTAGGATTTTTTAAATAAATAAATAAATAAATAAATAAATAAATAAATAAAAGCAATCTAATGAATGTACTAAATTGGTTAATTTTTGAAATTTCATACTAAAAAGGAATCAAATGATTAACTATTTGCATTAGCCAAAATCAGTAGGCACAATTATTCCCAATACAGAAAAGAACATATTGTACATTCATGGCAAATAGCTTTTAAAGATAAGGAGCACATCTGAACAAGAGAGTTAGAAACTAATCCACTACTAGAATCATGAATATATAGGGCTTGCTTTTATACTACACAGTTATAGCACTATGATTCCCTTTTAACTGGTATGGAAACATTCTATGGGATTCTGGGGTTTTTAGTTGCTTAGGCACTAGAGATGTTTGGCTGAGAATTCTAAATACCCTTCCTTAAAATGCAATTCCTAGAATTCCATAAGATGGAACCACATCAGTAAAAGTGGAATAATAGTGCTATAATTGTTTAGGGTGAAAGGGCCCAGGGATTCCAAACTCAGACTTTCATGATCTCAACAATCAAAGCTCCTACCTGAATCCACCTGGTGATTCTGCTAGTTCTGCATTCTTCCACATCCAGCATTTTAACATTTCAAGTTCTTTGCATCAAAACCATGAGGGAATCTTTGAATTTTGAAAAGCTCTTATCAAAAAGGAAAGCAAAAATATCACTCATCTTAATGCTTGGTTGCCAAAAGGAGTAATACATGTTGTTCCATCACTCTCCCTATAAATATTTAAAGCTTAATCAGGACGCTAAAACATGACTTTAAAGAACCATGCTTCAGTAACTAATTCAGATTTTCAGTACTCTAGGACAAATCTGACAGTCTGCTAGCACATCTCAGTATGATTAAGGGCCCATTCACACTTCACAATTAAGGCACGAGATTCCACTTTAACTGCCCTGGCTACAGCCCATGGAATCCCTGGACCAGCAGTTTAGGAAGGGGCATTTAGAATTTTCAGCCACAGAACTCTTGTGTCTCACTAAACTACAAACCCCAAGATTCCACAGGATGTTGCTGTAGCAATTAAAGTGGAATACAGTACAATATTTGTGTAGTGTGATAGACGCAGGAAACCCCGTTACCAAAATGTTTAAAGTTGAGGTAATAAATCCTGGGAGTACAGGTGAGACTCTCTCTGACTTTAAAAAAAAATGAGGAATGGGAAATGTATGAATCATAGTACAAGTCTGAAGTTGTACAACTTCTGTAAATGTGAATGTTTCGCTGAGAAAAGGAACAAATCCATTCTGCCTGGTATTTCTGTCATGTTACATAAATAGTGCAAGTTGAGTCTTTTACAGCACTTTAGCGCATTTGTTAAAACACAAAAGATAGATAAAATTCTTAAAAAGTCAGATTTCCAAATTAAAATAATAGTGCATATCCAGAACTTATTTCAGAGCAATCTGTTTGTTCAGGATCTGTTCATTCAGAATTATATTCCCATATTCTTGTATGGTACTGCTAATTTTATTTCCAGTGAATGTATTTGGATGTAAAACTAAATTGGGGTTTGTTTTAACAATGGTTTGTTGAACATTCCAGAAACTCAGTCAACAAACAAACAAACAAACCACATTTTATACACTCTAAATCCTCAGTGCTACAGCACCAAGCTCAATGCTCTTCAGAATTTGGCCGTTTCCGCACTAGCCTGTTATAGCGCTATGCCCTTGCACTTATAGCACTTGCAACATCCTATGGAATCCTGGGGTTTGCAGTTTCAGGAGGGGCCGTCCAGGACGGCCCCTCCCGAAACTGCAAGCCCCAGGATTCCATAGGATGTTGCAAGTAGAATCATAGCGCTATAACAGGCTAGTGCAGAAATGGCCTTTGTCATTAGCAAGGTGGACTTGGCAGTGATGTAGACTCAAGTTGACTGACTCGGACTCAGGTCGGACTTAAGTCACCTCAGTGACTCGACTCAGACACGACTTGGCAACAAAGATACACTGACTCAACTCGACTCGAGATTTGTATATTTTTTAGTGACTGGCTTGTTGCCTTTGATTCAGTAACATAACACATTCATCCAAAAACCCTACTACTTTGAAAAATGCTTCCATCTCTTTTAGCCTATTGTTCACCTGACAATCTGTCTCAAGCCCAAAGTAGGGTCACAGTTCTCAGAGAGGAAAAGCAAACAGGCTAGGCAATGGGCTTGAGGTCTGCTCGGCAGCCTGTCCCTGCTGCATATCGGAGGAGCCTTCTAAAAATTTCCCTAAGAGCAGAAGGCAAGACTTTTCCCCAAAGCATAGGACATGTTTCTCAGAGAACAGCAAGTGTGTTGGGCAGTGGACTTCAGGAGGAAGGATCCTTCCTTCTACAGCTTTTGAAGCTTCAGTAATGGGCAGTAAGAAGGATCCTATTCTCTACTTCTGAAAAATCCCCCAGCTTTGGAAATGGAAAGTAAGAAGGATCCTGTTCCCCACTTTCAAAACTGCAGACTCTTTTATGCCAATTGGCACAAAAGCTTCCAGCTTCACGAAGGGGGAGTAAGAAGGATCCTATTCCTTACCTCTGAAGCTGTAGATGGCAAAATCGCAAATGTGGAGGGCCAACTCTGCTTAAATTGTTAAAACTGACTTTATTCGACCCTGTCCACAAATTCTGGAACAGAGATTTAGGGGTTTAAATTTGGCTTCGAGACTTGAGACTTGACTTGGTATCTTCAAGGAGTTGGGACTTGACTTGATACTTGAAGGTAGAGGCTTGAGATTTGAGTTGACACTTGGAATAAAAGACTTAAATACATCACTGGGACTTGGTCAGCTTCTCCAGGATCCTCCCAGCAGACCAGGCACTGCAGCAAACCCTAGCCTGTGGAAGGTGGGAGGGCAGATGGAAATTACAAGACAGCTAGTAGTCCCCCCTCCCTTACAGCTTTTTCCTTGAACACCTGGCAAGACTGCTGTGAGTGTTTTAAAGGATGATTAAGAATATAGCATTTTACTACCAAGGCTTAAGAAATTATATATAACAAGAACTGAACTGATGTCCAAATGCACCTTATTTTTCTAAAGTCCCTCTTTGGATAAGAATGAAATATTTTGGAAAGGGAGGGGGAAGACCAAAACATTGGGCCTTTCCACACTACACTGTTATAGTGCTATTATTCCACTTTCAACATCCTGTGGAATTCTGAGGTTTGTACTTTAAGGAGGGGCATTTAGAATTCTCAGCCAGAGAGTTCAGTAAACTACAAACCCCAGAATTCTACAGGATGTTGAAAGTGGAATAACAATATATATATAACAATATGGGGCAGAAAGACCCATCCTCTGATCAGCAACTTATTGTTCAGATCAGAAATGAAGAAGAAACAAGTACAGCAACAAATGCCACCTTGTAATGACAAATATTTTCCACTTTTTCTGGAAGATATTAAAAAAGTTATGCTGGGTAAGGGTATACACATCTGTTATTTCTGTTTTTGTGAACTTCTTCCTTTTCACTCCTCTAGGACCAGCATACACACTTCCTATGGTCCTTTCCACACGACATTTGCCATGCGAAAGGGTGCCTGGAGTGCCTGGAGCATTGTGCGATTGTGAGGAGTGATCTGCACGATGCACTCACAATCGTGTGACGCTCCAGGGGCCAGCAGGTGCCGATCATGCACCTTTTCATTTTCAGCTGGAAGCTGAAAATGGTGCGTGATTGTTTATTGCTCCCAGGCCCCAAGCACACTTACCTGGTGTGCAGAGCCTCCGGAGCCTCGCCGGTCATGCTTACTGCCCCAGTGCAGCCTGGGAAACTTCAGAACTGCAGAAAGAAAGGCAGGGCTCTTGTACGAGCAGGCAGCTCGTGCGAAGCTGAAGCAGCAGGGACATGAGAGCCTGTCGCCAGCAGCTGCTCGCACAATCCCCGCACCCCACTGCCAGAAAAAGGTAAGGTGCGGAAAAGGCCTATGTCCTAAAAAGGGGGGAGGGAGGGGGGAGGGAAGAAAACTGGAGAAAATCCGTCCAGGTTTGGGCTGTACATTTTTGTGTACATTTTCAAAATGTGCAGGTTTTTGCATATATTCACCCATTGTATGCATTTTTTCATTCATGCCTTTTTCTACAAAGATCTTTTAAAATGTATACATTTATCAGGCATGTTTTTCAAAGTCTTGAAATGTGCAGATTTCTGAAAGCAAAACGTATGTGATCCATACCCGTTTAGGGGACGTATTATATTCTATATAGGCATATCTTTGAAAAGTGTTTGGAAATTTCAACAGGTCCAAAATGTATAGCTGGATGGCCAGCAGCAGTTACAAGTCTCTCATTGTAACAAATTTGCTAGCAACCCATTTGTTTCCTGAAATGATTTGAGGTGTTAGTTGTGATCTATAAAGCCCCAGAAAACTTGGGACCAGGGCATTTGAAAGATTCATTTTTTCCCATTCAAGCTGGTCTGGGTTTGAACATCTTTTTTGGAGAAGACCTTATCTCACTCCTGCCACCTTCAGAAGCATGTTTGTAGAGACACAAAGGGGCTTTTCTCTGTGGCTCTTCTGAGGCCATGGAATTCTATTAGGGAAGATAAATTGGCTGCCTCTCTGTTCTCCTCTTTGCAGGCAAATACCTTTTTATTCAGATAGGCCTTTGGCATCTAAGCTCAATTATAGTTTAAAAAGAGCTGTTGTTTCTTTCTGTTGATGTATTTCTAATGTTTCTAATCATATTTAATCCATGTTCATATTTTAATAGTATTTGAATTGTATTATAATTTAATTAAAATACAAAACATTAGTTAAATACATTTTTTTTAGTTATGTGACTATTTTAAACTGTCATTCTCATGGGTATAAGAACTTTAATCAAAACACTGGTCTGAATCCTGTGGCTAACATATGATGCTGTAACCTGTTAAACAATTTATGTTATCTTGGTGGTGTTGAAAAAGAAGGTATTCAATACCTCTTCATACAACACATTCCATCTGCAGGGTTAGGCAGCTTCCCGGGAGTGTACCTCTACTATCAATCAGTGGCCAGGGAACAGTTGGAGGAGCAGGGGAACCCAGACGATATCTAGCTGCACTTTTACAGCCAGGAGAGGAGAATAGCCAGGACAAGAGAATGGCCACCAAAGCAGCTTGATTCAGAATGAATCACCTGGCTTGCAAAACCACAAATTTATCCTGGAGAAGTTCGGGCTGCTTCTGAAAAGACTGTTGAAAGGCGCCTTATCTTGGTTAGGTGCTACTACTAGCTCCAGCAAAGGTGCTTGTTTGATGTGATTCCTAAGTGACCTCTTCAGCCCTTCCAGGATAGAACATTGATGTCTGCCTAACCAGCACTGGAACCCTCTCTGGGCTACCAGTGATTTCTGGAGCAACAGTATCATAAAGCCTTTCCACACTACATTGTTATAGTGCTATTATTCCACTTTCAACATCCTGTGGAAACCTGGGGCTTGTAGTTTACTGAGGCCAAATTGCTCTCTGGCTGAGAATTTTAAATGTGTCTCCATAAATTGCAAACCCTAGAATTCCATATGATCTTGAAAGTGGAATAATAGCATTATACCAGTGTAGCATGCAGAAAGGCCCATAGCATTCAAGTGTTTCCAACAAAACATCTGTTCTATTCAAGATAATGGTGCCTAATTTCTCATAGAATAGCTTGCTGTAGGATTCTGTTCCTTTACTTACAGTTTTATCTCTCTATTCTTTAACTTTTCAAAAACATATACTTTTAAAAGCATATATTCTCACTCTTGTTGGTAAGCAAATACATTTTGGTGAACTAGACAATTAAACAGTCATTACTTTGGAAAAATAGTTGCTTTACTTTATAGCTGCTGTAGTAGACACTTTCATTGTGGTAGTCATTCTGGAGTTACTTTTGCATCTTCAGATGCACGCACACCTTGCAAAGGATGCTACCTTTTCCTCATTCAAAAATCTGACCATTTACCTTTGAGATGTCACCTTCTGGGACTCCATCAAAGGAGAGTATTGCCAACCGTAACTGGGGTGTCTCTAATGGAGGTGTGGCAAAGAAACTCTCATCTGATCTCTGTGCTTTATGTTCTAACAACATTGATTTTAGCATTTATTGGGTTGTTTATTTCCCTTTCAAGGAAACACAAAGAAGCACAAAATGTATATGTGATTTCCTCCCTGTCCCCGGTAGTCCCTAAAAAAGTTGCCATCATGTCATGTGTTTCACAATCTTTCTGCCTGAGGGGAATGATTGTGCTTGGACTTCCTGGCTGCATCTTTCTTGAGGGTGCCACTCTATCTATCTATCTATCTATCTATCTATCTATCTATCTATCTATCTATCTATCATCTATTTCAAACTGGGCCACTTTTAGAGGTAGAGGTATTGATTTCAATGCTCAGGCAGAAGTTATTCATTCTGGAGTCACAAGTAACAGTAACACAACTGTCACATCAAGGAAGAGAGAGACGGAGAGAGAAAAAGAAAGAAGGAAGGAAAGAAGGAAGAAATATTTAAATATGTGAGAGCAGAAGTCTGCATTGTATTCTTTTTTTTTTTTTAACAAATGAATTTCCTTTATTTAAAAAATTGGGTTTAGTTGCTAAAACCAAAATTGTACTCTCAACATGGCTTCCTGAAGAGGGAATTCCTGCATGGGCAATTCAAAATTGCCAATGTTCCTTGTAAAAGAAAAAGAAACTCTTGAGATTTTTATGGAGTTAGGTGGAAAGGCTGTAGGGGAAAGCCTTGTCAGAAAGTGAATTGGTGGGCCCTGTAGCTGATTGCAAGACACAGGGAGAAATAAGAGTAACATCTGGAAGAGAACATGAATGTCACTATGTAAGAATGACTCATGCCTCTGTAGCCATGAGAGCAACTGGGGCAAGAACACTAAGGCCATTTCCGCACTATATTGTTATAGTGCTATTATTCTACTTTCAACATCCTGTGGAATTCTGGGGTTTGTAGCTTAAGGAGGGGCATTCAGAATTCTCGGCCAGAGAACTCTTGGCCTCAGTAAACTACAGATCCCAGAATTCCACAGGATGTTGAAAGTAAAATAATAGCACTATAACAGTATAGTGCAGAAATAGGATAAAACAGACTAGACAGTGACTTGAGGCACAACAAAGCAAACTTAACACAAGCTGAAATCCACAAAGCAACTTCACAAATAAACTGTTGCCAGATGGCTTTGGATATCAGAAAAAACACTGTTAATTGAAACAAACCATTGTTTAGCATTACATTTGAACTCAGTTGATGAGTTGCTAATAGAATCAAGAGTTTGATCACACTGTTTCTATTGGGTGAAGTTATAACTGTTCATTTTTCATGGCTTTGTAAAGCACGTGATCTTCAGCACTAACATTTAAAAACGTTTTTTACTCAGCACCTTCACATATGCTAGGAGCTTAAGGACTGAGAGTCTCTTTGCCAGGAGAAAGAAAAATGTGGGCTTAGCAACTTACCACGGTGACTGATAGGCTCCTGAAAATTTCTGTTTTCTCTTTCGTACACTGCTAACCTCATCTCCTCGGGGCCTGCAATTTCTGCGAGGCTGTAAACCAGCAGGGGCAATATCAGTCTCTAATTTGTAATCACTGGGTCCACATAAGATGGGGTTGGATCAAATGCTGATGGGCCTGCCTTTATTTAATTATGGGATGTGTGCATTTGTAGCACAGTAGTATAATTGTGAACAATATAGTCCCATTGAATTAAAGTTGTCTTTTTCTTCCTGTTCTGTGCATACCATTTATTTTGTGGTAACCACAGTATGTACTGGATCCTTCTTATTAGCATTAATAACATTTGGCAATGTGCATATTTTTCAACAAAATTTGTTTTTGCACAGAAAAAACAAGGATAGCACCTTGTAGAATTGAATCGGACTGTCTGCTCTTGAATTCTTACCTTTTCCCTGTGCATACACCCTATTATTAATGTACATTATTACTTCAAGTATGTCAGAAAAGGAGACAAACAGTCAGAAGCAGAAATTTCTCCCTAATTCACTCTGCCTAGCCAGCAAAATGTAAGGCAAAATTATTCAGGGGAAAAATACAATTTTCTGTCATCTCTGCCATACACTGATAACAAAGCTACAGGCTAATATGTTTTGATATTTTTGTCACTCGTTTATCATGTGACCTTTCATGCTATCATTAATACAGCTGAGGGACAGAACAGACACACTGAAATAAGGGTGTGGAGAAGTCAGATTGCTTCTCTAACAACTAACGGTCAGTCACAGCAATTTATGCTTTTCTTCACTGTAGCACTGACTGAAGAAGAGAAATTGTTATTAAAATTTGATATTACTGTCTAGGCTCTGCCACCTAGAATTTGCAACTTTTAGCTCTGATGAGAATGCTGGGAGGAGGGTTTAATAAATTTCCCTTTGAATTATGATATTAATACAATACGACATGCTTGCTTAGATATTCAAAGAGTGGAAGGGGAAAATAAGATTCAGGACATTGGAACACTGAATACTATCTGCACCCTGAAATATTTTAACCAAACAGCAAATCTGAATAACATGGATACAAACAATGGTTTCTATTGAAATTATAAGATGCCTTTAGTTTACAAGATTTTTTTAAAAAATAAAGTAATAAAGGTTTGTATTAATCAGCATTACATCCAGGATACACTAGGTAATGCATTACATCTTCTCTAGTTTCCTTCATGAAAAACGGAACATATATTTGCATTCAGTTTGACAACATTTCTGACAATTGCCTAGCCTTTTTTGCTAGCTACAGAACCTAATCTTTTAGAGATTTCAGTATAGACCTAATTTATACCTGACATTAGTGTATGAAAAATATTTTATATACACTGGAGCTGAAAATGAATTTATTGTTTTCAGGTAAAAGCTAAGAGGACTTATTTAAAAACAACAACAACAAGGGAAACCCCTTTCTCAACTCTATTTGTCCTTTCCAAATGCTGCAATTTTAAAATGTTTGTATTAAGAAAAGATTGTGGACAATATAAAGGCAATTTTTCAAATTTGCTTTATAGAAAATATTTATATGCTAAATACATCCATACATTCTCACCTTCTTGACAGCTACCATCTCATTCTTAGTAAGTTTTGAATCAAGGATGAGATAGAATAATGATATAAAATGACAAAGATTTACTAAAACAATTTAGTAATTTTAAAACTTAAGGTACATCAGAAATTTGCCTTGTATTTTATCTCCTTTGGGAGAATTTCTAATCATACCCATTAGACAATTACTTTTATGTGCAAAAGAAAACTGCAGTAACTTCTACATTCAGAATGTTTTAAATAGGTCCCAAAGAGAGATGATTCCCTTAAATGGATTGGGTTTTGAATCTCAGTACCATATATAAGGAGTGGAATAAAATTCCTGTTCTCCCAAACCATATTCCTATTACCTAAAGTGTACCTGTAAAGGTTTTTTAACAGTAGTAATGCAGGGTATGTATACAATTGTTAGTGTGTGCTATAAGATCACATTTTAAAATGTTTAGCAATATGGATCAGACAGCTTTTCTTTTTATTAGCCAGAATAAAATAATTGTCTGCCATTCACCTGTATATGCATGTGGTACTGTGAGACCTGCCTGTAATTATGAGCAAAGCATAAACATTTGTACTTCACATTTACTTTAGATATTTTTACAAATGTATGCACATTTTAATATGCCAATACATAGCAGTGATATAGTTTTTACATTTAGAGTATTTTGCTGTTTTGCAGAGCATCAATATACCAGCTGAAAAAAAAGTGTTTAAATTTTCTGAACTTTGAAATTTAAAAAATTAATTTGTAGCACATAATTGATTTTATAAATAGCACCTTTTTATTTCAATATATTATCCATAGCTCACATCAACTTAAAGGAAGATGAGCTTCTTATCAATATGGCATTTATGATGAAGAAGGATCATGTAAGTTTAAACCAATATGTTTAACTCCATGCCTGGCAAGCATGAATTAAAATAGTTGAGGACTTTTAATGTGGTCATTTGAATAGGAGGGTATAGTCCAGTTCTTATAAAAACAAACAGTGCACTCAGATAAATTAATATTTTAGAAAAGAAAAGGAAAATTAAACCCTATAGTGTGTGTTTGACTTTTTCTTAATGCTACAACATGAACAAAGAATTCTTTTTCCCTTTACCACCCTAGACCGAATAGCAACTGTGACCTAAAGATGAATCCTCTCTATAAAGAACAGGAGTAAATACAAATGTATCTTCATAGTTGCTGATCCTTATACTACTGCGCAGTATAGATTATTCATCCAACTTTACCTTATATAGAATTCCATTTCCATTTTCAGAAGGGTTGCATATGTGGAAAACAGAAAGGTGGGGTCTTGGGAGGGGGATGTTGGACTATTAGCTGCTGAAGATTCAGCTCTTATTGTATGAAGGACACCCAACTAATTTCATATAAATTTACAGAACTTTGTGATTTTAGAAAGAAAAGTTTAAAATTTTAATCCCAGAGTAAAGCAATGAAAGAATAGAAATTCTTTCTAGTTTTTTCTTTTTTCTTTTTGTGGAAGGGTTCCAGTAATCTTAGTGCCACAACTCAGGGTAAGTGTTAAGACACTAGGCCAAATTCATTTAGCATCTCTATTCCCAACACCAAAAAAAATGCCCAAAAAAGTAAAATGAAGCCCATCATTTACATATATTTCTAGTTTAACATCAAAAATAAATTATTTCAATTTGAAACAAATGAAATAAAAACATTAGGAATACCCCAAACCAAGAAGTTCATTAGAAAGACCCAGTGCTTCTTTCTAACCTGGTGGCATGTATTCATTTTCTTAAATGGGATATGATGTACTTATTAATGATTGTGGTAATTTTATATTAGAACACACAAGCACAACAAACACTTTCCATTCTAGTCACATCACATTTTACAAAACCAGTGGGGGTTTTTTATTATTTTAAAAAAATCTGGCATTCATGTTTGCATGTAAATAAAGCAAGAACCACAAACAAAGCCAGCAATCTTACATACTTGCCTTCAGTGGTAAAGGATGGAACGCCTGCATGCTACCAATCAGCAAGTGGTTGCTATGGTTACAAGGTCAGGAAATATGCCTTTTCCCCTGTTGTCCAAGGCTTGCACATGTCACTTCTGAAACTATGAATTTTATATACAGGTCAGGAGATGCATACCAAAGAAATAAATAGTGTATTGGACCATAATGACAGCTAACGTTCAAATGTCCTTGAATTTTTTTTTTTTAATTCTATCCAAACACATTTTGTCATTTTGAATGGGTTGGGGATTTTTTTGTATAAAACTGGAACAATTCCATCCTGTAATAAAATTTGGCAACGTACGTACAAACTGTGCTTTATGACTAGAAGCCGCATTATATTTTTCTTTGAAAAGAATCTTGTGTTGTTTAGCTTAATTCACTGATGTATTTCTCCTTTTTTTTAGTACTTAAAAATGACAGCATTGAATTATTTTTAAAATTATCAGTTGGTGCCACTTTAATTCGAAAGAGTGATTACTTTCTGTTAAAAACAAAAACAACTGAATTTATCAATGCTGTGTTTATAGAGAGACAAAGCAGAAGTTTAAGCTGTTGATTAAATGTAGATGGTCCTGTATGGAAACAGGACTGCTGCTTTGCACAGTAGAAATACAAATATATATATAAATTAGCAAGTCCAAGTGTACTCTCTATAAGCTGAAAATAAACGTGTTTGTAAAATTAGTATAGGGAGAAATGGGTGAGCCATGATGGTATGTGTGCCAATGAAGACTTTTCTAGGAAAATTAGTTAAAGGCCTCTCGTGGGACTTTGCATTTTACATCAGAAAAGGTAGGTCAAGTAAAGATGGCTATTTCAGGGTCTGTATATATTTTTCACTTGTCTTCTTTACTATTAACTTCCTGCTGATCTTTCTTTTGATAATAACCTCTTTTTTAAATCGAGATTCTTTCTATGTCAGATGTGAAGAGAACCATTGTTTACTGTAGAACTTGCAGTTCTGACTCAACTGACTTAGAACAAGGGAGAAGGTTGTGAAAAGATATGTGGAAACCAGGCAATATTTGATGCTTTTGCTTAACCCAAGCTGTTAATTAAAATGGTTGCTACACTCAGATACATCTTTTTATTTGGATAACCTCATTTTATTTTCTCCTCTAGCTGAAGGATGAATGGACAGTGAAATGATGTGTACCATTTAATAACACAGCCTCTGACACAGATCCATCATACAGTTCTAACATTGTTATTCCGTTTGAATATACTGCCTGTAAATTTTACGTACGAGTCTTTCTAATGAAAGGGGAACAATACCTCCTATCTTGAAATAAAAGTTTTTGATGCATTATATTTCAAGATTTCTTCATGAATCATGCTTCTTATTTGCTTTACAACTTTGCTATAGTTCTTAAAAATTCATCCATCAATGATTAAAAAGTCTAAAATATATTGAAATGGGGATATAACACAAAAGAGAAGGGAGATGTTGTTCCCCTTTGCTTTTTGGATTGCATCTTTTGTTCAAAGGAATATACCCCTTTCCCCCCCCACTCTCATTTGGCCAGGAAAGATTAGTCTGTACCTTGATAACAATCCTTCCAATTTTTCTCCTCTTTTTTTCCTCAGAAAGCAGCATTCAAATGAGAAACTAAGCACAATTCTTTTCAACAGGCAATTTACCCCATGACGAGATATGCTTTCACTTATTTTTCTCTGACATTCTCGTATCTAGCAGCACAGCAGGTATCCAGAGGTTAGGCTTCAAATAAAGGATAACTACCTCCTTATATTAATAGATGCCATTGTATGAATGTCATATTATTGCAGCATTTAGTTCCTTTAATTGTTTTCTACTAAATTATATATGATAAGGAAAGGCCCAGACAAGTGAGAAGGAAAAGAAAATCTCCCCCAAAACTACTCTTTTATCATTATTTTGATTGTTCTGCCTGCACATTGCCTTAAGAAAGAAAGAAAAAAAGAAGAAAGAAAGAAAGAAAGAAAGAAAGAAAGAAAGAAAGAAAGAAAGAAAGAAAGAAATGCTCCCCCCCTACATATATTGCCACTTGAAATTAATATATTGTTTTGAGCAATTAGGTTTATGTTTGAACTACAGGAAATGTCAATTAACCATTTGCTATTTATGCTTTGAATCATTTCAAATATCTATACCTGACCTCTTGTACCGAAACAGAAGAAAACACTGAATATTTTAAATGTTCCATATCAGATGGTCAATGGAAAATATCCTTGTGCTGAAGAGGGTGGGCTATTTTTCTTAAACAGTCAGCTGCACAGCATCTTTCATCTCTCATGGTTATTCTATGAGACTGTATCAGGCTGTTTTCATGTATATATTTTCCCTTCATGACATTTTTTTGTGTAGCCAGATGAGTCCAGGTTATGCGTCTTGTGGCCTGTGTGCAACCTTGTCCATTAGCCAGTCCCTGCACCTTTGATGTGAACCATCAGCCCTCTGGTTTCCGTGGTTCATTCATTTTTGTGGTTCTGTAACGATCTCTGCCCTAGTCCTGAATCCTGCTTTTATTGTAGACAGAGCTGACAACAGGCAGCCTTGTCTTTCATTTCCTTGATGTACTTTGTACTGCAGTATGGCTTTTGTTAGTATTGATGCAAACATTACCATAAACCACCACCTAGGGACTGAAAACAATTGACTAACTGTTTTCAAATCCAATACACTTAAGTTGATCAGATACAAAGTTTAAGTACAGTTAGCTTGGAAAAAGGCACCAGTGCTGTGTGGTCTCAGCTTTTCGTGTTCTGAAAAAATAAAGAGCAATGGAATGTGGCTGTCAAGAGAAATGGCAGCGGAATCTATTCAAGGGGTGAATATTGGAGCCAGGGACATGTTCCTTCCATGGGCTCATAGGACTAGTTTTTGCTTCTTTTTGGCGTCTTTTAAAATGCTTTCCCCTTTATCACATTTTAAAGGCTCGTTCCAAGCAAGAAAAGAAATAGGATTATAGAAGGAAAGCAACCATGTTATGAACCAGTTCAAATTCTGATGAGATGTGCATTTTAAATTGGCTGATGTTAAAATTCTCCGTTAAATTCTAAACAGCAGGCTAACAATCATGGCACTCATTATAACGGAATATTCCATATCATATGGAAGAATTTCAAAGTTGACTGTGTTGTAAATGCAAAACTGTGCCTGACCCTTTTTGAGAAAGGAGCAGTAGCAGGGTCATTTGCTTTTTGAGCCTTGTTAGATCCCGGATTCGTGCCTTTGTAAAAGGGGCTATTCAGATTCAGTTTCCGTACGATGCTTCAAAGATGTCAGTTGCATCTTTGAAGTTTCTTCCTAAATTAAGCAGTGGAGAACTTGAGAAAGTGAAACAAAAAAAAAAAAAAAGATTCACAAAATGAATCAGGTTCAAAGTTCTATGCATATTTCAAACCTGATAAAGCTCTGCTTCTTATTAAGCATACAAGAATACTGTGACTAACTTCCCAATTTGCTCCTTTTCTTGCAAGGCTAACATGTTGTAATGAAATCTAATATTTGGAAAGGGAAAAATAAAAGCTTTAAGCTATGTTTGGGCTCATTATAAATAAAGTGATCTGAAAATGAATTAGGATGTTTCTGCCTTTTGGAACTGACTAACACACCTATATTCTAACTATTCTGTCTAAGTTATAGCAAACTGGCAATATTGTCAGCTCTTTGTCTTATTGACAAAAACGTAAAAAAAATGAATGCAGATTTAGCATGCAATCTTTGAAGTCAATAACATTGAAGCAGCCTCACTGTGCAGAGGATTGCAACTTCAGATAGTTATCTTTATCTTGCTATCTTAATATATGCTCAGTAATTTTGAAGTTTATTTTCAATCACCTGTCAAACTCCATTAAAAACCTCTGTTAACATTTCTACTGATATGTCTGGCATTAGGTTTGTATCCTAATTTTGTAGATCATATCTTAAATGATTGAAAGAATATTTCTTTATGTTATGCAAACTATTAAGAGTAGGGCTTTTTTTTCTTTTTACAAAACTTTGGTAAGTCTGTTTTTTACTCTTATCTCTAATTTTACACAGGTGTATTTAGATGTAATAATATTTCCAAATATTAATAAAGGACTAGATCTGCATGTTTGCCAGCAGTAACATGTTACAAACTTCAGTTTATGACAATGAAACAGAAACTTTTTAATTTATATAATGAAAAACCTGTTTAGAAAATAGATGTTTCCTCTTACCCATTCCTCTTGCTGGGATATTGTGAATTGGATTGCATAAAACTCCCTTCTTATAGCATTCAAAATAAAATACTATCAGAATGGAAATAGTTTCCATGTTAGCTATTAATTTATAATTATGGTTATATGTTTGCTTTCTTTATACAGGAATCTTTACTTAGACAATTCATGATCAAGTTCAGTTCTCTGCCAAGATCTTTGTACAGGAAAATATCCATTCAAGTCATTTATGAGAACTTTGTTTAACATTTCAGTAATTGCACTTGATATTGGGAGTATCACACAACTGTAAAAGTTATCAATAATAATTGACTGTGAATCTTTAAGAGGCAGCATATCCAGGTTCAGTTCATACAATAAAGATGCTGGTGAGCCATGGTGATTTAAGTCTTGAGTTCAATGTGTCATAGCCTCCCTGACATCACTTTATTTTTTAACCATCATCCAGTGGACCGTATAAGATATATAGGGGTTGCTGGCTTCAGCTGCTTGAATTTATGTGCAGAATCTCTTAGTGAATTGGCCCATAATTGGGTTCTTAAAATAGATTTTCTTGGCTAAGTACAATTGTGGTTGTGTGTTGTTACCAGGTTTAAGCTTCTGTGAAATGCAAGCCACCCCTAGGATGTTATAGGGAAATGGATAATGGTCAATTATTAATAGTGATTATATAGATTTAATGCCATATTAGAAGAGAAGAATGACAAGTAGATCGGGAAGAAAGGGGATTTCATGAAATTTAATTAATAAAATTTAGAATATTGCAGAACTCCAAAAGTTGTATTGTCACTGCAGTCTCATGTGCATAATTATTTACTAGTTTAATTCAAGCATATTTATTGTTTAAGCTAGCATATAACTTGTCCAAAAGTGTCAGTGTAGGCTGATTTTATCACTGAGTGATTTGCCAACTATAGGTATTGTATTGTATGGAAAACTCCATTGAAATCAATGAGATTAACTTTCTCTAAAGAGCACATGTATTGAGATTGTAATCCTACACACACTTACAACAGAAACCTATGGAACTTCGTAGTCCATGCTTCTTAGAAACCTGTGGAACTCAGTAGTCCTTACTTCTTAATAAACATACATGGGGTTAGACAGCAAGGAATGGATTTGTTTGTTTGTTTGTTTCCTCACTACAGTGAATCACAAAACATTGAGATTCCAATCCAACTAATGAATGCATTCCATTAGTATCAGTGAGGCTTGGGTATGGCTAGAGAGTTCTTTAACAAACCATGGTAGTGTTTCCGTTCATCATTTGAGACATTCAGCATATCCTTTCCCATAGTATTTCAATCCATTCTCCTTTCACTGGTTTTCTAATTCTCCACATTTGTAGGAAAGAAATCATTTAGCATTACTTGCATGCTTTTCATTCAGCTGTTTCGTAGGGCTTGGATAGGGTGGAAGTGTTTTGGCTAAATAAGGAACAGCACCCTTGACTAAACACCAGAAACCATGTGGATGAGTAATATCAGCATGCAACCAGTTCACTACAAGCTGCTTGTAACCTAAATCCCACTATTTTCGATTGGTATTGAGGATGCATTCTAAGGAAACTAACACAACGCAGCCCCATAAACAAATTTAGACTGATGAAGGGAGCTGGTGTACAAGTGGGCAGTTCATTATAGGTTAAAGTTTTATTTGGGCATCAAAAAAAAAAAAACCCTCTTAAAATTCCTTGATGTTAGGAATGGGATTAAGGGAAATGAAAGGAAATTGTATAAACAAAAGTTGTGGCACATACATGAATTTGGCTACATACTCTTTGTAAGTCCATGAAATTTTCACCTTTCCAAAATTTAAAATAGGATTTTTATTACTTTTTCTTCAATACTACTTTTTTTTTTAAAAGAGGTCATTATCAAAAACAATAGTTATCTATTTTACTAAACATTTCATATACATTAAGTAAAAATATTAAGTGATGGTGATGGTAACAGTAATAAAAAAGAGTATAAACTGGATGATTTAAAAAGTTATATTATTAATATATTTCAGGTAAGACATGGAATTTAAATTCTAAGTATTCAGTAGTCAGTGATAAAAATATAATATGCTTACCTTTATTTATTCAATTAAATTAAACTAGAAAACAATATTTTGCATTTACATATTCAAAGAACAATATTTGATTTGAAATCTGTTGCAACAAGTATGGAAAAATGGCTGTTTCTTTGGTTTAGTATGAATTCATTTACTTGCACTAACAATGATAAAAGGTGAATCATAACAGAATGTTATCACTTAGAAATGCAATAGGAGTTGCGGGATGAAGGAAGGCACTGCTTTCTGAGACTGAGATGGATGTGATCTCTCTAAGGTATATCCATCTCTGACCACTTTGCGTCTGGTGCCTGTCACAGGTGAAAATCTGAGGCTCTGTGGGGAGACCCACTGCAGAAACCCATGCACATAAAGTCCTGTAATGTCACTTTGTTAGAAAAGCAGAATCTTGCATGTTGACCTGCTGGGTAGCATATTAAGAAAGAAACTTTGCTTAGGGAGAGGAATCCCAGTAGATTGGATATACCTGAGTGTGAACAGGAAAAACCTGAAATTTTCTCCACCTCCTCTGTCCCTAAAATAATTCTGAAAAACCCATGGGAATCAGAGTTGCCAGTGAATGCTAATGTCACCTGGGAGCAGTAGGTCAGTGTGACAAGTCAGCTGCCAGATTTGAAAGTCACAAATGCCAAATGACTTGCCATTGCCCTTAAAAACTGGCAGTTTTTCACTGTTATCCTCTAACCTGCCTCCCAAGCCATGAAAAAAAAATGTTGTTAGTGTTCTCAGTTTGGCCAAAACCTGTACCGGGAATGAATTCATGTCACTCCTGTATGTGGAGAAAATGCCATGTAGCCTGCTGGCAGGCTTTCAAGGGACAAAAGTGGCTGCCACACCACTCTTTCTCCACCACAACAGGATAGCAGGCTAGTTTAGAGAGGACAAAGCCTTATGACACAACAGAGGTGAACTGGAAGAAGACGTCAAGAGGCTGCCCCTACTGCATGCCCACTGCCAGCATCGGCTGCCTTAAGGCACCAGCCTAACTCAACCAAATCGTACAATGAGCTCTGCACAAAGTTTCTCTTGAAGGCAGTGCTAGCCCAAGATATCATTATGGCTGAAGTGCACTCTAAATAGCACCAACTTCCTGAGCAAGGGCCAACCCCTTCAAAATGTTCCTGTAGGTTTCAGAGCAAGTCCTGCCTTCAGTAACCCTATCACTCCATGACAGTATATCCAAAGCATGCCACTTCCTCATGTGATTGAAAAGGTTCTTTATGGGGATAGGAAACCAGGCTGTCAAGCAAAACACAAGTTTGCTGACATATGGTATGTTTATATATGGCAATACAGGCTAACCAAAGCTCTACATTTTCAGTTGAGCCATAGCTGCTCCATTTCAATAGAGAGTTAGGTTTGAGGTCTGTGGCTCTTTGGAAAAGCAAAGACTTTGCTCTAAATTATAGTATAATTGTCTTTTGTGGAAGGTAATGTTACATGGGTCATTCGTAGGTCACACGAATGACTTGCTGAAATGGATATCAATATTGATGCTATTCTAATTTCTTTGACATGTTCCAGTATAATGGTTCTCAGAAAACCTCTGACTGATCACATATATGTATATGTAAAATATGGATGCAAAGTGTACTGCAGAATGATAGGTTTCCCTTAGTTACCTTCCCAGTTCATGCTTTTTTGAACTCTCTGGTCCCTAATTAAAGTAGGTGGAAGGTTGTTCCAGATTAGGCATTTATTGTGTGGTTGCTTTGCTTCTTTCATAGAATTTTACATGGGCCTTTCATTTCTGTCTCTCCCATGTTTTTCCTCTGCTACTTCTGATTTTTCTCCTTCTGTAAAAAAGCATCGGTCAAGAAAGAAAAGACAGAATAGCTGCACAATACATTTTGACTGGTGGTGCTAGGAGGCAGCCTAAATGTCATATGCAAAATGCAAAGCTCACTAAGCATATTATCAATGATTAAAGAGAGAAATATTAATACATATTAAATATAGAACTCAGGGCTGGTATCATGGGTCAGCTTCAAAGGGCATGTCTCTTTCAGGTCCCAGCACCTTTCGTCTTACTGTTTTCTAATTCCTCAAAATCTAATTACCATTTTTGTGAGATTATACAGGGGTGGATTCACTTAGGCTTCTGGAAGGGGTTTCTGTTAGCCCACTGGAGCTTTAGATGCTTTTCTCCTCTCCCTGCTCCATCACAAATTACTTTTGAAATTTCCATCAGTTACAAGGGCCAGTTCTTTACTCTTCTGGGTAGAAAGGAATGTTGGTACACAAAGCAAATGTAATACCACCACCCTGTGCACACGTATCTTGCAGTCATAGAATTGGCTGCTTTGTTATTTTAGGATCCTAGTCAGTCTGTTCTTGCCTGATTGGAGCTTACACGGCAAAGGTCTGAACACTCTACTACTCAGAGTACGATGAAGTCATAGTCCAGGAAATTTCTGGGTAAATCATCAGCTGGGTGGACCCTTTATCAACTCCTAAATGAGGTGAACCTTTTCATGTTGCTAGCCTATCTGTAGTGCTAACATACTGATGAAGAACTGGTATGACTGGGAATGGTCCTACCATTGGGCAGAGTAGAGCAGCTATCTCAGGCTTCAGTTTTTGCATAGCAGGAAAAGTAGCAACTATCATTAATGTATTATTACTGCTCTGCCTATCTTTCTGTCTATCTACCTATCCATCCATCCATCTATCTATTTCTTCCTGAGAGATTAAGAGAAGTGTTTGTGGGATTTTCTGCCTCAGATGCCAAAATAACTTGTTTGGCTGGATATTGTTTACTTTGGCGAAAGGTGTGCAATTTGCTATTTGCTCTGCCTCAGGCAGCAAGATGATGTAAGCCAGCCTTGGATGCCATATCATTGCTATTAACAGTTTTTTCCATTGAAACAAGGGTCAGTGTCCCCATTATACAAAATGAAGTGGTTGAGTTAGGGGAAATGCAGCATTGTGGACTTGCCTCCTTCAGTTGGCTGGCGGAGGCAATGCTCTCTCATGTAAATGCTCTCTTGTGTAAAAATCAATAACCAAGACATAACTAAATTATATATAGTTGCATTGTGGGTACTGAAAGTAACTACATGATGTAACTTCCCTTCTTTAGTGGTATAGCTTTTGTGTTTAAAGTTATTCATATAGTTATAGGAGTACACACTCACTAAATGGCAGAAAGAATATTAAAGGTTTCTGTAACTGCCTTATGTTGCTGTCTTGTTTTCTCCTGTGGCTACTGAGGTGACAGTGAGGTGGATGGTGAGGGAAAACCTCAAACTAATAGCATGTTGCATCCAGATTTTTAAAAGAAACTGAAAATAACTATTTTGATTAACTTAACTAGTTTTGAGGAACATGAAAAGAAAGTTACGATTTTAAAGTAATTACTTTGGTGGCTGGGAATCGTAATTGTACCTAAGTAGAAATTTGCAAAAGGGTAACTTTCTAAGTTTGTTGTTTACATGAGAGGCATTCATTAGAACTGCCTCATATTTGATCTGATTATTTGCCTTTTTTGGCAGGACTGGGCATCTGAAGGAGCCATAGGCCAACTTTCTCTCAGATTCATCTGCAAGCCTCTCCTCCCACTACAAATCCAAATATTTATGTTTTGCTCTGCAGTCCCTTTCAAAACGGTGACGAGAGTAGATATCCTGTGGTGTTTCACACTGTAGGAGGTTTTGGGGGGCTTCTGGTGGGCTTCAAGGGCCAAAGAAGTAGAGTCCAGATGCCACATGCAATTTCCAGGCTACAATTTGATCAGCCCTATTTGACTCCAATCATGTAGTGTTTTTCCAGTGTTTTAGGCAGAGATCTTCATACCGGGATCTTTTTTAATAGTGAGGTCGCCAGGTTAGTATAATCCTATTCCCTGACATTTCAGAGCTAAAATGTGAAATCAGGGGACAGGTCCTTGAATTGTCATGGAAATAGGTCCTTGTGCTGTCACAGAAGTGGAAAAGGCAAGAGATAGCAGGCAGGCCAGAAATCCTTCTGTGTTAACTGGTTCTGGAAAGTACTGTGAGGAAAATCTGGGTACATGATCCTAGAGTGTATCTAGCATAAACAGTGCCTAGGGCAAGTGTAGAAGTTGCACATCTACCTCCAGGGCCGCTTTCTCCTCCTCTGCCACTTCTGGCACTGCTTTTTTGTGCCCCCCTGGCATTGATGCCCAGGGCACATACCCTACTTGCCCCATCCTAGATGCGCGTTTGTCCCAGAGTTTGGGTAAACCCCTGATAACCAGGTAATATGGTAGGAGGCAGAAAGGGGGGAATCAAAGCATTTCTGGTAGCAAAATGCATTATCTGCAGCCATTGCTGCCATTCCCACCAAGTCTCCTATCGCACATGCCCTTACCAATATTACATGTGATGCTCAGGGAGTTTTTCCAGGCCCTGCACTGCTGCAGGGTCTCCTGGAAGACTTACTGCCAGTCAACAGGGAGCTTCATTCCTTGTTCTGCATTGCTACTGCCAAGGCTTCTACCACAAAAATACTCACAGTTCACAGCACTGGCACAGTACTGCCTTGCTCCAAGTGGCACGATGGGCCAAATTTCATGCGCCCACTCTCTCTCTCCCCACTCCTCTCCTCTCAGTCCTCTTGCCCTGTCTTTTGGGTACAACAGTGTTCTATAAGCATCACACACATAGAAACATCTTTATGCTGAGTCAGAGATGGAAATGGGTGGAAATAGGAAACTAGGGCCCTTTCCACACTAGACTTTAAACTGCAAACCTCTGGATTCCATAGGATGTTGAAAGTGGAATAATAGCACTATAACAGTATAGTGCAGAAAGGACTAGCTCACATATAAAACTCAGACTTCGTCCTTTTTCTGTGCTACTCACCCAGAGATTTGTTTCCCAGAAGGATACCAAGAGAAAAACAGTAATTGCTTCAGCCACCATCTTGAGATTTGCCAGCCTATTACTTGGATACGCCCTGGTTTGAATTTAGGCCCTTCTGCATGCCAGCTGTCCTTCCTTCTCTTGTTTTAGACCTGTATTTTAAAATGACACCATTAAACATTCCACCAGTTCATGATGATTTGCCTCATGCAGTACAGTTTTTGATTGCATATAATGGTTCTTTGAGGATGATCTGGCTCAGATAGTATAGTGGTTGTCAAATCCACACAAACTATGGTTTGGCAATCTGTGGTATGCCAATGGCTTTTCACAATCCTTAATCTTCCTATTGCATGCCACCCCCTATCCTATGTTCATGTTCCCTGAATCTTTTACTTTATTGGTTAAAGGTGAAGGTTTGCATGAAATCCAAATTGGGAGGACCACATCTATTGAGTAACTTCATGAAGCCTGAACCAGAGCACAATAAGGTTTTTGGATTACAGCATCACAAATCTCCCAGCTGGCATGGCCAGTGGGAGTTATAGTTCAATAAAATAACTTTTCCAAGCTGTGCTCTGAACTGGGCTTTTGAATACCTATCAGCCCTAACAGATGAAATGCAAAGGTTTAGATAAGGATTATGCAAGGATATGATAAATAAAGACAAACTGTCCTTCATCTTTTCAAAACTCGTTTGTGTAGCAAGACTAGTTTCTTTGAACAGCTTTATTATAAGCATAATTAAATTGTTTTTTATGTTTTACAAGATATTCTTAAATAAACATTGTTTAATATGTTCTCACCCTCAATGTTTTTGTTGTTCTGGCACTATTGGTACTAAAACCTAAAAAAAACCTCCTTTTTTTTGCCTTTTATCTCATCCTAGATAAAGATATAGAGCAAGTGTTAACATAAGGTATTTACACCAACAGTAAGGTAACAAGAAGACAAGAATGAAAAGAACTGTGCTGCATTCTTCCGCAAGTTTCTAGGCATTTTATGCCCTCTAAATAGCTTTGTGACAAAAATCAATTATTTATGATAGCATAATGCAGTATTTATAATAACAGGGTTTTGCATGCAGGGACTTGGATGTGTGTAAAAATAAATTGTAAAGCATTTTTTGCTTAGTTTTCTTCTTTTATAAAAAAAAAAGAGGGGGGAACTCACTTTTACCAAAATAAGTAAGCAAAGTATCTCTTGTGCTGAAAAGAAACCAAGCAATTTCAGTAGATGAATGGAATGTTCAGCATGAACTATGTTTAGAATACCTTTAAACACCAGCTCAGCTGAATACAGAGCAGCCCTGAAGAATTATTTCATATCGTGTGCACTTGTAGTTGTGTACACAGACACAATTTAGAGGTTGTTAAATTAGGGTTATTATTGAGATCAAAAGCTTTCATCCAAACTCATCAACAGCACTATGCACCACAATCTTCTCCTCTCAATTGCAATTGCATATGGTGATGTCGGGGGGGGTACTACCAAGATTGGCAACATTATTCCACAACAGGTGTTCAGAAAAGTGCTAGTTATCTGGAAAGTCAATGTCTGGCTCCACATCTACAGCTGAGCGCTGCATGCATGCATCCCATGCATGCATCCCATCCTCTTCTGTCCTGGAAATGGCCATGGCATCATGTTCCAAAGTATGGAAGCTACTTTCCACAGATATGAAAATGGAAAGGTAGGTGTGGAGCGTTATGTTCTGCACTTTCCATGTATGTTCCTGATCATAATACACTGATTCTTTTTAAATGTAGCAATCATAGAACTGATATTACCAAAAAAGTGAAGTTTTTTTTAAAAGGACTCAGTGAAAAATAAAGAGAAGAGAATTCATCTCCCTTCTGTTTCTCACCCCTTACCTTACCCTGAGGGATGGAGGTCTGCAGTGCTGATGAGTAAAGTGTTGAAGTGTGATGCATCCAGCTCCCTCCTAGCAGCAAGTTGCAATGTGCCAAGGAGCTGCAAGAGGAACTGTCCCTGCTTCTTTCCTCTCACAGTGGATTACTGTCAGGAGAGGACTGGACACATCATCCTATGGTACCTGTTCATCAGCATTGCAGAACTTCACCCCCCCCCATGTGGTTGGATTTTAAGGTGGCTTTAGAGGACATTTATTAATGTTGCAAAGGCACCACAACTGTTAATATGAATAGGAAACAGCTACAAGATTGTACATCTAAGTTATAACACCATCACTGACTAAGGCCATTTCCACACGGGGTAATAAAAACAGTGTAGTGCGTCCTCCACGGAGGACGTCTGCACCTTGGAGCAGACTGGGTCCAGACTACTTACTGTAGATCTGCACCTCAGTCTGCTCCAGAACGACCCCAAGTAGTCCTCCAGCATGCTTTTGAAAGACCTGATTTTTCCAGTCTTTCAAAAGCCCAGAGTGTGCCACTGCATGCCTGCTGTCCAGTGCAGATTCACAGGCTCGCACCAATGCGAGCCTGAGATCTGAGAGCGGACTTTAGGCTGGCGAGCTTCAGCAGTTGGTCGGGACCCACAACCAACCGGAAGCCACCATTTTGGGCACTGGAGCAGTGCGGATCTATGACCATGCACTGCTCTGGAGCAGCCTGGACCAGACCAGGGAGCCAGAAAATCTGGTAAGTAGTGGCACGAGGCGATTCCCTCACCCTGTACGGAAATGGCCTAAGTATGCCAGCTGCTGATTCCTGAAGGAAAAAAAAAACTACAAAGTTTTCACAGAGTGAGGCCATTTCTGCATGAGATATCATAAGTGGATTGTAGCATTGTTATGGAGGATTCTCCATTAGCACCCTAGGGACACTCCATTCCTCACCTCTCTGCTTTAATGTGAATAGAAATGGGATGGCCATCAGTTGTCTCTTCCACACTACAGCATCCTTGTCCACTCTCCTGGTCCACATTTATCCCACCCCATTTCAGCTGATTGGCCTCCTTCAAATGGTGGCTCCCTGTTTGCTGTGGGGTTGGGACAAGAGATGATCTTGGGATGCCCACAGCCTGCCCATTGCCAGCTCTGCCAGTTTCTTGCAGCTCTGTGAAGCGCTTTAATGTTTCTGCATTGAGCTGGTCAACAGGATAGATGTGAATGAGGTAGTGCACAATGAATTTTTTCAGGAGTTTTCCAGAGTCCCCAACTGTATCCTTTTTTTTTTTTAACCAAAACAACATCGGGCAGAAAAATAGTGCTTCTGCAAGGAAAAAAAAATTACTGTGCAGAAAATCCTATTTTAGATAAGAAAGTGCTGTTTTCTGAGAGAGAAAAAATCAAAATAAAAATTATGCAAAATAAAAACTACAAATAATCTTCCAAAGCTGCAGTTTTTGGAGGTTCTAACAGTAGGAAGAAAATTACTAAAATTACTTGTTACTTCCTTTGAACATGAGGTTAGTGAAGAAGTGTATCCCAAATCCACACTGTCAACTTTTAATTGCATTTTCTCCTTCTCCTTAACTTCTCTCCTCTCTGTCTTCTTTCTTTCTCATCTGTTCTCATTTCCACTTTTTACTTATAGAATACACAAATAAGTGTAAAACATACAAATTGTTATATGTTTCATTCAACACTTATTGATGAACTGGTGAAAGAAAGAGGGGAGCTCATTTGTTGTCATTGCGTGTCTTCAAGTTGTTTCCAACTTATGGAGACCCTAAACCACCCCATTGTAGGGGCATAATAATGAGGAAATAATTAATCAATAGCTTAATAGCAGGCACATTGAATTAGGAAAAAGAACAATGTGGCCAGGGAAAATGAGAAGAATGCTTATGCTTGCAGCTGGATGTAGATAATAGGAAAATCAGCTTGCAGAACTTAGAATAATAGGAAGCCAAGTACAGCAACGGTAGATAGTAAAGGGGATAACTAACTGAGTGGGCTCAACAGGTGTGAAAGAGAGGTAGACTTTGTGGGTTGGAGCGTCCAGAGTAGGCAAAACTAGGCCAAGGAGAGGGGGAGTGACCACAAGAGATGAATTTTGGTGACTGAGAGCCACATAAAGCTTCATTTTAATATTAAAAATCACACTCCTAGGGAGGGGTCTGGTATTAAAATTTGGGACTGCCTCTAGGGCATGTGTAGTGCTTGTATGCTGACATAATAATGTATTCATGACATAATTCCTATACGTATGTATTTGGATTAGCCAATAATTAGCATTTCTTGCTTCTGTAATGGATGCTTAGCAGGGTATAAAGCTACCTGTGTGTAGCCATTTTCTTTGGAGTAGTATATTTTTAGTGCCTGATGCACAACTGCTCCCCTCTTGTACAAAGGAAAATCATTTAATAAATTCTTTACAATATTTTTTGCTGCTGAAAACCCTGGTGTGATTTTGAATTAATGTTGCAACACCATCACAGAACTGAGAGGGTGTGGCACACCCAAGGTCACCCAGTGGGTTTCCATGGGTGAGCAGGGAATTGAACCCTGGGTCATTTCCACACTAGACTGTGATAGTGCTATTATTCTACTTGCAACATCCTATGGAATCCTGGGGTTTGCAGTTTTGGGAGGGGCCAGCTGGCCCCTCCCAAAACTACAAACCCCAGGATTCCATAGGATGTTGCAAGTGGAATAACAGCGCTATCACAGTCTAGTGCGGAAATGGTCTTGGTCTCTAGGTTCATCGTCTAACACTCAAGCCACTATACCATGCTGGTTCTCCTATGCTCATTTTTCCATTCAGTTCACTGGGGCTTATCTCGAAGTAGACACGTCATTGATAGATCCCTACATCACCTGTTTCATATTAGGATAAAATGAATTATCTTTTGTCAAAAATCTTTTTTTTTAATCAATCAATAAAGAACAAGAATCAGTGTTCATTTGCATCTTAGGTGTCATACCAGATGACAAAGAACTGCTTTTGCAGTCAATAAATGCACATATTAATTATTTTTTTCCCCTTTCTCTCATTAAAATTGCTTAAAATTGCCTGCTTTCCAGGTCAGTACATTCTGGGATGGGCCATTAATGTAAAATCAAGATATGTCCTTGCTTGGGAACTGCAGCCTGGGGGCCCTTTCCACACCGGGGTATTAAAACGGTGCAGAGCGACCTTTGACGGAGGTCGTCTGCACCGTGGAGTGGATTGGAGTGGACTACTTTTCGTAGTTCCGCACCTCAATCCACTCCGAAGCGACCGGAACTGGTGGTGCCGCGTGTTTTTTAAAAACCACTTTTCAGAGGTTTTTAAAAAGCATGAAGCGCGCAGCCCCAAGCAGCTCCGTCGCTGCACTCTGGTGCAGATTTGCAGGCGTGCACTAGTGCGTGCCTGCAGATCTGCCGGGGGCGGGCTTCCGGATGGTGAGCTTCTCCAGTTGGTGGAGAGCCTCTGCCAGCTGGAAGCCACCATTGGACGCCGAAGCTGCCATTTTGGACGCTGGAGGACTGTGGAGCAACGAGCTCACGCTGCTCCACATGACAACGGACTTACCCGGTTGCTGGTAAGCTCCATTTTAGCACGTTTCCCCCGTTTCCCCCTCCACATGCGGAAAGGGCCAGAGATACAACTTGCAACTCCTAGAATTTGATCCACTCTACTATTTCGCCCCCAGTCATGCTGTTGCACAGGCCAGGTTTCCTGATGCACTTCTAAAAATTATTTTTATATCATTCTTTTCCAGTGAATAAATCTGATATTAGTTATAAACTGATTGCTTATACTTGTTAATTGTTCTGTGATGTCATATTTTAATTTTTTAGGAATCCTGGATCCCTTCCATTTCAACTGAATTGCCATTCCTGAGAGTGATCAGCGAGTCCTAAAATGATCTCCATTGTTTTCACAGAATTCTTCTCTTGTGTTATTTATAATACTGACCCAGCTCTCTAAAGTCCTATGCACTGAACACAGATTAAATTTATTCTTTTTCTCTGCAATTCATATCATTTCTTTTAAGTACTCTGTTGATACTTAGACTGCACAATGGAGACATAGTCTCTTTGTATAGTTCTAAATATTTAAAGAAATGTTAAATTATTTAAATTATTTTCTAACTCAGTACCTTTCAGCTGTAAAGGCTCTCATTATTGTTGTTGTGTGATTTCAGGTCATTTCCAACTTTCATCCCAAGATGAACCTATCACAAGTTTTTCTTTGCAAGATTTTTTTTTTCCAGAGAGGGTTTGCCATTGCCTTCCTCTGAGGACAAGAGACTGTGACTTGCCTATGAAAAATCCAGTGGTTTTTCATGACCATGGAGGAATTCAAACCCTGATCTCCTGGTCCAGCACTCAGAACACTACATTATTTCTGGCTCTCAGAAAGCAATTTTCAAATCTAAAGCCTCCAGTTTACAGTTTAAAAAAGTGATAACATGAAAGGAAAGAGGGGTGGGATGGCAGAGGAAAAAGGCATATTCCGATGCTAATTCTCAGGAATTTATCACATGATAGGTTTGCTGCATGTTCGCACTGGCTTAATTCTGGCCCTTTTCGCACTGAGGCTTCTAGCGCAAGTGGGGGAGGCCGGCAAGCGCAAGAAGGCTCCTCCGGGAGGCTGCCGCTTCCCCCTCCTTCCTTCCGCAGGTGAAGGAACAAGCGGGGAAGCGGCACTGAAGGAGGCTTGCCGCGCAAGCCGGCCTCCCCCCGTGCGAAGCGGGAGACCTCGCGCCGGATTCCCCCCCCGCGCCCGCACGCGAAGTGGGCGGCGTCGCACCGGATCCCCCCGCGGGCGCCAGATTCCCCCCTGCGCGCGCGAAGTGGGCGTCGTCGCGTCCGTTGCGCTAGCTCCCCACCCCGCTCCTTCCTTCTGCAGGGGCGGAGGGAAGGAAGCGCGACCCGGCCGGCTCCCGGAGGCTCCACACGAAAGGTAAGTGCGGGTGGGCACCGGGAGCGTTGCGCGAGCGTGGGGTGATTTTCGCTTGGACGCGAAAATCAAAAAACCCGCGCTCGCGCCACTTCAGCCCCGTGAGCCGGGCGGAAGTGGGACTGCGTTGTGCGGAGCGATGCTCCCACTCCCGCGAGGCTCACGGGGCTGTCGCGCGAGCAAAGGCCCGTGCGAAAAGGGCCTCTGTGTTTGATCTTCCCTTATCACATCATGTTGTGACTCTCTTGTTATTGCACTTCATTTCTGTCATTATTGGATCACAACTTTTTTATTGATGGGAAAAAAAACATTAATGGCTCCAATATCACTATGTTTAATTATTGCTTCTTGGTCCCATAATTTGGTTATGCAGCAGTTTCAATATTCTGGCAGTGATGTGTGAGTGGGCTGATTCTCCTTCCCTTCCTTATCCTCAAACGGAATGAAGTCACTCCAATTCTAGTGTTGGAACAAAAGAGCATTGTGGTAAACAGGAACAATGTTGATTCTACTCTGTTCCCTGATTTGTTTTTTTTAATTTGTTTTGCCATAACTGCACAGTTGCACTGCCATGGGGTGACAAGCGTGCTACAAATATGCAATTACAGAAAAACAGTAAAGAAATACATGTTGGGAAACTGAAATTGCACAACTGTGGCAATAAATAAACAGATAAATAAATAAAGAGGAAAATTTTGCTGTTACTCTGTTTCCTGCACATATTTCTTTCTTTAAAATTTGTTTTTCCATAATTGTACAATTCCACCACCTTGCCAAAATTATGCAATTATGGTAAATAACAATTTTTAAAAACTACCAGGAAACTGCAATTGTGCAATTGTGACAAAAAAATAAAATAAAATAAAGACAGCATAGTGTGGTTATGGGTAGGAAGTCAGGGTCAGCAAGGCATTGTGAAAGACTGATTTCAGGAATGTGCATCACCAAAGCAGCACCATAGTGTTATTGCAGAAAAGGTGCAAAAGTGATTGTTTCCCTACTAGTAGGTTTCGTTTTGCTTAAGCAATGTGATTGCTCCGAGAAAATGGGCTGATGTGATAAAGCTGTTAGTTACAAAGTTCTTATAATAACCAGCTGAAATGAGGAAAATGAAGGATGAAAAGTTACCAGCCTTTCTGTTATTCCAATGGAGATGCCTTCCTTGACACCCTTCCTTTTGTTACTATGGTTTCTAGTCCGGACTTGTGGTATATTAGATATCATTTAATATCAAGAATTTGGCCTTCACTACCCATTCCGCTCCATGTGCTTGCGAGGCCCCCGGATGCACACAGGCATGGCCGAAAATAGCTGAACCATTCAAAACCGATCCAGGCAGGCCAGTAATAGCCACTTTAGGAGACCTCAAGGCAAGTACCCTTTAAGATCACATTATGTATGCACGCTGTTTACAAAAGACTCCCTGCCCCGAGCAGGCAGCTTGACGAGCCGAATACTCAACTGTCAAGCACTCCGTGTTTGCATACTGTCTACTCTATTGACAGCGCTGTCATAATCCAATCATGTAAAATACTGACGTTTTGGAGGCTTTGTCTCCAGCCTGAAACCCATTGTTATCCCCGGGAATGGACTAACCTATGGGCACATTTTCCCCTATGAAACCCCCTGATTTTGAGCGCTTCTTCGGATCGCTCCTAGCTTCCATCCTGCCTTGCTGTTGCTTCATTCGGCGAGCCTTCCCCTCAGCTCCATGTGCTGAGAATCTCCACTTCTACCGACTTTTCTTCAGACTACCCGGGCTTAGGACAGGTGTCGTATTTCCCATGCAAAAACTCCTCTTAAAAACCCTCTATCCAGCTGCTACCTTTCTTTCAATAGGTCTGTCTGAGTGTGTTGCATACACGTGTTTGACTGTGTTTTTCATCAATAAAGAAAACAATTATTATTTTCTTCTGTTTGCTCATTGACTCGGCCTGACCCCGTAGACACTGGGTTCAAGATCTCGCTAGGTTGCCCTGCCTCTTGTATTGCTTAGCGGTGCTCTTACTAATTCCCATTCCCCATTGTGAGCACATTGAGGTGTCCCTCCTGGGACCCCAGAAATCAGGGTAACACTTTGGTTGCAGCTGAGAAAATATATTTTAAAGAGAGCAAGAGAGAGAGGGAGGGAGAATATTTCCAGTAATTTTCTATCCAGTTCCTTTTTTGGTCTGCATTACTGGATAAAATTCATTTGCAATATTTTCTTTTTGCTTCTTTTAGTGCCAACTGTCCACTTTTTAAAAGTGGTGGAGGGATTACGTGCATAGCTTTGATTTTGCAATTTAACCATTTGGGCATCTTGGACTTATGGTGTATATTGGCATTCTAATTGAGCCTCTATTACAGTACTTTTAAAAACCCTTCCACACTGCCTAAAGGGACTGACCTTCCAAACTGTATCTTTTCAGTTTCCTTTGAACTGTTGTGGTCACATTTGAATTTCTGCCTTTGAAGTCAGACTAAGTTTTTTTTATTTGGAGGGGAGAATTTCATATATATATATGTGTGTGTGTGTGTGTGTGTGTGTGTGTGTGTGTGTGTGTGTGTTGAATCTAACGGGATTATTATTATAGTTCCTGTTGCTAAGTAGCCCAGTAACTCTTAACCCTTGCAATATACCCTGCACACCATTTCCTCACCTCTTGGATGGTTCTTACTGCTGCAAGGCATACATTTTTATTCTATCTAGAAATTTTATCTGTCTGTCATGACCTCAGTTGACACTTTTGCAGTCATTCCAGAAGTTAGCTGTTACTATCAGATTCTCTGTGTTGACTGCCTCTCTGATTGTTCATGCATTTCAACATCAACATCATGAACATCATCTTGAACAGTTTATTAGAATTCCTAAACACAATAAATCTGTAATTCTTCCTTCTCCAGACATCTAATGTATTTGATTATAAGTTTCTTTACATGTAACAGCATGCAAATTTCACTTCGACTTACTCTGCTTCCTCTGTTCCTTTGCTCTAATAACAAAAGAACTGCAAGTGAGATAACAGCACCTATAACTAGGTGCTTTTTGACACTTTCTGGATTCTGGGAAAGGTTAGGTACTCCCTAGTTCTGGATATCCAGCTGGGATACACAGTCACTTTATTTGAGAGTCATATTAAATACAATAGGGCTATAGAAGGGGTAAGTGGCTCATGAGGATGATGGCACAGCCTTTCAAACAGGAATACTTACCTGGACTTGTGCAGCAAACATCATTACAGGGGAGGATAAGCTTTTGATGGCCTCTGTGGAGTGAGACCAAAGGGTGATGTTTGATTCGTGCTAAGCAAGTGATAGGGGAAGTGAGACAGTAAGCAGTCTGCTCCCTACATGTGCCATTCGACTTTCAGTGTTGACCCACCCTCCTGACCTCAATGCAGTGTGAGTTAATCTGGTCACTTTGGGGCCAGATAGGAGTTTTTCCCCCACCTTTTCCTCATCTCCCCCCTTATCTCATACTGTATTTGATGGAATTGGGAAAATTTCCTCTGCTAAATTGTTAAATAGGTTGTCCTGTGGCAGATAATGGGGGAGAATAAAACTTTGGTGATCATCTCTTGGCACCCCTGTGGTGTAAAGTAGGGATCTGGAACACCCTCTTTAGGGCCCTGCCTGCCAGGAGGTTGGTGAAGGAGGCTACACTTGAGGTTAACCTGTGAATAAGACTCTCCGTTTTAGAGCCCTGAGGCTTGGATGGGAGTCCCCGGGTTACCTTCCAAGATGCTGGACTGGGGAGCAACCAAAGTAATTTGAATTGCCCCTGGGACTAAGGTATTATTGCCCATGAGTATGTTGAGCAGGTTGTCACAGAATCACCCTGGCATCAGCTGAACCCATATCAGGTTGCTCCTCACTGACCTTGTATCTTACAGGCCAATGCAATCTTGAATAGGACAGGCCAAAATAAAGTGGCGCTTAGTCAACCCAACTTTGTGTCTGGTCTCTTTATTCCATGGTTGAACACGGTTGCACATCAATAGCCAGTCTTTTTGTTGTTCCTGTTGAAAAGTGAATTCTCTCTAAGGTAATCTCCAGGGGACCATCTGTGTTGGTGGTCTGTGGGACTACTGTTGGGTGGCGGCAGAGCCTTCCTATGATACCCCTTAATAATCTCCAGGCAGAAAGAGGAACAATTTGGGTGTTAGTCTTGTTCTTGAATGTGAAGTTTATCATTCCTTCACACTCTTTCTCTTCTTTTCTCACACGTGGATACCCTTCACAAATTCACACCCCATCCTTTTATATACATATAAGCACACATAAAGTGTATTAAAACTGAACATGTATACAGCTATGCTTGACTGCCATGGTACCCTTTTATGGAATCCTGGGATTTGTAGTTTGGTTAAGTAAATTATCTTCCAGAGAGTTCTAATCCCGATTGATCAATGACTGCAGTATAGAAATCCAAGAATCCCACAAAATTATAAATCACAAGATCATATCCTTCATATTTCACAGATGCAAACCAGGACACATTTGACTAAGTAATGGCAGAGTGTGATCAAGATGGCAAAAGTTATTAAGAAAAAAACATAAGAAGCTTGGAGAGGCTGCAGGGCAGTTTGCTGTTGACTGAGCCTACTCAGAAAGATTCAGCCCATTTCGCTGCTCTCTCCCTGCTGAGTTGAGTACAAACTACTTCTGCGCTTTGAACTCATTTTGCAGTAATTGAAGAAAGATGAAGACAAAAGGCAAGCAGGAGAGAAAACTGGAACATTTTAAAACAGATGCCAGTTTCTCTCTTCTTCACTTTCCCCTTTATCTTCAGCTTACTTTAAATTGCTGCAAACTGAGGTCCCTATCACATCACACTTTTATAGCACTATTATTCCACTTTAACTACCCTGGCTGCACCCTGTGGAATTCTGGAGTTTGTAGTTTGCTGAGGCACTGGAGCTCTCTCGCTGAGAATTCTAAATGCCTCTCCCTAAACTGCAAATCCCATGGTTCCATGTGATATTGTCATGGCAGTTAAAGTGGAATAATAGTGCTATAACAGTGTAGTGTGATAAGGCCCTGAGTTCAAAGTATAGAAGTAGTTTGCATTCAGTTGACTCAGCAGGGGAGAAAGGAGAGGAAGGGTAAGATTTTGCCCTTGCAGCCATTTGCTTTTGCCTGAGCCTTCTGGAAAGGGTAAGACTCCATCCCCTCCTCTGGTCCCAGCTGAATAAATTGAGTGCAAATGCAGGTTCCAGCAACTGAAGTACGCTGAGAACAAAAGAGGAAAAGGACTAAAAAAAAAAAAGCTGGGGCATTTTAAAAGCAGCTGGAAAAGTGAGATGAAACAGGATTAATTGGGACTATTCCTGCCTTATTGGGACAGTTGGAAGGTATGCAGGATTATCTAGGATGAAACCATGGCAGTTACAGTACTATCAAACCTCCATTATTGCACAGTGTGGACACTTTCTTGATGGTCCATTTCATTCCTTTTATTTCCCGTTCTCTTGATCTTTCCCTCTCTTTTCCCCACTCCACATTTTCTCTTTATCTCTCTCTCTCTCTCTCTCTCTTCCAGTCCATTTTTGGCTCCCCACTGTACCAATAAAAAGTATATTTTTAAGCTGCAAGAACTGACCATGAAATATGGTGGCTACAGCATATTTCCATAGTATGCTATACCGCTCCAGTTACTTCATCTGTCCCCCCACTTCTTTCTTTTTCTCCTTCCTAGCACAGAAGGGAAAGGGGATTCCAGTAGATGCCTAATATAAGGTTGCAGGTTGGCTGTGGCCCACATAGCAAAGAGCGTCTGTCTCTGCTTTAAAACATCACCTGGCATGTTCAATTGCTTTTATAGAATTATAAAATTATGAGTTCAGAGGGGGGGGGTTCTCTTAAGATGAGAACTCTAATATTGCTTTGCTAGACAATGCAACTGATGCAATAAAAAAAAATCCTGTCTGAGCAATGACTGGTTTCATTTAAGAGATAGAGAAAATGGTAAAATATACTTGCTGAAAATAAATGAGAACTCCATCAGAAACAATCCAGTAAGTTTTTCGGTAAAAATGAATACTTATGAAAAAGATATATTGGGATGGTTATTGTAGTATTGCCACATCCCAGGACTGATGAATGGTGGCATTAAAATGTTTGTCAAAGAAGGAAATGTGGAGTGTGAGGAAATGCCTGTACAGAATATGAGTGGAGCTATTTTATGCCTGCTTTGCTTGGCTTTTTAATGGGTTTTTTGATTAGCGGGTGCCAACATGAATTTTGAAACTTTCCCCTAAAAGTTCTCATGAATTTGTAATGCTGAAAACATGTGGCATGCTAACCTTCCACAGCCAAATTATCTATTTCAGTACCGTAGCAGTGAAAATAAAACATCACAGTTTTGCTCTCTCTTTTTTTTTCCTTCCAGTCTCTCGAAACACAGTTCACCAGTACTGCTCAAAAACAAGGCACGTTCACTTTCATTGGCATTTTTGTGTGCTTGATCTTGTTTTAAGGTTGCAAACCTATAGACCTTTTCCTGGGACTAAGTCACACTGAACTCAATGGAGCTTACCTTTGAGGAGACATACATAGGCTTGACCTGGAACTCCTAGGATAATATTTATGTAGACATCCACACGTTACAATACTGGTGGGAAAATATGGACTTCCAGATGTTTGCCGGCACCTTCTTTGTCAGTAGGGCCAATGGATGGTGGGGGTACAGAGTACTGGAGTCCAACAACATCTGAACAGTCATACATACCCTTCTTTACAGAATGTTCAGCACATTTATTATACATTGTCTTGGCAATCCTACAGCAACACTGAAACATAGGCCAGTAATACCCTAGATGAATTGTATATGGCTAAAAATAGGCCATCTCCTAAGGATGTTGTTGATGCACAATGTAGTCCACAAACAAATTAATTGTCAAAGATAGGCTTAGGCAGGGAAAAATATTAACATTGTAATTACATAGTTCAATATTGTGATAAAACAATGGCAGTGAAATGTCATAGTTTAATTAGAGGACTGTTCAGGACTGCAAACCCCAGGATTCCATAGGATTTTGAAAGTGGAATAATAGCACTATAACAGTCTAGTGTAGAAATGGCCATGGTCAAGAATTTTACAGTATTCAACAGCTATATATTTGCACATGCAAATTATATTTGCTCCTTGCCCACTTTTTACTCTCTTTCTCTTAATATAGACCAATTTTAGTACAGATGGTACAATCCTCAACACACTCAAAAGTTCTACTGAAATTAGATTTAGGGTGCAATGAGATTTTTTTTTTTTCATTTACATTTGTACAGCACTGCCTCATAAGAACAGACTCATCATATGGAAATACTGGTCATTTTCCTTTCTCAGACAGCTCTGTCTCCTGTCTTAAATATCTGATCTTGCCGTCATCTCTCGGATCTGTTTCACCTTTAGTGAGTGCTGGGTGTCAGCCTTGTAAAATTTTGCTTACTTCAATCAATACATTCTTGTCTAACGTAATGCCAAGGTGGTTGAATGAATAAGAATAGAGAGTTAGTCTGTTTACACTCAGGAGACTGAAAAATGCATTTGAGCATCTCTTGCACTATTTGTGCCATGAGTTGATGTTGTTAATATTGGATTGAACATGGAAGAGAAACTAAATCTATATTGCAGTCAAAGCTCTTGGGCAATGAGCTTGGTGTAACAGTAACAGAGCCTGCAAAAAGATACTTTTGGACTACAGTTCCCAGAATCCCACAGCCAGCAGGACTGGCAAGGGATTCTGGAAGGTTTTCTAAATAAAATGTTCCCAAGCTCTATAATGATTGGGCAGTCCTGCAGATTTGGAACTTTGGCCATTTCTACACTGCGCTGTTAAAGTGCTATTATTTCTCTTTCAACATCCTGTGGAATTCTGGGGTTTGTAGTTTACTGAGGCCAAAGAGTTTTCTGGCTAAGAATTCTAAATGCCCCTCCCTAAACTGCAAACCCCAAAATTCCATAGGATGTTGAAAGTGGAATAATAGCACTATAACAGTGCAGTGCGGAAATGGCCTTTGACTCAGAATGCTGCAGCCACATTATTGACTGTGAGCATGTGGCTTCTAATTCCTGTGGTTCTTTGTTATTTCTATGTTCAAAAAGCTCTAACTGGGGGACGAGGCAACCTGATCCCACACATATCTCACTGAAATTGGTCAACCTAAGTTAGCCATGCCTCCAGTGGGCCTACTCCAACTGTATTTGAATCCAGACACAGCATAATATGTTTTACATACGGTAGCTTCTGTTGATGTCCTTGATTGCTTTGATGGGCTGCACTTTTTATTTTCTGCAACATTTGATTTATTAAAATGGTTAATGACGTCTAAAAACCATTTCATTACATTTTTAGCATTGTTACTGCCAGTCTCCTTAGAATATGAACTGTTCCAGGTTTAGCAGGGACAATCTCAACTAATCCCCTGTCATCCCACTTTTTCAGGTGTTTTTAAAATGTCCCAGTTTCTCTCTCCTCCTTTCACTTTCTCCCTTTATCCCTAGCTTGTTTTTGCTGGTGCAGATTGAGTTCAAAATGGAAAAAACAGTTTGCACTCAGTTAAGTCAGCAGGGAGGAAAAGATGGAAGGGGCAAAATCTTCCCCTGTCCTAGTAGTCTCAGGCAAAAACAAACTGCTGCAACCTGTCTTAGTTTGTGTGTGCTTCTTCATTAATAATTTTTGCCATCTTGACCGCAGTTCACATGTTTCCCAGGATTCATCTGTAAAATGTTGGAAGGCACGGCTTAAGAACTGTAGGGAAGGTAGACTAAAAACTGAAATACAAAAAGAAAGATGCTACCTTATTGTCTGTTTGTTTGTCTGTTTGTATTTGTCCAGAGACCCAAAACAGCTTACAACAAATTAAAACAAAATATGGCTAAAATTGTAATTATACATTTTTTTTTAAAAAAAGCCAAATTCTATTCAAAGCAAAATGCTAAAATAATTTAAAACAGATCTAAAGCCATCTCCTTCCAAAGCAGTGGTGGAGCTTGGGGTGTGTGGAGGGGGGGTGGCTGTGGTGTGTGGAGACGTGGCCAGAGTACACAGAGGCATGGCTATGGGCCAGGGCGCATGCCCCAGAAACATGGCCGCCCAGAGCAAATCACCCTCCCTGCCCCACGTTTCTACATGACTGTTCCAAAGGCCTGTTGTTAGTGGTAGATTTTTGTTTTGTTTTGTCCTGGCATTCTCCTTAGCAATTGGATCACTTAACACACTTTAGCACACACAAAAATCTACATTGTGACCAGAGCTGCAATCTTTCCCCATGTTAGTTGAACTAGGAATAGGTGGGTATTCATTTCAGATTGCTTTTGATCACAGTTTAACAAAATTCAATTTCTTCTTTTTTGAGTGGAAAGAACTTGATATTCGGGGGTAAAAAAAATGTCATACAGGAGAAACAAAAAGTTCACAGATTTGTTCATCCAACCCAAAATTGAGGACTGAATCCATGTTTTTAAAACCTTGTTTGCAGTCTGCATTAGAGTCATCCTTTTTTTTTTTAATAAGCTCCTCATTGTTTAACATTCATATGATATTCAACTGCAAAATAACCCTCTTAGTAGTGAAAATAACTGTACCTATTAAATTAGGGTAAAACAAATATGAACAGAAAAAACAGTTCAGTTTGTTTTCAAGAATTTACCGACATTCTCATACTTTTTCACATTTGGGAAGCAAAGAAGCTGAGGGTTTCTTTAAAGAAAAAAACCTATGCAAATACAGGAGAAATGAAAATTGAAAGATTTCTCCATCCTAAGTTCAACGAACATGGCATAAGTCAATCAATAAATAGACAAGCAAGTTTGGCTTCTGGAACATATCAGACAATCAGTTCATGGTAAAGGCAAAGAGCCATCATGAGCAGAAGTCTAAACGAACAGAGGATGTTGGTATAGGAACAGACAGTAGAAAATTGAGAAAGGGTAACTGAAAAATCCACTTGGCTTTCAGTATCTGGTGGGTCTTTAAATCAAGACCAAGCTTTCCACATCTTGGAAGCTGCTGGTCACTGCTGTGTGCACATATATAATTTGCCGTAGATAGGACGGGAAGTGTTCAAAAGAATGGACACAGCATTATATTGCTTATTGCTAGCCAAGACAGGAAACAGCATGCTATGATGCTGTTTTAAGCTCCTGCCCTTGTAGCCCTAATGAATGCTGGCTGTGAGAAAAATGAAGATCAAGTTGGGGTAAAAAAAAAAAAAAAGTGATGGGGGGAGCCCACACTAGCTTTCAGTTCATGTTTGCCTGAACTGGTAGCACCTGCTATGGCCTGGAGTATAGTAAATGTAAATTACATCTGCAATGGAGTTTGGCTTAATGAACCTTTTGAAGTCCTGCAAATTTTATATTACAGAGCCACCACTGTGTGTGTGATCACATGTAGAATTGAAGACAGTAAAGGAAACTGCTTCCATGAATAAATGCTCTGAAATTTGCCATCTTGCAGAGGTAGATTAAGCATTCGATATTTCAGAATACTTCTTTTGAAATCAGGTTTTCCTGCTGAGCATGGCAGTCTAGGTTGGAGGGCCTGGCTGGACCATAGTTTCTCCACATCTTTTAAATTATTGCCTATCTGTAGGTTTCCAACTTAATAATAAAAATAAAAATAAAAGCAGGCTTCATTTATTCAGATCTCCCGTCGCCCAAACTTGTATACATTGGTCATGGTTTATGTCACTTTCCATTTAGAGTCTATATTGCAGATTTTATTTAGTTCTTTGTTCTGGACCATCCTTATAGTTTGGAATGCCACCATCCAAATGCACATATTTTATTAGGTTTAAAATGCACTAGAAGAATCCACTAACAAAGGCATATCACAGCTGTACATATGACCCTCTATGATTTCTTTCTTAAAAATTCAACATCTAATCATTTTATTAAGACAATAGATTGTCTTTTTATGTGGGATTCAATAAATAGAATGGAATAATACAGGTTTCCCTACTTTGTTGCTTTCCAGACATATTAGAATACACATCTGTCACTCATGCTGGCCAGTGCAGTCTAACCTATTCTGAGGTTGGAAAAGGGATAGAGTGGAAATCTAAAGCCAGGACTTGTGTTTAAAATTTTGCTTAACTATGAAGCTCCCAGATTACTTCAGCCATAGCCTCAATCTAGCCTTCCTGTGATGATTAAATATGGTGACTGAACACCTGCCCAGACTCTGTACCATCTTGGCCATTTGGGTAGAATGCTAGGCTATAACAGTGAGAATCAACTGGCTCCAATTCAGAGATCTATAGACATTTTGAGATAGACACCAGTCTTATCTATGCACTGTTTCAATATTTACATAAGCCCTATTCAGGGAATCAGTACAGAGCAGTGTCAAGAAAAGGAATAGGCTTAACCTGCTTACCTTCATTGTCGCTGTACCCACGCGGCAAGGAAATGTTGGAAAAGGAGTCTCATTCTGTTTAGAGGGTCCCCACGTGAACTTGAATTTGGAAAAAGAACACACTGCTCTTCAGTGTATAAATCTCTACACGAAGTGAATTATAACAGTGGAGATAGACCAAGCCAATCTCCTCATATGTTAAGTCAGTGCTATCTTGAACACCTGATTGTAGCTATGATTTCAGGATTTAGTGTTTGCTATTGTTATGCTTGGAGCTGCTCTTCGCTACAAAGTTGGGGCTTGAAATAAGAATTACGGATAATTTTGTTTGTTGGTTGGTTATGTATTATTCTCAAAAATATTTAATGTTTCAGCTATGTATGTTGGCACAGTTCTAAAATACAATAAAGTTGCATGCCACCAGAAAGAGCATTGATTGGTATCCTGGTATCATTTTCTTCTTCTAAAAGAAGAAAGACAGGAGAAGGGAGTACTGGATCAGGGTCATGGGACAAGAAAGTGTGTGGTGGGCAATGTAATCTCCCCTCCCCTGGCTAAAAATCAATTCAAATAACCTTGTCTTCCAAAGGAGGTGATAGCATACCAATCATGATAAGTAAATCAGATTGCCCAAATGAAGTGTCATGGAAATGAGAATGTGCATGCGTGAAAAAATTGTTTCCAATTGGTTTTGATAAATGTCTACAAAAATTACAAATTTCATAATACTCAGGATGGAAAGTTTATTTAAGGTTTTGTTTTTTGTTTGTTTGTTTAGCTGACTATGGAAACCTGATGGATTTGTTCATTGGGGTACATGGCTTTGAGTGCTTAAATCTTAAAAGTCTGTGTTTGAATCCCTATTGAATCCCATCTGTGTTTGAATCCCACTCAGTATTGTTATGTGCCTTCAAGTCATCTCTGATTTGTGATAACTGTCTCAGACAGTTTTGTAGGCAAGATTTATTCTGATGTTTCCCATTGCCTTCCTCTTAGGCTGAGAGAATCTGAGGCTATTTCCATACTACACTGTTATAGGCGATTTCCACACTAGATTGTTATAGAGCTATGATTCCACTTTCAACATCCTATGGAATCCTAGGGTTTACAGTTTTGGGAGAGGCCGGCCCCTTCCGAAACTGCAAACCCATAGCGCTACAACAGCCTAGTGCGGAAATGACAATAGTGCTATTATTTCACCTTCAACATCCTATGGAATCCTGGGGTTTGCAGTTCAGGGAGAGGAATTTAGAATTCTCAGCCAGGGGGCTCTTTGGCCACAGTCTACTACAAACCCCAGAATTCCACAGGATGTTGAAAGTGGAATAACAGTGGAGGGCGGAAATGGCCTGGCTTGCCCAAGATCACTCTCTATTTTCCTTGGTCAAATGGGATTTTGAACCCTGGTTTTCCAGGGTAATAATCCAACACTCAAACCAGTACTCCTCTATATATTCAACCATACCAATGCAGAATTAGAACTGCCTTTTTTTCTCCTGAGAGGTTCCTCATCATTAATATCTATATGGCAGAGAGATATTGCATGGTCCTATAGCATCCAAACTTGGTCAGTGCAGATGGGGAAATTTTTTCTTTCAGTTCATCTTTTAAAAAGTTCACCAACAATTGAAAATTCCTTTATATGTGGTAGAAAGAAAGTTGTTTAACAGTCCTTTACCATTCCTCCAACTATCGATCTGTCTACCTACGTACCTACCTACCTGATTTCTGAACTGTCTATCAAGCCAAAGGCAGGTTATACATAAAGAGGAATAGCCTATAGTGTTTTCTTAAAATGGACAGTTGAGACTGAAATATAAGGTCTTTGGGGTATTTTTTTTAAAAAAATAATGATGATGAAACCATCTCTATGGAGAGTGAATTCCATAAATGTGGAGTCACTCTGAGGAAGTCCTGTTCATGGCACTGTCAAAGACCTTGAAAATCCTGGATATACATGGTTTGATTTCAGATCCCTTACAGCTATAGCCAGCCTCAAGAGCAAATAAACCTATATTTAATACACATTTGGCTCTTTGGCTGGATTTTATATATCATCTTTCTTGCAGTATGTGGCCCAAGGAGGCTTAAAAACAAAATATGACTGGGAACCACTCATAATAGCAAAACACACACACACACACCAACTGAATTATTTAAAAATAGAGTATTTAAGTTTAAAAGATTAAAAACATTTAAAACATAATAATGAGGATAAAAGCATGGCATTCATCAATTTAAAGACCATTCTGCAGCAATCAGTTAATTACATGCTTTCAAGCATATGCACAACTACTTGTGCTGTTGTTCTACACCTTCAAGTCAACTCTGTCTCATGATGGCCTTGTCCTAGGCCCTTTTCGCATGCAGTTACTTTTGCGAGAGGGCCCCTTGAGCGTCATGTAAATGGGAGCGGCGGTCCGTATGTACTCAAGAGCCTAAAGTGGGCTGCACACAGATTTTTTTATTTTCAGCTCTAAGCTGAAAATGCTGCGCAGTCGCACAATGCTCCCAGGGCCCTCGTGCACTTACCTGCCCTGCAGTGCGTCGGGCAAGCCAGGCCGGTCGCACTTCCTCCCCCAGCGCAGCCTACAGGTCCCAGGCTGCACTGCGGAAGGAAGGGGTGGGGTGTTCGCACGACGGTTGCACAACCGGCAACCCAGCTGTGGGAGAACGGAGGAGCGATGCAAGTGCCTTGCGCAAGAGGCTGCATCTGCGAACAGCACCCCCCAGCAGGTAACGTGATGAAAGGGCCCTAGAGTTTTCTTGGCAAAATTTTTTCAGAGGAAGTTTGTCACTTTTTTTCTCTGAGGCTGAGAGATTATGACTTGCCCAAAGTCACCCACTCGGTTCCCATGAGCAGGGATTTGAACTCTGCTGTCCCAGGGGCTAGTCCAATACTAAAACCAGCATACTACGGTAGCCTTTGACTAGCCAAAAGGTTGCCTAAATAAAAAGATCTTTGCCTAACAGCAGAGAGGGAGCCAGCTTAGTTTTTTGTGGCAACAATTTTCATAACCTGGAAGAAGGCATTGAAAAGGCCCTTTCATGTGCTCTCACCAGACATGTCTACGAAACTAGTGAGACAGAGTGTTACAAAGGAAAGTCATGCCATTTTAATCCTAAGAAAGACTGAGAAAAATATATTTAAATGTGTTTTGAGGGGAAAGATGTGTTAGCAAACATCACAGAATTTCAAGGGTAAATTAAATATTCTTAATATTAAACTGTGAAGCAGGTTATAGGATATGATCACATTGACCCTAGATTTAAGTACTAGATATTTCAGTATTCTTTGGAACTTGGCAATACATCTAGAAAGAAGGTCACGAATTTCTTTATGTACAAATGTAAGAGCAAATCATTACAAATGAATAGCACAATGGTATATTACCCCAAAGAGTTAAATAAAATAAATAGCAACTATAGTTCAACCAGTTGGAAATGTAAATCCCATTCGTTCATTTGTTGTGGACCTACTTGAAGGGAAAATAACACTGGAAAGGCTTTCTGATTTTTATGGTATTTGAAATTCAGATTCTTATTCATATAGCTTCTATTACCTTGTAAGAGAAATGATTTCTAGCATGGTTGTTGCAACTCTAATATGCTAAGTACTGGATACATGGAAAAGACATGACAAACAACATGTATGTTTTTAGTGTGAATATTAACATTAAAATCTGTATTCGTGTTAAAGAAGGAAGAAGCTGTTTAATCCAAATGACCCAAATTTTATGATAAAGAATGCAATATAAATTATATAAGAAGGAATGGAGCATAAATTACAAATGACTATGTTTGATGGGGTATAAATCTAATATAAGATGAAGTATACTTAGCCACATTGGGTTGGAACCAGTTTTTTTTCTCCACCAGCTTAAGTGGAGCTCTGCTCACAATGGTGGAACAAAGAGACACTGTCTTTGCAAGTTTCTTTTCTTCTGGAGCCACCTGTACTACCTCTCCCACTATGCTGGGGGCTTAGCATTGGGGAATGGGAGTGAGAGGGGGACAAGTAATGCATTTGCTTCCTGGAAACCACCACAGTACAATTTATCCATGTTGTCAGGACCCATCTTCAGTTTACTGGCCCTCATCCTCACCTTTATCCAGTAAAAGTAGTTTCTGAAAACCTCTACAGCCAGATAGAGAGATAAACAGAACTTATATTATCTGCATACTCAGGAGAGTGCATTTTAGATCCCTAGATGACCTTCTCCATTGGCTTCATGGAGATCTTTAAATACATGGGGATAACCTCTAGCTACTATTATTGTATCAAATCCTATAGGGTTTATAGGAGTCAAGCATAAATCCCCCAACACAATAAAGGTGGGAAAATAAGACAAAAGTCATCAACCTCACTGTCCCAAAGGAGACATAACAATGAGTTCATGTGTTAAATCATAGTCAGGTCATAATCTCTATGAGCCTTGTGCTACTTGTCTTCTAGCTATCATCCCACTTTTATCATCACACCCTACCACTGTTTACCTAGTAAAGCATGGAAATGGCTGGGAATTACCTATAATGAAGGAGGCCCTTTCCACACTACACTTATAGTGCTATTATTCCACTTTCATATCATGTGGAATTCTGGCATTTGTAATTTACTGAGGCCAAAGAGCTCTCTGGCTGAGATTTCTAACTGCCCTCCCTAAACTGCAAACCCCAGGATTCCATAAGATGCTGAAAGTGGAATAATAGCACTATAATACCATAGGGTGGAAATGGCCAATGTCATACAAGGCAGCATAATTTTACTAAAAGTTAAAAAGAGAGAACAAAGGAACTTTACATGGACTCGCTGCTTTTCAGCAGTAGCTTTCTGTTTCCTGTAATGAGAGATACTGTTGTGTGCGGTGTCTGCCATAAGGATTCCCCAGATTCTTAATTTAAAAAAAAAAAAAAAGCTACAAAAACTTGCCACTATTTAAGTGGTGGTGGATTTCTACTCAGGATGACAACACTGTTATGCTGCTTTATGTTTTCTCTTCCTTTCCTCTTGTCCTCCCAGTTTCAATTTAGCTTTGTCTAAACATTGCCAGATGGATCCCAGTCATAGAAGCCATAAACTTTTTTTTAAAAAAACTTGCCTCACAAGTATTTTTGTGTCATATAAATTTCAAAATTGTTTACATACGCAATTAATGCCTAAATCTTCTTTAGTTTTATGGCTTCCCAAGTCTTCCTTAACATAGCACATTCCCAGAGGGTAGATTTCAGATGTTGTGAAATACAGGTTTTGTTTTCCAAACATATAGGATCTGTTGATATGTGAAAGACTTTTTTTAATGTGACATGCTATTGATATTGTAAACATGCCAATTGGAATATATATATGGTTGTTATTTCTCCTTACCACTCCAGCTAAACAGCAGTTTGATTATTACACAGGTAAAATATTCAGTGTTATGTTATAGCTACTGCAAGCATTGATTAAAGTCTCTAGTGTTCATGAAGGCTGACAGGGATTCAAAGGAGGAAATGTAAAACTTGAAGGTACAGCAGTATAGTGACATTTCACTCTATAAAGCTGCCAATATTTTAATCCTGCACGTAAATCATTTCCATCAGTTCAATTCCATATCTTAATTTGTGTAGCAAACAAAGTATCGGATTGCATTATCTTTAATAATTAGGAATGTGGTACCAGTTTCCCTGCATTTCACAATCCCTATCGAAAAACATGGGTAAATTCCAGTTGAGGGAGGGGGGGATTTAGCTGAACACAGACTTGTTAAGGAAAAGAACTCATTTTCATTCTTTGATCAGCCTACATTTCATTATTTGCTCTATAAACCCTTTGGTTTCTCTGGTTTAAGTGACGCCTTCATCAATGATGATGGTGTATTCGTTTAGAGTGATGATTGATATGGTAATAGATACAGTGTGATTGAAAGCAACCTTTGTCAGTAGGGAGGCCAAATACTCAAACAGTATATTGGTCTGACTTGGCTCATTATTGGAGGCCTTTCATAGTCATATTGACTTGCTGTCCAAATGTTGTTACTTACCCGAAGCTTTCATTGTTTAAATGGTATAGACATTGGTATTGAACATGGCTTTCCCCAATATTTATCCTAAAAATACACACACGGCTCAATTATCTTCTGAAAATGTTATATCCTGTAAGTATTAAAATGGCATTTGGGGCCAGGAAATTAAATTTTAGATTTAAGGAAAAATAGTCTTTTATTGGCAGTGCTACTGTTTCCTTTTCTCTCAATACATGTACACCTTTGTTGTGCTATTTTTCTACAAATAGTCAAGAAAGTCTTTACCCCCTCCTTTTCCCCCCTTCCAAACAGAAGGGTCACAACACTTTGGTTTTATTGATAAAAAGTGTGTGGGGCAATGAAGAAGAGAGAACTCTGCATCCAGAGCACAACTCTTAGTCCTTATTAGTAATGAAATACATCAAAGTCAGATGAAACCTGAAGTCCAGGGCAAATTGAACAAATTCTGGTGCTACCTATGGTGAAGCAGCTTCCTTCTGAAGTGGCTAGAGAACGAATAGTGGACTCTATGTGAAGTTTTGCAAATGATTCGGGCACTGGAAATCAGTGGCAGCAGATGGCTGTGGTCATGGGGGAGCTAAATCCACCCCAGCTTTTAGCTCATGCTTTAAGGAAACTAAATAGGTTCAGCACCTTAGCTAGTGTCTTTAAAGTTGAATAACACCCAGAAGAGATTCATTGTTATTGGAGCTGCCACAATCACCACTGACGGCTGGAGAGAAACATACACAATATTTTAGATCTCCAGAAATGCCCAGGATTGAAGATGGGCAGGTGAAGAGGGGTGTAGATACTATGTCCCACATTTCTTTTCTGTTCTGTATAAAATAGAAATGATTTTATTTATTTATTTTTTACAAAAAGTAAAGCACTTCAACATGTCTACTCTCTTCTTTTTTTCAATCAGAGGGAATTTTTCTTTTCCCTTTTTCTTTTAAACTCCATTAACATGTCTCTATAAAATCTGTAACATACCCAAGATGTACATGGCCCTTGCATCTGAGATACGTGCAGTTGTTGGTTGGGAAACATTCTTTCTGCACCATCATTTTTTCCCAATGTTTAAAGATTTATATTAAAGAAAGATTTTATAATCCATATAATGATTCTTTGCTCAGCTATCAGTTCTTACCGTTAACTACAACAGTGGTGATATTCTGAGCTTTTCCATAGTAAATTACAAAATTAAAGAAAGGAAAGCTATCAATTTTTGTACTGTGTTGAAAAATTTTTCCCCTGGGTTTTATAAAACATTAACTTTTTTAAATTTTATTATTTTGTTTGTATTTTAAATTTTTTTTTTAATGTCCATGAGTACCCAATCAAGGATTAGAACAAGAATAGTGAAATTTTGGCTTGTTGCCATCATGTGGTCCCCAAAGCCCGTCGTTGTGTCTCCCAAACTATTTTGTGGAATCACTTTTGGGGTCTCAATTTTGACTAGGACACAGTTCCCAAAATATGGGGGTTGCAGTTTTTCATGGGGTCAAAAGAGAAGTTGGTGCCCAACTTTCACAGAGTTGCCCATCCTTGGATAAGAGCAGTATTGTGTTCATGCTTACTGCTATTTATTTATTATTTTATTCTTCTTGTTCCTAGAAAATATAGATATTGACTGAGTGAATTATTGTGAACCATTTTCATTGTACTTTAGCAATTTTTTTAAAAAAAATTAAGTTATTTTATTTTTCATTCAGGGAAGATTTTTCTGCAAGTTTCTATTTTGCAGCACATCCTTCTATCCATGGAGGTAGGTATATGTATGTGCATGTATCTACGGTAATTTTTTTTCTTCTGCAGTTTCCATATAGGTCTCCAGAAAAAGATATCCCCCTTTATCCTTGTATAATAACACTATGAGTTTGATTATTGAGGACAGTGTCTTACCAAGACCACTCAATGACTTTCATCTCTGCATACAGATTTTAATCTGATTCATCCTAGTCTAGGGCCATTTCTGCACAATGACATGCTCTCGCATCATCCTGTTGCAATCCCAGCAGTGCCTCTGCCAGGATGGGAGTGTGTCCCCAACGCTCCACTCCACACCCAACTGGCTGCCTGTGGAAGGGAGTGCAAGGGACATGTGCCTTCCTTCCGCACTACAGCCAGCCTTTCCCCCATGCTGCAGTGGGGAAGGAAACGTGTGATTGCGTTTCTGCCCCTTCTGCATGACTGGGGGTGATGGGATCCCCCATTAATGGATCATGCATGTGCTTTATGCTTAATGGAAAAATCCATTAAGCAAATATCCTACAATTTTGATGTGTGGGGACATGCTGGCTGTGAGACCGCAACAATATCATGCAAAACCATGACTTGTGGGCTGTTGCTATCACATCCTCAATGCAGGACAGTCATGCCATATGGACATGGCCTAAGACTCAGACCCAATTCAGGCATTCTGCAAGATAGATCAATGCTAGTCAAAATGGTGGCCCATGGCAAGTATATTAGAAATAAATAAATAAATGTAGTCAGTGGGCACAAATATGGATTGGTCCCTGGCACATTGGGTGGGGGGAATCTTGCTGGCCCCCTACTTCAAATGGTTTGAGAAGCATTCAGTAAGTAAAAATATGAGTGGAGACACATGCTAGTTCTACCCCTTCAGTATCACTTTCCTAAGTCTCTTTCACACTACACAATTATAAAATCGTACTCCCTCTCTAACTATCACAACTGCTTTTTATGGAATCCTGAGATCTGTAGTTACATGAGGTACAAGAGTGCTCTAGTGCCTCACAAAACTAAAAACCCTCGGAGTCTGTAGGATGCAGCCATGGCAGTTAAGTGGTACAAAACTGCTATAATAGTGCAGTGTGAATGGGACTCTTGTGTGGGAAACAAGAAGATGAAGAAAACTTGGTTATGTATGTAAACACAACTGAGAACCCAGAAAAGCCAGGGTTCCTGACTGTGTGGACTATAGCTTTCGATACATCAACTGTAATGTTAGCTAGCAAGCTCCCTTTCTCAGATGTTTATACAATAAATTACAGAATGCCTGAACAGTGCTTCTTTCTACAGTATCATGATGGCTGTCACAGAAGACATGTTATGCACAGCCATTTGTCCCCTTATTGCTTCTACAACCCCAATGCCTTAGATGGATGATTCATGCATGTATCCTAATCCAAGGGTCAGGCTAATCCACACTTTGTTCTGTCTGTTTTCAGAGCAAGTAAACCATTTTGCCTTTGGCACAGACTAATGACATTCTACAATGTTTGATCCTTCCCCCAATCAACACTGCATTTTAAAAAAATAATAACAATACAGAAAGTGTGAAACAACCATTCTCAATTACTATTCTCTGCAAGCCTTGTTAAGGGAAATCTAAGACTGAATGTCCTCACACAGTGAACTGAGATTTCTATGGCTGGGTGATTTTTATTTCACTTAATGTCTAACCTTTCATTACATTTGTCCCAGCTATGGATCCTATTCTAGAGAGGCTTGTGCTGTAAGGCCAATTTTGATATAATTTACATGGATAAGTGGCAGAACATGATTCTCGTGCCTAATGTGACATTAAGGCTTGCATAAACTATAACTCTTCCCGAAGTCTTAGAGTACTTCCCTAATGAGCTGCTTTCACATAAGTGATGTGAAGTTGAAGTTGGGGAGGTGGGAAAAAGTGGAAGGAGAGAGTGCATTTACGTACACAAAGCTTTTGAAAAACACAGTTTAGGAACCCTTACATTGAAGATAATATTTTCAATAGTGACATCTAATATCACTCAACATCTGGGCTTTCACTTTACCTCTTCCAAGATTCTGTAGAAGGTAAGAATACAGTGCATCATACCAGTATTAAACTGGATGGATGATGATTTTAAGGCACAGTAAAAGGATTATATTCCCACTGATATGTCATAGCTTAAAAATGAACAATTTTTTAAAAAGTTTCAATCTTCATGTCAAAATTTTATCATCAAAATTCAAGAAAAGCTATGCAACCCAAAATTTTGGTCACTTATTACAGCTTAAAGAGAGCTGGATACATACCTGTCTCTTATACTCAAGTTACACAAGAGCTGTGAAATGTTATTTCATTAGTAAATTATGACATTGCACAGCTGAATGAAGAATCAAATATACACTCACATCTACATGTCCTATGCTTTGTTTACATCCCTAAACAATGTACACACATATCAATATACAACTAGGCTCAATGGCATCACATGCGCAGTTCTGCTTCTGTAATCTTGAACTGAATACAAATGTTCTATATTGGACAAAAATGTTCATCTGCTGCTGTATGGAAATTTATGCATGCAACAAAATTATTTACGCAGCAAACTTTTGGCCAATGCTTTTGAAAAAAGTGATATTTAAGGTTAATTGATATTGTCTTAAAAAATGCAGTTCAGCTTTATATTTTTTGTTGTTAGTAACAATGTAAATCCACATTTGTCTTGGCCTTGTGCATGAAGGCAATACTGCAAAAAAAATTATTCTTGCCATGAGAGTGGGCAAAATATTTCTTTAACCATTCTCACAATTCTGAAACACTACAATACTATATAACAGTTGCTATTTTGTTTACATGGGTGTATGGGTGAGCAAAAATTTCTTAGATGAACAGTTCTGGGAACTATTCTTTTTTCAGGGGAGGCTGTCCCAAATTCTGCCAGAATTCCACTTTTCCTTCCCAGATAGTATTTGATGTCATGCCAGCTCATGATTTTTTGCCATCTGCAAATAAAGTGAAGAATTTTGTGAGACCATTTTTGCTCTGTGTTATTATGAGAAAATACCTCACTTGCTGGTCTGAGTGCTCACATACTCTCCATGGTTTGAGTGACTCTGTTAAAGGGATCAGATTTGTCTATTGGCCATAAAGCATAACTTGGATCATAGTGACTTTTGTCTAATCAAAAGACATTTTAGTTTCCTGGTGAATTTTGTTTTCCATAGTCTCTTTGAGTCTGTCATATAGAACAGAACAACACAGGAAGATGACTTACAATGAGTCAGAGCAATGGTCCATGTTGCTCAGTGCTGTTCTCACCAGAAAGGGGCAATTTGTAACCTTCTGGATGTTGTTGAGCTGCCACTCCCTACATTAATCACCATTGGCCATGTTGAGTTGTACTGATGCAAGTTGAACTCAAAAACCTTTGGAAGACCAAAACTTACTCCCACTGCTTGTCAGTTAGTATCCAGGTTTTCAGATAGGAATCTTCTCAAGCTGTACCTGGAGACATCCAGGAAACTGAACCTGAGACAATTGACCAGAAAAACACATGGTGCATTACTGAATGAGAGTCCTTTTTAAATCTTCCCCATCAGTTGGTTTTTGCATAGATAAATTATACTTTTTAAAGTTGTACATATCTTCCCTTCTGAAGTCACATTGCTAACTCTGAATTGTACATTGTCTTTTAACTTCAACCCCCCTGAATAATTAAAATAGCATTACGTTGATATGCTTTAAACATGTAACAAATTAGTGAACATACCGTGGGCTCCCAAGCCAGTTTTGAATGATCATCATCAGAGGAAGAAGGAAAGATTGATGTTTATTTTATTTTTTTATTTAAAAACCTGCTTTAATATTAAAATGTGTATTACATTGCCTATGTATCTTGTTCCTGACATGCTATACCTGGTTCAGATTTTAATTTGTCTGAGCTTGTCTTATCATCAGAGATGTAGTTTTATTGATTAAATAATTCAGTTAGCTGTCCCCAAGATAACAGGCCTGCTTATTGTCACAAGAAAAGTTGATATAGTGTACTTTATTTGCAAAGGTTGTACAATAGTCATAAAGTAATGCATAACTACAGCATTTTTATAGATTTTTACACTTTATGTACATTTCATTAACTACCATTTCTAGTAAAATATGTATTTATTTGATACAAATTAAAATGAGCAGTTATACTGTTCAGATTTACCAGTTGTCTTTAAAACTAGGGAGTATAAAGAAATCTGACTTAATACATACATATCCTTTAAAAAAATCTCATCAGGGTTTCTTGGCTTTCAAATTTAACTCCTTCATCATGACTTGATGTGTGTAGTCAGTGAGGTTGATTGTTTTTCAGCCCATTGTGACATTTGACTGCAAGGAAAAGATATATGGCGTGTTCCTGTAATTACATATGGAAATATGTATCATGCTTTTTCTGGGTCAACCTTTCTTCCACAGGGGGTAGGGAATGGGTTATGGAGAGTTTATCTTTTTAATCCTGCATTTTAAAATATAATCCCGTTCTCACTTTGACACAGCCAGTAGGCATATTTTAAAGTGACGAGTCTAAAAAAATACTGCTTTCCACTAACATATTGGTATTTTAAAAGTGATCTTACACTGTTGTCATCTTTTCCTGGCTGCTGAATATAGAATTCCATCTCCACTACTCTTCCTAACAAAAGCAGTAGATGGTAAAAAAATATATACACATTTATAACAGATATACACACACACACACACACACACACACATACGTACAGTGTGCACTGGCATTCATTCATGCTAGTTTCGGCTGAATACTTTCATCTGGAAGAGACTGTCTGAGAAGATGATGTCTGCATTGGACAAAGAAAACAGTAGAATAACGTAATATGTGTTTAGAAAGTGTGCCCAACAATTTTAGTAAATAAGTGAATGTTGCAAATACCAGTTTTGATAATCTGTTTTACACCATCCTGTTTTGAGGCAGTGCTTGGAAATTCAAGATTCTTTTTCAGGGTTAAAGATAGAACTTAGAGAAATATGTTTTAGTTTAACCAGTCCCCAATAACAGAATAGTCACCATAATAGTAATAATTGAACCTTTGGACATTTTGGGGATCTTTGGTCTAGGATTTAATTTTGGAAACTACAGCTTCCAACGGTGAGTTCCCACTACAACTGTGGCTATGTAACTTTTCCGTTTTCTGTCTGCACATCATGGAAAACAACTCCCCAAAATCTTTCTTTGCAATTTTTTATGCTAACTTTCCTCCTGCTGTTTTCTGGATGGGTAAATACTCAGCCAAGGATTTGACAGTTGCATTTTTTACCCATGATACTTGTTTCTAGAGCCTTATATCAGACAGTTGGTATCTGACAAGCATGTGATAGTTGGCATGCAATGGTATTTAGTCCTTTGTCATATTGATAGCTGACTTCACGTGGCTTTCAAACTTTGTATATTCAAAGAATAAATTCCTATAACAACTTGTCTGGAAAAGGGATTCCTATGTATCTGCTATTAAATAGGGATGGAAAAAAACATTTGAGAATATATGAAAAATGGTTGAAAAACATAGGTTTTGAGTACTGAGAAAAACTGATGAGGTGAGAAAAATCCTGGACTGACAGAAACATCTGCAATTTGGGACAGTGTGTGCAAAATTCACATGTGGTTGTTTTGGGGAGAAAACAGCATTTTCTGTGCGGGTATTAATATTTCTGCACTGAAATATTTTCTACAACCATGCACAAATTTTGCATAGATAAGTTCTGAATTACAAGTAGCATTTGAAAATGGTGTGACTTTTGAACACTTTCTTGCAGTGGGGGGAAGGAAACTTGCTGAAATTATTCATTTCTATCTTTAAGAAGCAACATAGTGAAGAGTAATGTTCCTACCATAAAAGTAGGCAATTTACAGATAATACTGCAGCCTACACTAGGGTACACACTCCCAATCTACTTGAGGTACTGCTTGGCTTCACCATCACTTAGTGAGATCTGTGCCCTAACATACTTCCCACCTTTCTCTGTGGCTGTGCATTATCAGAACAGATCAGCAGAGAAAGACAACCGCTCTTTTGAGAAAGCTTGTCTTCTCTTTCTGATCTTCTCATTGAACAACTCCTGGGTTTAAAAAAAAAAAAAAAACTTCCAAAGAAGCTAGTGCTCCTAAGATGACAGGCTTACAATCCATTGGTATGCCATATTTGGAAGTGCTTTATAATTATCATACAATAGTATTTAATATTCAACAGTATTTTTTTATGTAATGGTGTTTTATCTGACAGTATTTGATAGATAACATACAGTGCTAAGTAGTATTTGACAGCCGACAGCTCTGTATTGGAAGCCTGCCATTATGAAAGCTGTCAAAGAGATGACAGCAAGTCAAAAGGATTCAAATTTCAAAATCTGAGACAAAAAAAATTCATGCTCAAAATATGAATGGCAAGTTTGGAAAATTCACCATGTTCTGTTTCATCTCTAGCATGATGGGATTTGTGCTCACATTACTCCATTTTAATCTTATCCCAAAAGGACTACTAGCAAGGAACAGCATTGTACTTTAGGAAGAGTAGAGTGCACACACAGGCAAATGGCCAGGTGCAAGGTTAGCAGGATAATATAGACCAGCTATGGATTTCCTTCTTAGCTCAGAATGAAAACAAAGTTAGCTTGCTGTTTTGGTCTTACCCATCTTGTATGTGAAGTCCTTTTTGTTGCCATTGGATGAGGAGAAGAACAGACCCAACACCTTCCTGACCTTTTCATTTCTATTATGTCCTCTGCTTATGGCTTAAATTTTCTAAAAATGATTGTTGAAGTTTTATTGTAAATGTATATGTTGTAGTATGCCTATATTATATTATACCATATTATATTATACCATCAGCTGTAGGTATGAATTGGACCCTACTTTTCAGATATGTCCCCATCAATGTTTAAAAGGCAGCACACTTTATTAAAGTGATGTTGCAGAGGCAATGGGGCCAGAAAATAACCCCTACCTTTTTCCTCTTGTGTCGGTAATCATGTGGGCCATTTCTGCACTAGACTTTTATAGTGCTATTATTCCACTTTCAACATCCTCTGGAATCCTGGGGTTTGCAGTTTAGGGAGCGGCCATTAGAATTCTCAGCCAGAGAGCTCTTTGGCCTCAGTAAACTACAAATGCCAGAATTCCACAGGAAGTTTAAAGTGGAATAAAAACGACAATAATAAATACTAGATGTTTTCAAGACTGGAAGAAGGACCTGGGAAAAAAACAAATGGAAAATACTGACCGATAAGAAGGAAAGAGGAGGCTGTGGTCTACCTGAATTGAAATGGTACTTTTTTGCTAATGGGATGACGTGGTTAAAGGACTGGATCGTACTGAAGAACGATTGAATATTAAACTTGGAGGGGGCAGACCTTTCGTTTGGTTGGCACGGATATCTCTGGTACAACAAGGTGAAGGTAGATAAAGATTTTTTGAATCATTACGTAAGAAGACCTCTATTTGAAATTTGGAAAATTTGGAAAAGGAAACTTTACTCAAAAATACCACTATGGGTTTCACCTCAAGAGGCTCTGTTTGGGAGGTGGAAGGACTCAGCAGATAGATGGCTTACCTACAGAGACTTAATTATGAATGATGGTAAAGAAGGTCAACGAATTAAAACAAGAGAGGACTTAGCGAATGAGGGGTGGAACTGTCAGTGGTTTTTGCATATGCAATTAAAAGAAAGATTAAAAATGGACCAAAAATTAGAAGGAATAGAAACAAATACACAAGCGAATGGGAAAAAGTGATATTTGAGAAAAAAGAACATCTGATATCCCAATTCTATAAGTTTATATTGGATCGAGAATTGGAAACTGAAACAATAAAAGATGCAATGATTGTTTGGGCCCAAAACATAGGGCATGAAATAAAATTAGAGCAGTGGGAAAGGAGTTGGGATATTACACAGAAATTTACCTTGGCACAAAATTTGAAGGAAAATTATCTAGAAATGCTATATAGATGGTACTTGGATCCCGAGAAGTTAAGATATATAAAACAAAAGATAAGAAGTGCTGGAAATGTATGCAAGAGAATGGGACTTTCTATCACATGTGGTGGCAATGCTCAAGAGTTAGAGGATATTGGAAGAAGATACATAAACTAATGACGGAGATTTTACAAATAAAGATTCCTCTAAATAAATAAAGATTCCTGCTGGAAATTTTTTTATTAAATATGATGCATCAAGTAGACAAAAAGTATAAAAGATATGATAATACAATCTCATATATGATCTCTGCTGCCAGAATAATATAAGCGAAGCATTGGAAAAGACCTGAAATACCAGAGATGGAAGAATGGTTAGATGAAGTCCAAGAATACGTAACATTGGATGATCTAACAAGAGCTATGAAGGAAGAAAAAAGTAGTAAGAGAGAAAATAATATGAGGGTAATTAAGAAATATATTGAAGAGAATTGGATAAGGTTGTGCCAAGGAGATGATACATCAAAAATAATAGAGATGAAAAAAAAAGAGACAGAGAGAGAGAATGCAGAGTAGCCGAAAAGTTAACTGTTAGATTAATCTTACTAGTGAAGAGGCAAGTCTTCAGGGATAGAACTGGTTCTGGGGTCACAAAGAAACAGTTCAAAGAATGTTCAAACAAGGGAAGGGAGGAAGTTTAAAAAGCATTGAAAGATAGATAGGATGGAAATATCTAATAGATTTTGGAAGAGAAAATGCAAAATGGAAGAATGTACAATAAGTAAACAAATATATGTATTTTTATGTATATGTATTTTTATATAGTGGAAAAATGAATAAGACATAAAGGCTGTAGAACTGTGAATATACGGGTTTTAATAAAAATAATTGAAAGAAAATAAAGTGGAATAAAAGCACTATAACAGTGTAGTGCAGAAATGGCCATGAAGAGGAAAAGAGCACCCTATGGCACAGAAGTAACTGGACAGGAATATTGTGTATACCAGCCTTCTACAATCTTGTCTCCATCTATCTACAACTCCCATTAGCCCCAATAGGGATGATGGAAGTTGCAGTGCAAATCATCTGGTGGATATCAGGTTGAGCAAGCTCTAAATTGTAAAACTATAATATTGATGTTGCTGTTGTGTGCGTTCAAGTTATTTCTGACTTACTGTGATCCTAAGGCGGACTTATTATGGAGTTTTCTTGGCAATATTTCTTCAGTGGGAGTTTGCTTTTGCTTTCATCTGAGGCCAAAAGAGTGTGACTTGCCCAAGGCCACCCAGTGGGTTTCCATGGCTGAGTAGGGATTTGGACCCTGTTCTCCAGAGTTGTAATCCAATGGTCAGACCATTACACCATGCTGGCTCTGTTTTACAGTATTGAGGAATATGAAGATCGTGAGTTGCATGTCCCAAAAAGGTTGCAAATGCTTCTATATGATAAAAAAAAAATCCAGCTATATCAAATGAACCATACTATATAAATGAACAATTTGTAGAAGGACAGGTTGCACATATGAAACAGTAGCCATCATAAATATTGAAATGTTTGTTCCTAATTTTCATTTTCATTTTGTACTTTTCTGCAGGAAAAAAATGTTAATAGTGCCAGGCTAAAATTAAATTCATTTTTATTTAAAAGAGCACAAATTATTGATAAACACATCTGAGTTTTCAGATTGGTTATTTCTTAGAGGTTATTTGGGGTCATAATTATAAATCTCATTATCTTGCTTGAAGGAGAAGGCCTCTTTCATTATTACAGTGCTGAGGTCCATATCCCTGAAGCTAATTGCAAGGTATTGCTGCACAGTTCTAATTGTTTGCCATCAAAATAGCTGTGTAAGCTTGATTAACAGTGTTCAGCAACATTCATAATAGTCCAGGCCTGGTCCTGCATAAAATAGAAACTGGGGGGAAAATCAATAAGATTTAATAAGATCAGGAACAATCACTTACAATAGTACATCAATCACACAAAGTAATAGGTGCAGGATTTGATAGGGTCCTGAACTGCCTGAGAGATTCATAACCAGTACTCGTTAATGATTTGTCCATTTGCATTTTATCAATTCAGCTACAGCTGACAAGCAGAAGGAGCAATAAGGAAATATGTTGACTTAAACTCATCAGGCCTTGCAATTAAAAAAATAACAGATAATAGCAGATAACCTGTCATGTGGAAATCAAAAAGAGCCAAAGATGTGAGGGCTACATCTATCTGACTTTCTGAAGTGTGAGATTATAATAAATTGGCATAATACAAAGGCTATTAGCATGCCCATAACCTTTCAGTAAGCCTCATTATGCCTTGCAAAAAGCAAGACAAAATATAAGATTTGAAATTTGTACTGTGCTTGGAGTTCACTCCCCCTTCTCCTTCTCTGTCCATCTTTCATGCAGAGTAGATCTATAAACATTTCTAAAAATGTAAACTCAAGGTACAGATGATTGTCTAGTTCTCTGGCCTTTTAAATAAACAAAGCTCTAGCCTCTGCCTTGGGTCAAATCCATATCAAACAGTGAACCAGCCATAATGAGGTGGCTTTCTGATGATGATTGTTTACTATTAACACAGTCTATCAGCATTTCAAAAAAAATTTTTAAAAAATTGTATACTAAACCAGCCTAAAATATAGTTTCCAAATTGTTTAACTATGTCAAGGCCCATAAACAAATGCTGCATATCTTTTCAGGCTCAAATCAAATGTGTATAACATTGGGTTGATGTCTGTCTCAAATAAGCAACCAAGAATACATAATCGTATAAGGAGGATAGCAGATCCTGAGTATCCACACAGAATCTAGCATCCAGCTAGAGTAGACCCATTAAATAAACTGTTGAATGTTTGGTCAATGCATAGGTAAAACTCATTGATTCAAAGGTCAGGATTAACAATCAGATTTAGGCCACAGTGAGTTTTAGAAGCCGGTGCGCAGCAATTGAAATAAGCGGAGGACAAAAGGGGAAACTGGGATGAGATAGAATAGAAAATTTTTAAACAGGAAGCCAGTTTCTCTCTCCTCCCAGTTTCCCTCCTTGTCCTCAGCTTACTTGCCTACTTATTTTAGATGCTGCAAACAAAGTACAAAAGTAGTTTGCACTCAATTAATATTGCATCAGGGAGAGGCATGGAGCAGGCAGCATTTTTTCTTTCCCTGTAGTGTCAGTCAAAAATAGCATCTGCTAGTTTGTGTGTCCTTCCTCATAAATGACATTTGCCATCTTGACCACCCTCTCATGGTACTTGGTCACACATGGTTCCAGTTTTCATCTGTGAAATGTTAGATGCTCTGAGATTCCAGTATAGAAAGTCAAATCTGTTACTGAGGCCTCTTTGCGCACGTTCATTCAGCTTGGGTCCAGACTATCTGAAATACTGTATCTGCCTATATGAGCCTGCCTTAGAAAGGAGACCACCAATGAATATCAGGTGCTGTAGGCTATATTTCAGAGGATGAAACTGGCAAAATCACTTCTGTATACTCCTTACCTAAGAAAACGGATGGAAATCATGGGGTTACCATAAGTCCACCAGCAACTTGAAGGTGCATACCTACACATAAGATCTTAGAAGAAAGGCTTTCCCTTGATACCACCACAATCACAGGCACATTTAGTGAGAAACACTCCTCAATGGCTGCTCTCAGTTTGTGGAATTCCCACCATGGGACATTTAGTTGCCCCTCTCTTTCCTTTCTGCCTGCCTGCAGTCAAATACTTTCTTTTTCAGAAAGGAGTTTAGTTTATAATTCATGTGGCAGAATGGGACTGTGCTTCTGTCCTGTTTATTGTGTTTTACATGTGGCTTAAACTGTTTTAACTTGCTTTTAATAGAATGTTTTTAAGACTTTTGTACAAGTAGTTTCTTTAACTGTAGCTTGTTTTAATTGGATATAAACCACCTTGGGTCTTGTACAAGGAGAAAGGATATAATATAAATAACTTCTCTCTGTGTCTCTGTATCTCTCTCTTCTCTCTTTCCATATAGACCAACCCTTGACAAAGAACTCATCAAATATACTGTCCTCCTTGTTGACTTCACTTTTAACATCTTTCAGAGATCTAATAGTGAACAACAATCTGCCATACTAAAACTCTGTGTGTGCGTATGTATCCACCATAGTTCCAAAACCATGAAACTTGGACACTTGAAACTTGGCAGGAATTCTACCTTGACTGTCAAAGTTGCCATAAAGTTTTTGATTTTTTAAAAATTAATTATTTTATTTAATAAAAAACTTCCTGTAGCCCACAGTAAGCATCCTTCATCTTCTTTGGTGGTAAGGCTCAAAGCAGACTTGGCAAGTTCAGCTTTTACTGACATCTCTAGAAAACAGTATGTACTGTTTCCCTGTGTGGGACTAAGAACTTTTCAGATTGCTTGGAAAAGAGGGGGGATGTTATACTTTCTAGTATACAGGGAGAGAGAATCTGAAGAAGGGAAAGTTTCCTGCACAAGGGTGGCAGGAAGAAAAAGAAATATGAGAAAGGATAGGTCATAGAAAAATCAAAGGGAAAAATCAAGAGCACAGGTGTTCCTAACTTGTATGAAGTTGGTTCTTCTGTTAATTTCTTTTAGATTTTCATTTATTTGATTCTGGGTTTTGGTTTCAGGTTTTTTTTGTTTTGTGGGTTTTTTTGTAATTTTGTTAAAGATTAAAATTATTTTTTTAAAAAGAGAAAATGCTTGAGATAGACATCAGCTATGGCTAAACGCTTCCCATTTTTTGTTCTTCTGCCTGGAGCTCTAGCTCTTACAGTTTTATCTGGCATCCAATCTTCATAGCAACATTTAAGGCAATTGTTATGTGTGGATGCAAGTAGCAGAGAAGAACTGGGTCTAACATCCATGCAGGCTCTATTTATTTATCTATTTGTTTGTTCATACAATGCCTTTCTAATGAAAAGATAAGGTGGCATGCATTTTTTATTAATAAGATGAGACTACCTCTGATATTATATGGCCCAGTTCATATAAATGTCAAGACAAAGGATCATGTGCTTCTTCTTCTGAATTAGGAGCATGCATTTCCACTATACTTTTTCACCATCCACATGAACTAACTGGTGGGGCTGATTATCTACGTGGCAGAAAAGGCATGGAAATCAGGCTTCCACGTGGGTGACCTGGCTCAGGAATCTAGTTAATCTTTATAGAAACTGCTGAATATAGTAAACTCTTCCATTTTTGCTCATCTTATTTCCAAATACTTGTTTCATCTTTAATTGTCCATTAAACCCTTCCCATAACCTTAATTACTTTTTGTTATCATTTCCCACTAATATTGAGCAAATCAACTTGCAAATCTTTATATCCATCCATCCCTTTGTTTCCCACCTTTCTTCCATACTGGGATATAAAGCAGCTTACAAAAAGACAGAAAATCAGTAAACCATCTATATTTGAAAACATACATACAAAATTAAAATAGTATTAAATAACAAGAGAATTAAAAACTGTACAGCACCATAAAAGCCCTTTAAAAAAACCAGTTTCTAAAGGCTTGCTGGCAAAGGCCATTTCCTCATTACGCTATTATAGTGCTATTATTCCACCTTCAACATCCTATAGAATCTTGGTCTTTATAATTTAGGGGGGGCCATTTGGAATTCTCAGCCAGACAGCTCTTTGGCCTCAGGAAACTACAAACCCCAGAATTTCACAGGTTGTTAAAAGAGGAATAATAGCACTATAAGAGTATAAAAGCACTATAACAGTGTAGTGCAGATAGTCCCAAGGAAATATCTTAACCTGCCACTGAAATGAAAACAAAGTATGAGCCATGCTAACTTCCCTAGGAGGGAGCTCCATAATGTGGGAGCAGCCAGAGAAAGGCCTTTCTTTCAGATTCCCACCAACTGTTCCTGTGAGGGTAGTGAAGTAGAGAGAAGTGGCTCCCCTGCAAATGTTAAAGCTCAGACAAACTCATATGGAAAGATATGGGCCATTTCTATTTCCAGCTTTTTGCAGGATTTTGGTTTATGATGAATTGCTCAACATAATGTTCTGCACCTTTCTTTATTTTCATGAATTAAGTTAGAGGGTATAATTACTTATTGCATTTTACACTATTTCATGCCAACCACCTTTTTATATTTTGTACTAATAGTTCATCTCTATAGTCCATTCTTGATTACTAAATGTCAATTCCATGCCATTTGGGCATATTCCCTCCCTTTGGCTTACCTGAACACAAGAGTAACTATACAGAAGCCCAATAAATATACTACATATACCCTGAACTTTGAAGACTTATATATTATGTTCATTTTTTATCTCATTAGGGTTGATGCTGATGCATTGTGATACCTCACCACTTCTCAATACTCCTTTATTCTTTGTTTGTTTGACCTTCATCAACAGACCACTATTTTTCTTATGGGACCTAACAATGCCATGATCATCACTTCTTTTATTATTGTTGCTTTGAAACTAGATTAGGTAACTTTTTTGTCAAAGCCACAAGATATTATGAAGTGCCTTAACAAGGCCTATATTTGATAACAAAAGGGAAAAAGCAATTGTATTATTTTAGATTTTTTTCCCCACTGGCTAAAGATGCCCCACATCCCAGTTGGGACATGGTTACTTTGTATGTAACAGTCCTGGTATGTTCTGCTTGGATAAGCAATGCTAAGAAGGAAAATATCCAGCTCTGGTTGTTTTTCCATGAAAAAAAAAATGAAGGGAAGATCTGATTCTAGGCAACAACTGCAGGTCAGTAAAGACAAATCACACCAGAATGATTTTTACCCCCAAAGGAACAGCAAAAAGGGAACGATATCAGCTGTATGGAGCTGGTTCATGTAAGAGAAAGAATCTTGCAATAATGTTATGGCCTGTGGCTGACAGTTTGTGATTTCGTGCGCCAGTTGTTACACCCAGAGAATTGTCAAATGAAGGCCATGGTTAGAAGGGTTACAAACAGTTTTGTATGGAGAAAATAAAATAAATAAAAAGTTGAAGTCTGTACGATCTGCAAACACTGTCTGTTGCTTGAACTTTTATTTTTGGTCTTATTTTAATTTAGGTTTGAAATTGGATGGGTGCAAAGGGGAAAATATGGGGTTGCATCTAAAACTAGATACTCTTCCTGTGCAATCCGTACGTGTCTTCTATGGAAGTAAATTCTATTGAGTCCAATGGGACTTACTGCCACGTAGGTGGGTTTGGGAACGGCTTTAAATTATTTTATCTAAATACAGCTGCCTCTTCTTACTATATCCTCTGGACATGGAGAGGCCAAAATGCTTCCAAAGCCAGTTCATTACACATTTCAAGGAAAAGAGATGGCATCCCCACAGAGCACTTTGTTCTGTCTGCTATCTCTATTGAAATGTATACGAATTCTCTGGCATCTGTGTGTGGATCTTAGCATGCTCAGATCTCTGGGTTAAACTGATAGGCTGAAATCTGCCATGTGATCACTCACCAAATAGACTTCATAAGGGTCAGTTGGCCTTCAGCTCATGCAGCATATGCCTGATACAGAAGCTTGAAAAGTTGTTTTTTACAAAAATTATTACAGATCTGTCACCATGTTGGTATTTTTGTCAGAATGATTTGATATCTGGGATGACTGCATAAAGTCAAGTTACCAATCTCAGAGTGTCATTACTTATAACTTTGCAGCATGTTAACTTTCTTTAGAATTTACATAATGTTTAAATAATATACCTTCTTTTCCCCTTATCCCTACATTAATGTGATTAGAATCAGTTGAAGCACTGTAATTTTCTTGTAAGCCTCCTTTCCACCTACGCTTGCTTATTATAAGTATAATTTATAAAACTAGCAGTCCCTGATCAGTTTAGCTGTCATTTTTTTTTGCCAAGAGCAAAAAAAAAAAAAAAGCTTTATAAATTTTATTATTGTTTCTCTTTAATAGCTCATCTCAGATAAACAAACGTGAGAAAATTGTTTCTGTTCTTTATATATTTTCATGCTTTATCTTGCTGCTGTAAATAGTAAAGGAATACTATTCAGGGACTGATATATTATGCAATTAAATTGATGGATGGTTAATTGAGCCAATATGGCGTACCATATGTGTACTCATGACCTGAATGTCATTGGTCAGATTAAGGCTTCACACATTTGACCAGAGAACATATGCTCTTATGGAGATTGAAAGGGAGAGTTATTTACATGGTGGTAAAATCAGCATAGCTGGTTTTATTTTATTTTTTGGGGTTAGGCAACCACTAAGTCCTAATCAGCGCAGCTACAAAGGAGCTTTTAAAAAAGGGTCCTGAAAAGATATTAATTAAAAGCTTACTGACATCATGGTCATTAACTCTGGCGGACACTTTCATTAATTTGTTTGATCTCTCATGTTATGTGACATATTCCGAACACAGTGTTTGTGCCCTTTTGTCTCAAACATGAACTGTCATTGAACTTTTAATTTTTAATTATCCTTTGCTAACATTTTTTTACAAATAAAAGCATTTTATGCTGATGAGTGGGAGCCATGCCTATGAGTTACAACAGCAGGAAGTACACGATCATTAAAATGGCAGCTACATAAAGAATGTTAACCAGATACAAGACACGCACTGGGATTTAGATAATTGTGTTTGGTGCAGATTTTGGAATTCTGAATTAAAAGAGGTGAAGTCCAGTGCTATCATTCCACTGATATACAGTTTCTATCAAATGAACTGGAAGTAGGTTAATTTCTACTCCCTTCTGTGAATCACTAAAATCTTTGCTGGAGGGCTGAGTGAACCTCTGAACCAGGTGATCTGAATGGGTGCAACTGAGAGGAAAGAAGTTCTGTCGTGTTAGCAGACATTAAAACACTGGATTCAGTTCACAGTCCTGTATCCAAAGATGAGCTGATGGATCAAGAATACTTTATGGTGTGTGCTCATTTAATTTAATTTATGAATTTTGCATAGGCTGTTGTGCATGTGTAACTTACACTCCTTTCAGTTTATTCCATTCAGTTCTATCTTTTATCCCTCTACACTTGCCCAATGTAAAACCACTTGGTGCCTTTCCACACTACACTGTTATAGTGCTATTATTCCTCTTTCAACATCCTGTGAAATCCTGGGATTTATAGCTTACTGAGACCAAAGAGCTCTTTGGCTGAGAATTCTAAATGCCCTTCCCTAAACTTGAGATCCCAGGATTCCATAGGATGTTGAAAGAGGAATAATAGCAGGGTAGTACAGAACAGGGTAGTGTAGAAAGTCCCTTGGTTTCACATGTTCACTGAAAAAACAGCCACCAACACCACCCCAGAAAGACTCAGTATTGTTCTATGTGGGTTTTGGTGCAATCATAGGCCTTTTTCGCAAGGCATTTGCCATGCAAAAGAGTGCCTGGAGCATCGTGCGATTGTGATGAGCAATCTGCATGACGCACTCACAATTACGCAATGCTCCAGGGTAGGGCAGGTGCCGCTTGCACACTTTTTCATTTTCAGCTTTCAGCCAAAAATGGTGCATGATCGCACACTGCTCCAGGGCCCCTTGCACACTTGCCATGCATGCAGAGCCTCCGGAGCTGCGGGGGTCATGCTTCCTGCCCCAGTGCAGCCTGGGAAACTCCCAGGCTGCACCGCGGAAGGAAGAGGTGGGGCTTTTGTGCTACCTGCTTGGGAGCAGGCAGCTTGTGCAGAGTTGAAGGAGTGGGGATGCGAGAACCTCTCGTTGGAGGCTGTTCGCACGATCCCCACACCCCAGCACCGAAAAAAGGTAAGCTGTGGAAAGAGCTATAGATAAGATTATATTATAATTAATTTTTGTGGGTTTTTTAATGCACAAGGATGTTTTGCAAAGTAGGAAAGGGAAAGATGCAGATGAAATGAAGTCTGAAGCAAACTGCAGATTCTCCTATCCTGGGATTTTTGAAATTTTCACAAATAAAAATTAAGGAAATACAACAAATGTTTGGAATAGAAGAATAAAACTAAGAAATCTGCTTATCTCTACTTATATTATACTCCAGCTTCTATATTTCAACTCCCCCACTCAAGACATCAAAAAAGCATAGTTGTTTTCATGATTATTGGGTTTATCTCTTTCTGGCAGCCTTATTATTTCTGTTGTATTTTATTTATCTGAAATACTATTTAATGGCTTTGTCAGGTGTTTTGCATATATTTCTTCTAAAGCAGCTATTAGGGAAGCAACTTCAGCATCACAAATGGTTTAAAGTAAATTATGTTATTTTACAAAATTTATCACTGTAAGAAAACGTATATCCAAGGCAATGCTGTTTTATCTTTGACACTGCTTTGATGAGTCATCCATTTTGACAGGTAACTGTCTGCTTTAAAGCTATTTCGTTTGCATCAGTGCAGAGATAAAATGAGAGCAGATCACGAGGTAGCGCAGAGGCAAAATAACACCCATCACTGTATTATTAGAAAAATAAAGATTTGTAATGAGTCAAAAAGGAGAAGAAGCTAATAGAGAAATGTCTTTAATTTAGGCATTGATTATTGCTGCAAATGTCCATATCCTTTGTCCACTGGTATTAATCTGTGAAGAGAATGCTGCTGCCCCTGCTATGTAATTTGTTACTGACACTTTGAAGAAGATTATGATAATGTGCATATAATGCAATTGACAACAATGGAGGAGTCCTGTAATTGTGAACTAAATTCAAGGAGGCTTGCTTTGAGAACTAACGGTGCCTTCATTTAGATTAGCTTACCTTTTCAAGTGTTCTGCGAGAAACCTCTATCACACAAATTGAGGCAGGAACTTTATTATCATCACTATAGCAACTGCAAGGAATTTTATTTCAAAACAGTTGGCTACCTGAAAATTCTCACATGATGGAAAGTACCACAGATGATATATACATTTTAATTCATTTTCATTTTATTCCTGGTTTGAAGTGTTCCATAAAACAGAGTACTGCACTTTTTATGAAGAAGAAGAAGTAGTGGCAAGGGGAGAACAAGATAGCTGGTTCCATCTTAAATTGCTTCTTTAATACAGCCATTTTCTATCAGGAGAAAAGGTGTTTGCAGACCTTGGTGGTATTATTTCATGTAAAACTTTAATTGTACCAAGCTGCACAGTAGTTTTTGTTCTGCAGTATGTCAGTATGATTTTTAATAACTCAATCCGCAAGGCAATGAAGGCAAATGCTTCAATCCAGAAAAGCCAATCCATGTGCAGGAACTGGATCAGCTTTATTGCTACTGTAAAAGCATGCTGTAGGGAAAGAACTCAACCAGTTCCAAGATTTGCCTGAGATGGCCAAGTAGCCAGCAGACTCCATCTAGTCCTAGTGTAAGTGAGGGCGTCCTCCTTTCTTAAGCTTTGGACCTAGAATGGCAAACTTGAACATAGCTGGAGTAGGATGTTTGCCCCCCAGGGTGGTAGGTATAGGGTGCGGCAAAATTAAGATGTTGCCCTCAATTAATTTTTCTTTCAGGCCCCAAATTTCTAGCATCACAGAGAGTAAAACACTGAAAATCATTCACACCTAGAATTGTTATATTTGCTAATTCCTGTGGTAATTTTGCTTGCCCTTTTCTTTCCATGACTAAAACATTTCTAAATACCCAACTGAACTTTTAAGTTACTAAAAAGCTAGAAATTTGGGGTCCTTAAGAAAAACTTCACTGGGAAACAGAATTCTTGTTGGGGGAAAGTCCTTCATCCTTCTCCCACACCCATGTAAGAATCCATCATGGGCTGAACCAGGCCTGCAAATGTTTGTTTGTTTTTTAATCTCTGAAAAACCAAACTGCATTGCCCCTTTTACTTTTGAGTTTGGGATAAAGGATTCTGCTGTAATCTCCCAACATACTAACCTCAAATCATTAGCTTGGAGTGGCAGAAGCCCATTTAAAAAAAAAAAAAACATAAAATGCTAAGAAAGGCATTGGGGATGGGGTAGGTCACAAAAAATCTTGAAAGCTGGATGCAACTTGTGGTCCACTCTGTGCCACTCAGTCTCTAGAATGAGAGCTGGAAACCTGAAGCATTCCAAACAAGTCTTATCATCCCTCACTACTGCCAACAATTGCTAGGTAGTCTGGGATGAGATTGTTTAGAGTCTAATGACCTCTGGGGGACCATAGGCTCCTCAGTCCTGTTTTAAACCGTCAGTGGCCCCACAGAATTGCTCAGGGAAACATATGGGGCTGTTACTCTGGGGTCTGCACCAAACTGGATATCATATGAGAAAGCAGATTTTATAGACCATTACATTCATATATAGTTGCTTCAAAGACTGCTGTGGCCTTTTCTTCTCCAGCCGTCATGATTGTGAAAACTGTGATAGCATGCCCATCAGATCATGAGGATATAGTGTTGAATCATGCATCCTTCAGGATGACCTTATGAAGTCACCAACTGCCAGAGCTAGGCCCTGGGATCCATAAGTCTGTCACTAATATGAGTATTTCCTGTGATGTGCCTAAATTTGTTCCCTTTTGTTTGTCATAGCATATTGTCTTTGTGCATTTTGTAGCACCATATGTTATCACAAGAGAGAATGTGGAAAGGGAAAGAGAGAGGATAATTTGGAAAGACAAGAGAGAGAAAGATCTATAATTTTGTGTGCATGCTCAGTTATTACTTAAATAGTTAAAGCCACAAGAAAATGAGTCACACACACTTTGGCAGAGATATGAAAAATACTGAGGGAAAGCAGCAGTGATATAAAACATGAAGTGAGGTAAAGTAGATCTTTGACTCTGTTTCTGCTTCTCTGATTGGATATAGTCTTTACTGACAATTATTTCGATTCATTGCTTTTTACCTTCTTATATACGAAGATCAGATTATGAGGTCATTTGACAGTGGTTTGACACACCATTGCTGTGTGGTAGGTGCACAATTTCCCAGTCTTCATAAGCACAGTAAGTATCCAGGTTTCTCTTATTAATCCTTGGGGTAGGACTTGATCTAAGGCAGACTGTCTGTTGCCAGTTTTCAGTAATGAAGGAGTCTGAGGCCACTTCCGCTTACCGGACTTCTTGGCTCAACACTCAGGTCCAGGATGCTCCGGAGCAGTGCGTGGCTGCTGCTCCGCACTGCTCCGGGGATGAAAATGGTGGCTTCCAGTTGGTGGAGGCTCTCCACCAACCGCTGAAGCTCACCAGCCTAAAGCCTGCCCCTGGCAGATCTGCAGGCTCGCACTGGTGCGTGGGAACGGAGTGGCACGGAGTGGCGCACTCTGTGCTTTTTAAAAACCTGAAGAAACAGGCTTTTAAAAAGCACACGGCACGACCACTTCAGGTCGTTCCAGAGCGGAATGAGGTGCAGAACTATGTAAAGTAGTCCAACCCAGTCCACTCCCAGGTGCAGACGTCTTCTCTGGAGGACGCTCTACACTGGTTTTTTAAGCCCATGCGGAAATGGCCTGAGAGGGATGGAAAGTGGACTGGCCCAACTTAGTGTAATCTTCCTTGCAAATTGCACAGTTTTGTGCAATGAGATGTTGTCCCTTCCATGGCTCAGTTGTCATCATTTCAATCTAATTTCCTGTTTGCCCCCAATCTTTGATGCTATTTTACAAATGTTGTTTTTGGTTCACTGCTGAATTGAAATGTATTGTTTGCTTAGGTTCCACCTGGATTTGTCACCATTGTTATAATTTTAAAAGGATTTAAGAATTACAATGGAGGATGGGAAGGAAATGCAGATGTGTAGGAAGTTGGAGAAAGCCAGCATGCTGTAGTAATCTGAGTATTGAACAGGGATTCTGGAAGACTAGGGTTCAAAACTCCACTCACCCATGGAAACCCACTGGATGACCCTGGGCAAGTCACACTCACAGATTCTTTGAGGAACCCAGTTTACCACTGGGTAAACCTCTTCTGAATAAATATTGCCAAGAAAATCCTATCATAGAGTCACCATAAGTCAAAGTGAATGTGAAGCCACATATCCAGCAAAGGAAGTTAGAACATCCAACATGAGGTCTTTTTGGTTGACACAGGAGGGTACTATTGTACTGTATCAGAGATAAGGGGCTCTTTCACATTACACAAGTATAGCACTTTCATTCTACTTGAATTGGCATGGTTCCTAAAATTTTCAGTGTAAGGTTGGGTACACAGAAATCTTAGCCAGAAATTATGAACACAATAAATTTTCCAGTGCTAATAGAATGAATTCAGTAGTAGAAGGCAATGAACACTGAAATAGTGAACTCATCACTAAATATAAGTGTACACACAAAGAGAGAAAAACTCCTATGTAATTTGGTCATTAGACAGCCAAAGCCTTCAATCTTACCTCCACTTACCTGGGAAGATCCTTCCAGTGTTACACATGTGATTCAGCTTTCATGGAATTGGGGATAATTTTCCACACTAGTTCTCTATTTAGCAGGTGCACTGGGACTGAGTTAGTAGACATCTGCGAAACTTTAGTTCCAAACAAGGTCAGGCTGACACCAGTACTATATTCATGAGCCTTGTGTTGTTGGAAAAGGTGGGGGTAGAAGCACTCTTATTCAAGAAAAATAGGGGGGAAACTGTCTGTTTAAGAGAAGTCATTTTCTCCAATTGCACACATTCCACATTAGTTGAGACGTCAGATTATTTCCAGCTCAGGGATTTTTCTAAAAGTTCTTATTTTTATTATTATTATTGGAAAGATTCAGTATACTACAGCAATCAGTTGGTAAAGAATAGAATAATATTGTTTTGTTGTTGATTCTTACATCTAAAATGCTGGTAACATAATGAACCCTCCGGAGATGCACTCCCAGGTGGAGCAGTTTGTGTCTGTGCTCGAGGAGGTTTAAATTAGTTTTTTAAAAAAAAGAAAAAAAAAAGAATAACCTGTGATGAAAGCTCTGCTACCAACTGCTTTACTTGTCACTGACTCTTCAGGGCAATAAACCAATTACTTGCTGCTGTAGTAAGGCCTCTTCCTTACTGTTTTTAAATGCATGTTAGGGATATAGCGATCTTCACATTTTGGAGAAGTCAGCATTTCCAGTTCATTATGACTGCAAATTAATGGGCTTCCTTACAAAAGCAGTTTTGTTGTCAAAAGGGACTGGTTACTGGCTTCATTGGTATACAAAGGGTTAGCATAATGGGCCCCGCTCCCACACCTTGAAAATGCACTATAACCCCTTTGTTCTTGAAAAATAAAATCGATGACATTAATGCTCCTAATATGAAATCCCTGCTTTCATCGTTTTTCCAGTGTCTACTGCCCATGACCTAAGAATGCACATGAGTTGTGTTTCTTGGAAATTATTTCATGTTAAAATACACACAGGCAGAAAATAGGGGGTTGTCTTTGAAGATTTTTTTTTAAAAAAATGCTCTGGTGCCATAAAGAGCATACCTTTGGATGCTCTACAGAATTATATCTCCATGGAGGGATTTTTGTTTTAAATTTTGCATCTTCCTTTTGCATAATAAACCTAATTTAGCAAAGCAAGAAAAGCCACATTGAAATGCTTTGCAAGCTAATGGGCATGGAAATCAAAGGTAAGAGAAACAATCCAGGCTCCCTGGTTCAAATCTCATGTTAGCCACAAACTCACTAAGTGAATTTGTGGGGGTCCCTGTTAGGCAAAAGTACAGAGATTGGTCAAGACAGGCCATCTTGGCATGATGAGGAAGCCTGCTGTGGGTTCAATTGCTTTCATTAGAGATCTCATCTCCAATGCAAGAGCAGAGCAAGTATTGTTTTAAATGTTTTTAATGTTTTTTACTTATTTTTGGAAGCTGCCTTGGGTCCCATTCTGGGGGGAAAGGCAGCAAGCAAACAAACAAACAAACACTTGCTCTTGTGTTTTCTGCGTGTTAAGGAAAAGCACAAAAGGATAGACCAATGGGACACAAAGACTCCAACAACCCATCCAAAACAACTTTTATTATCAGTCCATGCAACAAAGTAGCATTTATCACATCTTGTCAATTTTGCACATTTTATAGGAATGAGGAAGAAAAACATTCTCAAAAATACACATAACCCCCCTGTTCCGCCATTGTCACACACAAATCTTTTCAATTTTTGAGATTTGTTTTATTTTATTGTTGGCTTTGTTTTGTTGACTTTATTTAGTTTTCTTCACTTTACTGTGTGAAGACAAACCAAGTCATGTTTTTCATCCTTTGTGGTTGTAGGCAAACCACTGTTTCTACCACCAGCACAATGGGGAGCACAATGCAATCTGCTGTATAGGATTGCTGTAAGATTACTAAGAGAGAATATGCAGACAGCTCCATGCAAACTATTCTTATTTTATTTGCTATCTTTGTAATAAGGCATTATGAGTTGTTTTTTATAACACATGGGTCTACCAATTCTGCTAAATAAAGAGATAACAACATCATTGTAATTCTTTGTTTATGTGAACTGACAGTGCAAGTTCTCACAGATGAAGTTCAATTTAATTCTGATAGTACATATTGGTATGGGTAACCTCTGGGACCCAAGAGGCTGCACTGACTCACACTCCCCAAATTTATGAACTGCTGTAGAGATACCCTGTTGCAATCACTGCTGAACTTGCTACTGCTGGAGTGGCAGTAAAATAAAACAAATTTTCCTTTAAAATGTGTGTTTTCTTGGTTTGTGTTGTTTGCAAATAGCATCAGGGTTCTAGCAAATTTCTGGGAATGCAACTTGACTTGAAAAACAATGATTCTTTAAGATACATTTAAAGGGCTGCACATTTCCACCATGGCTGGAGAATGACAAAGACCAGAGTGGAGATTCATAAAAATTGCTAGAGAGCTACATGTGCTGTCCCCCTATGCAGCCTTCTAAGTTCTTGGACCAATATTTTGGAAACAAAATGAAGTCAATTTTCATCAGTGGTAGAGCTTGAAGTGCATGGAGTTGGGGGGCAGGTGGAGGGGTGGGCAGAGGAGCAGGGGATTGGCTATGGCACACAGGGCATGGCTATGGCACGTGAGGGCAGGTGTCATCCCCTGCTTCCAGAGCATGGACTCTGACTCAGAGTCTAAAACAGAGGGCATGCCAGAGCCTGTTGTACGGAGAGAGTTACAGTGCCAGAAACAGGAGATGGTGCCAGCTCCAACAGAGAGTTCTGCCACTTCAGATATAGAGCAACACTTACCTCGACCCAGCTTCACAGTGCACAGGCAGCAAAGAGAGACCCACTGTGGCTCTCTCAAGATTTATAACAGGCAACAATCAATCAAGTCTCGGCTGGTAGGCTCGGGACCTATTTAGTTGTGTCTTTCCCCTCCAGGAGTTGTCAGAGCTTATCTGACCTGCTACCTTGCTGGATGCCTTGACAAATGCTCAGATTGACCTTAGACAATCCCTTGTCATGAAACCCTGCTGGACTTTGTCTATGTTGGACTTTATTTATGACTCTTTGCTTACTGCCTGGAAATAAGTAACAAGCTGGGAGATATTCAGTTTGTTTTGTTTGATTTTTCAGCTGTGCCAAGACTGAGATAGGACAGCAGGGCTACAGTGTGTGTGGCAGGGCTACAATCTGTAGGGTGGGCTGTGACAGATGGGGGCGGGGCTATGATGTGTGGGGGAGGGCAATCAAGAAGCCATGGCATCTCCAAAAAGTTGCTCCCAAGGGCACACTACCTCCATCACCCTCCATCCCTACACAACTGGTTTTCATATATGTATGTCTCTATCTTTTAGCTTATATCTCATCTTTATTTTCTGTGTTTGCTTTTCCCTGCCTTTCTTTTTCCTCACCTCCTCCCTTCTCTCTGTTTTTTAAAACACAATCCCATATGCCCAACTGTCAATGAAAAAACAGTGTTGTCACTTATTCATCCCAGTTTCAAGTCATGATCTACTAATGGAAAACCCATGGTCTAAATTGTATCCTAACGTTGAGCTATCTGCTACTGAGAAACAGAAATTATCACCTTTCTGAAATCTTCCAGCAACAATGCTTTTTCACCATAAAATGATAACTCATGATGAATGGCACACACTTCCTAGTCTTTTGAATGGCACAAGATGCCTTCAGACCAACAATAAAGCCATATTTGAAAACCTCGATTGGTGAAGACTTATGAGCACAATACTGTTCTCCCAATCTGAGGACATTATGATGAATGCTGGTACGTATTCTTGAAAGTAAGTCACCTTGATGTTAAACAAATGGTTTTGTGAATCCATCTTAATTCTTTTAAGGAAAAGGGCATGGTGAAGACTCTTTCTTAGATTCTTTCTTTTTTTGGGTGGAGGGGGCTGGAATTCACTTTGTTATCTCCATTAACAAATGGCTCCTGTTACAACTCCTTACCTCACCTACACATCAGCAAGCCAATATATGCATTTACGTTATGGACAAGGCTCCAGTTTTAGGATCTAGATTGTTTCCAGCCTTTCTTGTTTGGCCTTTTTACACCTTACCTTTTTGCAGAGGTGGGGGGTGGCGCTCGCACAAGAAGCCTTTGGAGAAACGCTTTCGCGTCCCTCTGCTTGGGCTTTGCAGCAGCTTCCTGGTCACGCGAGCGCCCCACCCGCACCCTGCCCCTTCCTACCACAGCGCAGCCTGGGAGTTGCAGGCTAACGCTGAGGCAGGAAGCGCAACCGGCACGGCTCAGGAGGCTGTGCACGGCAGGTAAATGTGCTCCATGCCCCTGAGTGTTGCGCAACCGCGTGGCATTTTCAGCTTGAAGCCGAAAATAGAAAATGCGTGCACGGTTCGCGTCGTGCAGACCGCTCCTCACATTTACGCGACACTCGAGGGGCCCTTTCACTTAAGAAACACAGTGCAAAAAGGGCCTCTGATTGGCTAATCAGTAAGAAAGGTTGGAAACAATCTAGATCCTAAAACTGGAACCTTGTCCATAACGTAAATGCATATATTGGCTTGCTGACACGTAGATGAGGTAAGAGTTGTAACAGGAGCCATTTGTTAATGGAGACAACAAAGTGAATTCCAGCCACCCCACCACCAAAAAAAAAGGCAGCTTGGAAACATTATTTTTTCACGATGCAACTACTTTTTTGGACCACAACATTTTTGGAATTCTAGTCTTAAGGAGTAACTTTTTCCAAGCTTTGGATCTGATCCAGTCTGTACTTTCTGGATAGATATGCAGATCAGAATATAGTTATCCACCAGCAGTGATACTTCCCATACATTCTAATGCAATTTTCTCTGGTCAAAAATAAAATCAAAATGGTTTTTTCTTAAATGTGTATTGTTGGGAGAGGGGAAATATTTAGAAATGTGTATTTATAAAGAAAATGAATATACGGATATGTAGTAAAATAAAAATAGTAGCTGGAATCTACTTAGTCCCAACTAGAATAGACCTATTAAGTCAATTGATAGATAGTCAACATGTTGCTAAATCCAGTTGATTCAATGTTTCTAGTCTAGACTAACATTAGTATTTAGGCCAGTATGAAGATTAAAAAAATTCAGGCTAATTTTGAATCTCCCTTCTAAACAGACTAGACTGATAGGTACTTGCTAATGTGTTATAGCTGAGAGCAGACTTGCACCCAAAGAAGTAAATAAGAACACAAGAAAAGGATTTATTTAGGGCACCATTTATGAATAAGCATCAAAGAGAATCTGCAAGGGAGGACCTGTGTTAGAATTCCATTCTAAATGGGTAACAAGCCCAACTAAACATCAGTACATCCAGAATCAAAGAAGGGTAATCCTCAGGCACCCATTGATGTCAGTTATCTCAGATGCAGGACCTCAGAATTCTGAATGGATGAAGAAAGTTGGTCTCAAAGGTGATCTCCTCAATCACAGCAACCAGAACCTTGAACTGTGGGAATCAGGAACTACCAGTCACCTTAATTGTTAGGGTCAGACACTCTCTAACTCTAAATGCTGTAAAATCTCTATGTGCCTCTTCCAGCAATCCAAAAGGGGAGCTAAGATCAAGCAAAGCAAGGTTATAAGACTTCATCAGTCCTACTCATTGCACCATCTGAGAGTATGCTTGATCACACATTTCTTGTACACCACAAGTAGGAGCAATATACTGTATTAGGACATGGGACAGAATCTTCTCAGCTGTGATACCTTAGTTATGAAAAAGTTTCCCCTTGGACACCAAACTAGGCCTGACACTGACTTTATTGTCCCATCAAGTTATCACATGGTTCTTTAATAATGCCTTTGGGGCCTAACTGACTACTGCCAAAATGTACACATACATGGTATTGAACTGACTTTTTAAAAAATTCTAAGAACCTTTTTTAACTTGTAAAATTGTTTAATATGTTTTGCTCTGTTGATTGTTTAATTTTTTATTGTTTCAAAGTTCTTAAATTGACTTTACTTGTATGCCACCCTGAGGTCATTTCTGTATGGCATCACAGTCCCACTATGTGGACGGGATGGCAGCAGTCCATGGACCATGCTTCTGCATGATGTTGTCCCGGTCCCACTGCCATCCCTCCCCACCTGTTGCGATTGCAGGACATTCGCTTAATGTATTAAATACAGGTTAAGGTTGTTCTTTCCTGGAATCAATCTAGATTTTTTTGTGTAATCCTGAACCCTGAAACACTTTGAAAAGCCAGCTCCTGTTGTTCTGACAATTTAATGGAGGCCATAACTAGAAAACAATCCACTAATCAGGACAAAGAAGGATAATGAAGACCTTAGAGTGAGCAGTAGCCACAGATTTAATAGTTTTTATTTTAAAAAATGTTGTCTTTGCTTTCTCAAAGTCCTCACAGAGGATGAAGCACAATGCAAGTACCACCATTTCAGATATTCAGAAGTGTGTGTCACTAATGAGAAAGTGAAGAGTTTGCATAGTCTTACCTTACCTACAAAGTCTTACTTACCTACAATGAAAGTTCCAGAGAGGGGAAAGCAAAGGATACTTCTATTGGGTTAGAATCTTACTGATTTTTGAAGGGACCAGGATCAGATTTTGGCAAAGATACCTGACTGAGGTACCTAATATTTCTGGAAAAGCCCCCCTCTGTCTTCAATAGTACTCACCATGGACAGAGAAAGAACACTTAAGTTAACCCTACTGAATCTCACCAGGGTGAAAAGGGCAATAGATAGAGTGCAGGAAGGAAATGTATTGCTGTTTAAGTAGCAACATCTCTTTTGAAGTAGAGGATTAATCCTGAATAAATTCAGGACACAAGGCCTGAAAGGCAGGCTTAAGGGGAGATAATCTGCTCAAGGCCTTCTCCTTTGCATGGTTGGAAATAGCTGGGGGATCTGCCTAGGTTTATCTGCCTTTTCTTTCCATTTACTTATCTCATTTTTAATAATATCTTGCATTTATAGTGCCTTTCATCCTAATGATTCCCAAAATACTATATAAACTGATAAGTGTGTGTGTGTGTGTGTGTGTGTGTGTGTGTTTACAAGAGAAAGAAGGGAAAAAAATAGGCAAGCAAGTGCCTGTACCTATAAAATCAGAAACTATACATAGGGATTATTGCATGAACAACTGAAAAGCAGTCACCAAAACAGCTGTTTGAACAAAAACATTAGTGCCATTGGCGATTCTGCCTCTGTGTTTCATGGCAACATGGTGACATGTAGCTGTCAAGATGTTCTTTTAAAGGTTAGCAGAGTTGTCATATGTCCTGAGTAGATTGAGAACTTGTCAATATCCAGAAATACACATTCACAGACTTCACACTCTTAGCAAAGAAAGAGACATGGATATTATTACCATTATTACTGACGCTAAAGATATTTGCCTGAATTTGGAACATCATCAAAAATTGGAAGATTATTTAAAGAAGGGAGGGAGGGAGGGAGGGAAGGAAGGAAGGAAACATGTAAGGTGTCCCTTATAATTTATCACAGTAACGTAAGCTGGTGTACCTTACTAATATATTGCTTTCCTGTTAGTTTTTCAGTTAATTCTTAGAAACACTAAAAAAAAAAAAAAAAACCACCCTCTGAAACAACATTTAAGGAGTAACAGGCAAAAGTTACTCGTTAAGCTAAAAAAATGTAACTGTTTTCAGTGGTTACACCATTTTGTGAAAAAAAAAATCACTGCCTCCCATTAACCTCTAAAATGCTGTGTTTACAGGTAAAATAATTACTCAAAATGTGTTACTTCAAAATTGTGTACAATATATAAATTTTGATATAAAAATCATTGCCATATATTGAAAACTTCTCTTATACACAAAGAGAGGTTTAAGTCTGAACGTGTTATCACAGTGATATTTTTTCCTCTATCTACCTAGCTTCATCTTCATCTGTTCTGAACTAGGACACTTTGAAACAAGAAAAATGTGGTCTTTCCAAATGGTATATAGCAAGTGTATACAGTTTACTGTGCTTTAGATATTTTGGGCTATATAGCCCATAAGCCCCAGACATAATGGCCAATGTTCCAGAATTCTTGGAGTTAGAAACCAGATCCATGGGAGAAGAAAACAATATCCACACTGATATAAAGTGTTAGTATCCTGGAACAGGGATGTAAATCCTGAACTATTCCATTCCTGCATACAGTTTCCTCTCTGATGAAGAAGAAAACGAATATTCTTCCACAGTATTCTCCCTGTACTCAAACATCCCAAAGTGTTGTACAAGAAAGTATTCTGTGGGGAAAATGACTTTTTTTTTGTATAAACCTTTGTTTGTTTGTTTGGAAAACTCTCTCTGTGTGTAAAATTTCCTCAAATGTTCTTCTCTGCATAAGAATTCTTCTGAAGTACTTCAGGATGTTGGAATAAGGGGGGGGGTAGATGCAAAATTTTTGCTGGTCTAATAGTCTTCCCAATCTGGACTGTCGGAAATCCCATTCCCCCCCCCAGAATGAATAATTACAAATATTCTTTCTGTCTCTAGTTTGGATCACCTGAGATAGATAAAAATATAAAGAAATACCTGATTTGAAAAGATAATAGGCTGGATCCAGATAACCACTTACAGAAGGAGATAAGAAAGTTTTAGAAAGTGTTTCTACCTATTTTCCCATGATATCCCCCTTTGCTCTTAGTTACCCACCTCATAGCCTGTTCTATTTGGCAAGGCCTCAGACCTTTGCAGGAACATTTTTAGAAGATGGCCAGAGGAGAAATAGAGGTTCGGAAAAGTTTCTGGCATTCATTGTCTGTTAGCAATATCTCAATTGAGTCCATTGTTTCTTCTCCAAACCAGAACTGATGGGATTAGAAGTTCTGGTAGTTACAAGTCAGTTAGCTTATAGACCATCCAAAGTTATAGATCTCTGATAAGTATACCTCTAGAGCACATTAGCATGTCTGTACCATACCCCCTCTGTCTGCCATTTCATGGTGGTTTTGAATTCTTTGTATTCCTATGCTTTCTGAAGACTGAAAGGGGATATCATAGAACTACCACAATAGATAATGATCTGCTACAAATCTAAACAATGGTACAGCCATGCAGAATATGTTCTCTCTGCAAATTTGCAGATATATAATTATCTTCAAGCAATTAATATGGCTATAATTGAAATGTGATGAACCAAATCCATTTTGTAAACGTGACTCTGCCTTTTTGTCAAACTGGTGTGTGTGTGTGTGTGTGTGTGTGTATGATGGGTTGTGGTGTCTTAGAAGGCACAGGAAATGATTTTAGGACTTGATATCTATCATATCAGTGTTCTGAGTGGTTCTGGCATGAAATATATTTTTATAACAAATATATACTCTTTTTAAGATTTAAAACTACTGAATTAACTTACCAAAAATGTTGTATGTTATTATTGAGAACAATAGAGATTGTATTATATATCATCTTTATAACTCTGTAAAATATACATCAGTTATCACCAAAATTAAAGAAGGAAAAGAACCAAATCATAGCATTATTTCAGGCATCTGTAATGTGAAAAAGGTTCTTCTGTCAGTGCAAAGAGTATTATTGATTTGGCATATCTCCCTAAGTAAAGAGTTCCAAACTTTAGATGTCAATAAAGACAGGACCCCTGCATTCTCCATGGTCAGTTCTTGCATGAAGGAAAAAAACCCTGACATAATCATGATTTAGAGTCAAAATCCTAAAGCCATTTCTTTATGTCACATACCCATGTATAAAGTCTCCTTTTTTAGTTTTACACAAAATAATTACTTATTTAAGTATCCCTTTCAAAACATACCAAAAACTAAAGATTAAGTATTATGTCAGAAAAATATAAATATGTAAATCTCAGAAAAACTATAGAAGAGCAGCTCTAGAAAACAATTCCACCCATAAGACTCTGTAACTCAAAGAAATGCTTTCCTCATGCAACTGTCACCTGTGTTACTGATCGCTAAGAGGGACTCTCTTGTAGTTAATATGAGAAAAGTGCTGGAAAAGGATCCCCACCATTACCAAACCTCCTGCTTCAAAAGATTCTGTCCTTTGTTCTTTCTGCCACGCATCATTAGAACTTCCGCTAAGAAAGCCTATGTGGTTCCAATGCCATTTCCACACTAGACTGTTATAGTGCTATTATTCTACTTTTCAACATCCTATGGAATCTCTAAGGCCCCTCCCTAAACTGCAAACCCGGGGATTCCATAGGATGTTGAAAGTGGAATAATAGCACTATAACAGTCTGGTGCAGAAATGGCCCAGCTCTCCTACCTCCATCAAATCCTTCCCCAAGCCCACATTCTCCATGAAGCTGTTAGCACAAACCCCAAGCTCAACCATAAACAAGACTGGGTGTGTTGGTGGTGGTATTTGCCATGAAGTCAACTTCAACTTACGGTGATCTATGAATGAGAGATCTCCAAGAACCCAGGACATCAACAGCCTTGCTCAGGTCTTGCAGACTCAGGCCTGTAGCTTCCTTCCTTGAATCTGTCTACATGGAGTGCAGTCTTCCTCTTTCATTACTGCCTTTCATCCCAGATTGTCTTCTAAAATGGTAAAGGGATGAGAAGCAATGTAAAAACTTTCAGTGTATTATCATTAAAAAAGGGATGTGAAGGAAATTTGCAAAAATGTTTGTTCTTAGCAAATACTTGTTCTTACCCAGCTTCTGCAAGAACTGTTGTCTCTGTGAGAAGGAGACATCCATCCATCAATCCATCCATTTATAGTCCATCTATTTCCCAAACTGACACTGCAGGATGCTTACAAAATAGAAGTGCAATAAAAATACATATAGTTAAAAACATACAAAAAGCTGAGATTAAAACAGAAACTGACAACAAAATTTAAAACATTTATAATATTACTTTAAAACAAAGAATAAAAGCAGTAAAACACCATAAAAATAATTTTCTGTTAATAAGAATAAATTCCTCAAAGCAGGAATGAACCAAAAAAAGTCTCTACCTGCCACCAAAAAGACAGCAAAGAAGGAGCTATCCTAGCCTACCTTGGAAGGGAGTTCCAAAGTCTGGGAGCAGCCCCCAAGAAGTCCCTGTCCTGTGCTTCCAACAAATGTCTCTGTGAATAAGGTAGGATAAAAAGAAGCACCTCTCCTGACGATCTTAAAGCATAGGTGGGTTTATATGAGAAGATATAGTGCTTCAAACAGCTTGGACCTCAGCAATATAGGGCTTTATACATCAGACTGCCAACCAATAGAGCTGTTTCCTGAATGGAGTTGCATGCTCCCTGTGCCTAGTTAACAATCTGGTGGCAACTCTTTGGTCCAGCTGAAGTTTGTGAAGGCTCTTCAAAGTTATTAATCTTGGCAACAAATATTTTGCTTTTTGTCAAGCTTTCATAATTTTCCAAAAAACAAATCTGCACAAAAACCTTCTCTTTCTGAAGGGAAGTACACATACATACAGCAAGCACAGAGAGACTGGCTGATGGGTTAAAAAGACACACACATACACCCCCCCACACACACACACAATCCAGCACTTCTAATCATTAAAGGTTCTTGCAACAAGGCTGAAGCTATTACAGGTTAGCTATGAAAATTGCACACAAATTGTGCTCACAAATGTCCAAATTCTCTGAATTAACAGAAAATGCCTTGTCTTTCCTGCAGGTGAGGAGAAAAATTGTGGTTTCATGTGACAAAGAAACAAATGAGGACATACAACCTCAACATAGGATCAACTTTTTGCTGAACTGTGCATACTTTTATGAAGCAGACTCTGATTAATAGTTTTGTGTAACTGAAAATCACATATTGCTAGTGTACACAGTAATGTTGGTATTACGTACGTGTGTGTTTACTAAGGAAAGGAGAACATTTCCTGATTTATTTAGAAATAATAAAAGGAAATAAAATGTGCTTATTTTGCGTGTACATTGTACAGGAACATTGTGTGATTAATTGCCAGGAAAAGTTGCACAATACAGAAAGCTTACTCTTGCCTATAGTTAGAAAAAGTTTTACCTAGATTAACACCCACCCACACTTGGGGGGGTACATAGTGGGGTTGAATATGGTTGTGAAGAAAAGACTAAAATTCTTTTACACACAGGTTTTAATATGGATTCAATTTCACACAATCAACAGAAATTTGACCACTGACAGATTATTATTAACAGTCTTTACAACACACTTGAATACATCTCAGTTTAGATGTAAGTCCCATTGATTTTAGTGTGGCTTCGTTCCTGGTAAGATGTTGTAAGTTACATTGATTTCCATTCATTTCTATCCCAAGTTATTGTTGTATGGTCCATGACATCACCAAATATTGGCTGACAATGGAATTGATTGCATAGTTTCCTACTTAGCAACCTCTGAACAGTTAAATCATTTGAGCTTATAAAGGTACCTTCACTTACTAAAAACATATAAAGGTACCCTTACTTACTAAAATTCATGCATAATCAAATACAAATAATGGTATCTACCATAAGCCATTTCTGTCCCACACTGTTATAGCGCTATTATTCCACATTCAACATCCTATGGAATCCTGGGGTTTGCAGTTCAGTGAGAGGCATTTAGAATTCTCAGCCAGAGAGCTCTTTGACCTCAGTAAACTACAAACCTCAGAATCCCACAGGATTTTGAAAGTGGAATAGCACTATAATAATGTAGTGTAAAAATGGCCTCACTTAGCAGCCATACTAAGAAGCAGTCTTATGGTGCTATGCTTGATAATAGGTGAAAATGTTTTCTCAAAGTGTGTTTCAAATTTCTGTAAGACTTGAGCAACTATTCTTGCCTTGAAGCATTCCACTTTTCATTCTGAATTCTGTTTCATTTTTAACACCCATTGAGAGGCAGTAGTGGATCTCTCCAACAGAGTAATCAAATTAAAAAACAAAAAAACAGAAGCTGAACAACAACTGGTCCCATTCCCACACACAAAGTTTATGAGAAAAAGAAAACAAGTTTACTTTTAAAACCTTGTGCATAATCAAATACATAGAGGAAAAAGAAGAAGATAAAACAGCTATGAGTTAGAGTGATATAGGAAGAGAGCGAGTATGGAAAACTAAACAAACAGAAAGTCAGCAATCATGAAAACTAGCTGTTAGTGAGTATAAGCATGCAAAGGTTGCTAACTCTGACAAGTGCCTGTTTGCAAGAACTGGACCACACAACCCAATATTGTTCCCTCTGGCTCATCAGGATCTCCGGTTGTAAATGGATATCTTCCCCAGCCATTTAAATATTGTTTTCCAAGCATAGAATCCTTTATATTGCTTCCATCACAACAATTTTTTCTTTTACTAACTCACTAAGTACTGTATTGATCCAGCAAATTATTGTCTCACACATATTTTTTACAGACTGTCCTGGTCTTATATGCACCAACACTTTTATTTTGTTTCTTTCCTAGATATGTCCTCCCCCTAAATTCTCTAAGAATCTTGCCTGGTCTCACACAACCATCTTTTGTTCAGCACAGTCAACTGGGTGGTGATTGGCACACATGGATGAATCAGTCATGGGCCCAAATTTTTGGAGAAAAGGGGAAATGAATGGATGGATGGATGGATGGATGATGGCTGGAATCCTGTATGGGATTTACATCTGTGTAAACACCACAGTTACAGTGCTACACAGTGAATTCAGCCCAATCCCCCCATCCTCACTTACTGGGGAGCAAACAATGTGGTGAAGGGGGTCTCTTTCCCTCTAAATGGAGAATTCTCCCTTGCATGGAGATCACTCACTTGGGGGCAGGGGGGAATTACCCAATCACTTCCTGATTGACAGGGGAACAGATCACAGATCTCCATTGCATACAGTGGCTGCTGCCCAGTAAGTGGGAACTGGAGGACTTTTACTGTCCCTATGTAAACCCTAAACTGGGAGCTACCTAGGGATCATGGATATGCAACACATTCATAATTGCCATACTGGATTCCAGCCACCAGTAATAATATTTTATTACCAATTGAGGGTGATAGGGTGATTGTTGTTCAAACTAATTTATGGCAAGTAGTAGTAGGTGAACATATATATCATTCTCCTATAAGGTTGGAACATCCATTTAGTTGTGTGTTCATGCATGTCTCTATATTTACTTCACTAAAACATTTCTAACATGTCCTATCTCTGGGCAAGGCAACTAGTTTAGACAGTTTAAAATTTAAAACAATAAACAACTGAATAATTTTTGAAAAGTTAAAACAATTTCAGCCATGTGTGTACGGAGATTTAGATGAAATTATTAGGCTTTAATTTTAAAATAAATAACTTGGTGCCAGAATGAAACCAGTGTCAGCACCAGCTGGGCCTCTAAGGGAAAGACATCCCACAATCAGTAGATACATCTTCCATTCTGTCCTGCACTTTGAGAGATAATGTAAATAACTGCATAACTCCTCCTGCATATACCACCTCAAGACTGCGATAAATTACAGATTTAGAGAAACCTATACTACACCCAGTTCCCACCTTACCCCATATTCTTTCACATCATTTCAGATAAGGACTTCTGTAGAACCTGAATGTTTGCTTACTACTTTGTGACATTTTGGTGGCCTTAAATGAACTACAGAGGATGCTTGTGCTTCTTCCATATTACTGAAATGCTACAGATTTGTACAGATTTCTGTTATGAAAATAACAACACTAGACTCTTTCCTTACTTTCATGGTGTCACAAAGAGTGCAGTCTATGACTGTTTACTCAGAAGTAAACCCCACTTGTTTAACAAGACAAGCTTCCAGGTATGCATATATAAGACTGCAAACCAGTTTTTACAGAATTTTGACCATGAGAATTGTTTAAAGGGGTTTGGACAATGAACAGTTCCCCAGAAACCCCCAAAGGAGAATATATGATAAATTCCAGAGGAACATTTATAACTGCCAGATGCATTTTAATGGTAGCAAGCAGAATACCAATAGCTTCATTGCATTGCAGGACTCATTTTACTGGCTTTTGTGTGCTGTTTTTCTTTATTATTAGAGTGTTTATTTTCTTCTAAGAACACAAGTGAATCCTATGCATTTATCTCTATTAGTATCCCTAGCCTTAATTATTTCATTTGTGTTTAAGCCATATATTTATGCACTTTACAGCATAATTTCAGGGCATCTTCTTTTTCAGTTCTATTTCCCCTATTTATTTATTTATTTTTTTCAATATGTGATGCTGGGAAAAAAGGCACATGGGCTTCTTTTCTTTTTTAAAAAAAGACACACAGGTTTGTAGAATCCATTTTGAGACCTGCCTCTTGATGTTTACCTCCATACACATGTCTCTGTATTTGCTTGATTTACATTAAGCAATATCTAAGTGCAAATAGTAATCATACACCAAAGTAAACCAAACTATATGCAATTGCCTCATCTGTTTCTTCAATTGCTCTTGCAATCCCATAGATTCCAATCTTGACAGGTAGCATAATTAGAAAATTCTCTTTGTCTTATTAAATGTGACTCTTCTCAATAGAATTCACTTCGTTGTGAGACAAGGACTGAAAATATACTTCAAATCTAAAACGGGAAATCAAGGGGGACTGTTTTATTTTTATCTGTCTTTGTGCAAGCGACATTATTATCAAAGGATATTGTAATGCCGAAAATGTACTTTGGGGATTTAAATCACGTATTAGCCTGGAAAGCAAAAAGTGCTGTAGGGCCCATGCAATATATTTTCTCATTAATCTGATTGAAAGATTATCCTTCCTATAGCTATGAAAAGTCTAATACCCATATATCCATCTTTCCTGCTAGTAAAATTCAGCTTTGTGTGAAGTCATTGTCTCTCGTGTCTGAGGTCCTACGCTCTTCTTCATTTCTCCCTCTAAGCCTGGCTGTATTAAAATAAATTCAGAGCAGGACGCCATTTCATGCACACATTTTGATTATTTCATAAGCTGCTAAGGAAAATGGAAGTATCAGCAAGTCATGCAGTTTTACTGGTAATGTAATGCTTGTCATTACCTCAGTGGTCATGTGAAAAAGTTTAGCTATAATATCTTTGACAAATGTTCAGCGAGTCAAAACAGTGCATTTAAATGAAATGCAGATATGAATGAGCCATTATTACAATCACAACTCCAGCTTAGAAATTATTAAATATGAATATATACACTTTCCTAGCAACCTGACATTTGTAATACGTAACTAGCTGTGCATTCTCCTTGCCCCCTCCACCTCCCCACCCCCCCATCTCTTACACCACATCATTCTTTCCCCTCGCTGCCCCCACCCTTGATTCAGAATAAAGGAAGTCATTTTGATCAGAGGCTGCACACAGTAATTGAAGACACTCCTGATGATTTCATGCAATCAGAGTGGCACATTATTTGTGATGAAAATTAAGTAAAGGAGGAAAGCCGATTTATAGGTTGTCTTGCTTATGGTCAACCGCCTTTACGAAAGATCAGACAGCCTCAACCGCATACATGTATACATATACTTTCCACACCATAGATTTACTGAAATTTTCCTATAACCTTCATCATAATGTGCAGCACTACCACCATTTTAAGCTTTTTTTTTTAATAAAAAAACCCGAAATGATGGAAGCAAAAATGTCTTAAACTGAATGATTTCTCTTTTGGAGCTCTTTTTGAGTGCTGATAGCATGAACAGTATAGATGGCTCCAGCCATAACTGTCACACAGATAATATTCTTTTATGCCTCGAGACACTAAGATGGTGCTGTAGATAACCAAAAGGAATAAGCTGCCACCATCACTAATCTCCAGCTTTGAAACACTATAGCTTTTGCATGGCTAAGAGAAGGTAAAATAATCTAGGAAGCAAAATACAGGAGAAAATGAACATAGGGACAGGCAATGGAAGCTACTCATATGGTATAATTTAATTTCTCCTGTGAACAAAATTGGCCATGTGACCAGTTTTTGTATTTTGTTTAAAGTGTGTTTGCTTAAAGCACTTGATAATGCAAAATACACTGGAGCCCTTTAATCCTCTGACATATTTTGGTTTTGACTACAGTTGTGAAATTGAAATGTATGGAATACTTGGCCTTATTGTTCCCTTCAGAAATTCGCTTCCAAGAGCTGCAGAGGTTAGTTGTGGAACATGTGTAACAGATATTCACCACAGCGGCAGGGATCCAGCTCACAGAGGTGCACTAGTCAGAAGTCTCACTGAAATCAATGGGACTTAAGCATCTGCCCTGGATTCTGGCCAATGGCTGCTCCATGCCAGACAAGGGTCATTTATGTTGATTATTTTTCAATATGTGACTATGTATGCTTTGGAGAGTTTAATAAGAAGTTGGGGAATTATTTACTTCTCAGCATTGTATAGCACATGTTTCCTTGTTAGTGGAAACATGGGGATACTGGGTATGGGGTATTGAGTAACACATACCATTAAAGTTTAACAAAGTCATTCTCTTTCCCCACTTAAAGGAAAATTGCCTTGAGATACAGACAGATTTATATTATACTTGAGAACGGATCTGATTTCTGACTGCCATTCCAACTTCTGATTATTTTCCATCTGAACAGATACTACATTTCCTCTTTCTGTCTATAACTAGGAAGATATGCAGTGCAATTCTCTGCATGTTTACTTGGAAGTAACCAGGAAGATATGCAGTGCAATTCTCTGCATGTTTACTTGGAAGTAAGTTCCACTGGGTTCAATCAGATTTACTGCCATTAAGTTTGCGTATCATTGCATCCTGTGAATAAATCAAAACACTGAAAATGTGTCTACTATGTACCATCATTTTTCCTGCTTCCTAAGTTTTAGATTCCTTCTCCCAGCATCTGTTCAGAAATGTCTAATTAAAAAAACCTTATGGTTCTAAAATTCCTGCAAGATTCCAATGAAATTATTGGTGGAGGAGTAAACGAAAAATAAACCACAGAGCTGAAATGGACTGACTCTGTGTATAAACCATCCCCCCATCCTCTCTGTCTGTCTCAAAAGAATTACAGTATACTTTCCAGAGAAATATTACCAATCTATTTGGAAGTCAAGAACAATATGCATATTCTTATTGAATATGTGGCCTCTCAATGCTAATCTGCTAAGTTGTGCCCCCATGTACAATCACATTGCTAGGGCAAGAGCACAAAGCATGCAGGAAGCTATTAAATGCACAGCAGTATTTGAAATCGAACCACAGTGACTTGTTGTTATGGCATGCTGACATTATTGGTTCTTGTATTCAGTTACATAATGATCTCTGAAATTCACTTCAAAAAGTGTTCTATAACACCACTTAAGAGTTTTCAAAATCCAGCTATAGAGGGCACAATCCACAACTTTATTAACTTCAGCTTGATGTACAAACAAAGATATTCCTTCCTAGTAGTTGTGTTCAGATTCTGTTCAGAATCTGTACACAAATTTATTGAATATGCAAACATATGCGATGGTATACATTGATTTAAAAAGAAAGAAACGAAGAAAACACATATCTTTATGCACTGCAATAGAAAATAAATGCTATCAATTGAAAAAGGAACTTTGGCAGTAGAGGCAGGAAATTTGGATGACAGCAAATCCACTAATCCTTAGAATTTCAGAAATTATAGAGGACTGAATGGTGGACATGGGGGCAGGATTTTAGGACCCTATTTTCTCCAGTTATTGAAGCTGAACTTAGAGAAAAGAGCCCACTATCATCAAGTTCCTATGTAATTAAAACAGTATACTAATTTAGACAGATTCCTCACATTTCATTTCTTCTTCATTTCTAGTGCGTGGAAAACAATATAAAGACCCAAGTGTGCATGAAGGGGGAGGGGAAGTGAGGAATACATACGTAGGACGTGATGATCAAGCTATATCTTTGTGTTCCACAAGCATTACAAGCTCTAGGGGGTAGCAGGGGCAGTTGAGAAGCATCAGTTCTGGATCTGTCAAATAGGTGTGTCTTTCCTACCTGGCCTCTATAGCACTGTTTGTTTTTTCCTTCTAACCTTACAGGAGCCACCCCAATACTTGGCGAAATTAGGAATTAATATATAATGTAGTGTCTTGTACTGTGATTTTCAAATGCCAGTATAGGACTTAGGGTGCTTTTGCACAAACTTATAGCAGTTTGTCCCCAGTCATGGCTCTATGCTAGAGAAACCTAAGAGTTAGTGGGAGGCGGGAGTAACCTGGAATTTTCTGCTAAATTGATCTACTTGTACAGTTTAGGGCAATGAATCTTCAAAATATCTCTGGAAGAGAATTCTAAGTACTACACCAAACTACAAATCTCAGGATTCAATAAAACAACACTATTAACAGTTCAAGTGGATGGAACCTATATAACTGTGCAGTACAGATACAGTAACTCCAGCATGGTGTAGTGGTTTGACCCACTTCTTGCCAAGAAAAGTTTGCCTTGTTGTTGTGTACCTTCAAGTTATGGCAACCCTAAAATGAATCTGTCATGGCGTTTTCTTGGCAAGATTTGTTGAGAGTGTTTGCCTTTGCCTTCCTCTGAGGCTGAGAGAACATGACTTGTTGAAGGTCACCTAGTGGGTTTCCATGGCTGAGCAGGGATTTGACTCCTGTGCTCCAGAATCACAGTCCCATGTTCAAACCACTACAACATGCTGGCTCTCACCTTAGGGTTGCTGTAAGTCAGAAATGACTTGAAGGTGCACATAACAACAACAACAACGAAGAAATATGTTTGATTTTGACAAGAATTCACCAAATTCCTGTAAATGTCTTCATTTTCTAGATAAAAAGAAGGTGAAGTTTGTTTTTATCCCACTGGTAAAAGTGGGAATAAATTGAAACTGGCATATTTCTTCATACAGGTTCAAAGTTTTGAGTGTTTAATGGTTAAAAACCCATGTTTGAAATCAAAGCTTGAAAATGACAGGCTACATGGAGGACAGGGTAAGAAGAGTATATCAATGTTCTTTTTGCAGAATTACAAGAACACTATGGCACATCATTGCTCTTGCAGTATAACAAGTTATGTTTAGCTACTGCTTCTAAAACACTGATGAAGGAGCCTTTCATGGGTATTTCTGCGGCTGTTGTTGTTGTTGTTGTTGTTTTGTCCACTTAGCTTTTTTTGAAGGTTTTTTTTTTATAAATTCTTAAATGATAAAGGAACCAATATTGATGTGCTACTAATGTCCAGTGAATTAATAAAATAATGTGTAAGAGCAAGTGTTACTCTCCCAGCATGTAATTCCTAACACATGACTCTTTTTAAAAAGAAAAAAAAGCAGCAACTCCAATTCAAAACTAAGATGGTTAAATATGCAGCTTTTAAACAGCTTGGAATATTTTTAACCATGTTCGTTTTGAATTGGAGTTGCTGCTTTTTTCTTTTTCCTGTGAGTTTCCTTATTTTGAAGGCCTACATAGCTGACAAGTACAACGTGGATTTCTCCATGCAAGCAACATGAACCTATTGAATTTTGATAGGATAAATGAGGACAAATGTCATTTTGATTTGCTATTGGAGAATGTAATATTTTCTCAAGTTCAAGATGGAATAAAATTGAGGATTTAAAAACTGAATGCAGAGGAAAGCGAAGCTGACCTTTTTTTTTTTTTAAGTGATGTAAATCCTGACTAGGTTTGTCCTTTTGCTGGTAGTGGACAAAACATGTAAACACAAAAATCCTCTCCACCATTAATATCAGTTCTGGAGAGATTTTTCTGCATTTTCATGAGCATTTTTGCATAGTTCTTTAAAATGAACACTGAGCAATACATCAAGGCCCTTTTCGCACCTTACCTCGTCGCGGCAGTGGGGAGCGGCGCTCGCGTGAGCAGCCGCTCACATGAGCTGCTCATGACAGCCCTTCTTGCCTCCCGCATCGGCTTCCTTGTAGAGCGACCGTTGCATGAGCGCCCCGCCCCTTCCTTCCACAGTGCAGTCTGGGAGCTGTAGGCTGTGCTGGGGGAAGGAAGCACGACCGCCCCGGCTCACCGAAGCACTGCACGCAGGTAAATGCGCAAGGGCGCCGCAAGCATTGCGCGAGCACGCAGTATTTTCGGCTTACAGACGGAAAAAAAAATGCGCACTCACCCCGCTTCAGCCTTGTGAGCGTCGTGCGAGTGGGAGTGTGTCAGACGGAGTGGCGCTCCCACTCACGCGACACTCAAGGGATGCTTGCGCAAAAAAAAAAAAGCATGCAAAAAGGGCCCAAGTCTTGCCTTGGGCACATGGACTAATAAATATAGTTACACTGCAAAATTATTTGTGTGTTTCTGATCAATCAGCCTGACCTGTTGTGCTTGCTGTGTGTTTTTGATTCACTTCACAAAGAAGAGGAAAAATTCTGTGTGGAGAATTTTTTTGTAAAATGCAGAAAATGTAACCCCTGTTCCAGATTGGGTGTTTCAATTTCATGCTAGAGACAATATTTCACAAGTGGGTTGGCAAATCCTTGACAGGCTGTCTTGTCAGGCCCAAACCACTAATGTCAACCAAAATCTCATAAATTCTAAGATTTCCCTATGTAACTTTTAAGATTTTCCCATTAACAGTAGAACTAGCAAAATGGGCAATATGTCTTAAAGCAGTGGTTCTCTAGATGGCTTGTACTTCAGCTTCCAGAATCTGTTATCATTGGACATGCTGGTGGAGCATCTGGGGGTTGAAGTACAAAACAGCTAGAGCATCAAAAGTTGAGAACATCTGGTCTTAAATTGTAGCATAGATTTCCTTTGTAAATATGTACTAAAGGAATTCTTTCTCATTACATTTTCTTATATAGAAATGGATGTTTTCCATATAGTAAAAGCTGAGTACCTTGAACGCATGCAGACCCTGTTTTTCTCTATGAACATCAGAGGACCTCTGCTGAGTAAAAGGTCTATGCACCACTATTCAAATGTTATAAAATACAGGGGTTTTTTTAACAACATGGAGATTAAACTCTATGTGAGAAAAGGCTAATGTATAATTCTTCATACAAGAGAAGCAAAGGCAGAGAACGACAGCTTATATGGCAATTCATGTCCTCAGTCAGTTCATAAAAATTGGAAGTGTCATAATAGAATTGCTGCCAAAGATTTCAGAGAGAAGCTTTCAGCAAGGTTGAAGGGACTGGCTAAAATGTGCAAAAATAATATGTTTTTGAGTTATTACTTGTGAATATCTTATATCTTTTTCACCCCGTGTAAGAATTCATTAGTAAGAATGGTAGAACCAGAAATATCTATTGAACCAGAAGTACCAAACAGCAATTGTACTCATGTCCTGAGGATGGGTTTTCCATAGACAACTGGTTGGCCACTGTGTAAGGAGAGGTCAAGATCCTATTTGCTGTGGTAATATGCTGGTGAAAGAGGAGAATTGGGGAGGAGGCAGTTTGTTATCAAAGGAAAAAAGGTCATATTCACTGCAATGGCAGACAGAGCAGCAGTGAAAGTTATCTCCATAAGAAGATAAAGTGGTCCTGCCTATTTCTGATATTTCTTTGTCAGAAAAGGACTTTCACCATTATATGTGACGTGTCTACTAATATAAGTCACCAACAGGATTCCAGCCATTGTGTTGACTGGATAGGCCTTGATCTTGACTCATCTTATGTTCTTTGGATTAAAGCCAGATATCAGTCTGTGCAGAAGATTCATGACCAGGTTTCCTGATGCATTTGTTTCTACTTTGATACAGCTAGAAGGATTTGCATTTTTATCTAGAGAAAGATCTTGGTGTGTGCACTTTCTTTGGTCTAAATTGTCTATCTGAAGCTGGTGTTTTCCTGCAGGGCAAGAGAGGTAGCTGTATTTCCACTAAAGTAATTAACAGCAGCTCTTAGGTAGTACTGTAGATAGAGTTAGACATTATTTCCGCCCCCACACATCACTGCTCTAATCACATTCAGAGTGCCCTCACCTGATGTATTAAAACAAATATAAAACACTCATGCAGACATGGGTCTTGCCTTCACCATTATGATTAAAATGCCTTGTTATTTATACCAGACACCAAGCGAGGAATATAGAATTTAGACAGGGAATATCCGTAGCAAAGTCTTGCCAAGCCTTTGTGATTTAGGACTAGAGTACCAGAAGAAGCAGAAAAAGTTAGTCATGAGTTTTGGTGGTCTTGTGAGTTTTTCTGCTCCCAAAGTTGAGGCTACCATCCAAATAGTTTTCTGTTTCCCTTGCCTGAGAGCTGGCATCAGAAGAAAGGGTCTTTTTCACTGGTGGTGCCCACTTACAAAAAAATGCAGGGATGATTTCTTTGATATCTTTCCTTGGACTTTTTTTTTTTAATTCCAGACATTTTAGTTTGTTCTATTGGCTGTTGCTCAATTTATTATAAAATATTTTTCTATCAAATATAAAATATTTTTCTATAAT